>OY769908.1:5343588-5450800 GCA_963669185.1 Dyspetes luteomarginatus | reverse complement strand
GAACATTGAGAGAAGAAGCTTCACAGCATTGCGAGAGAAAAAAGAGAGAAAGAGAGGCAACTCTTTAAGATCAGGAATAAATGTGAACGGGCCAACACACAGAAGAGATCGAGATTCTTCCTTCACGTTTATTAGTTGTGTGTCTCTTCCTCTCTATCCATTTATTTTTTCTATGCTTTGCTCACCTGAAGCAATATAAGCAACAGCGGTCGTACACCACTTGTGTTCGAGTTCAAGGACGTTTATGTATCAAAGAAGAAGCATATTCATACATGTAATTAGAATATATAATTTTTTTTTTTTTACATCGATTTGAACAACGTAATTTTCACCAGTAGAAACATCGAATCTCAATTGACCAGTGACGAATCTGTAAATGTTTGCATTACATTTAAAATTAACCGCCTGAAAACTGTTCAGATACAAATTTGTTTGTTGAAATCGAATAAATTTTTCTTTTTTTTTTACACTCCACCTCTATGATTTTGGCAATTTGAACTTAAATTTATAATACAAGATCATTGAAATTTCATGGGTACTATAATTTTGATTGCAATTGGATCATTATGGGACGCTATGTCCATTATTTATGTACGTAAAAACCCACAGGGTATACGTTGGAACAGAATAAACATAAAATATATATATTTGTAGATCGGGTTTGCCGATACAAATATTAAATGTGAATTGATTAATGGCGAATCGAGACATTTGTGTATAAACTTTTTTTTAAATACAGCTACCTAAAAACCCTTCAGATGACTTTTACCTTCAGATGACACCATATGGAGATAGACTGTACCATTTTTAATGTTGTCATTTGCATTGTCAATTTGTCATTCAGGTAGCTCGAAATTCTCTCAGGTACGATTTTTGTTTTTTTCAATCGTATGATTTTGGAACTCGTCGTTCTTATAAGGACTTCTTCAAAGTATTCTCTTTAATGCTACCCAGCTCAAAAGGCTTCCAAAAATATGTCATCCGCACGGGTGAACGTTTGATCGTCCCATGAAACCCCTCCAAATAATTGTCTGCTCAACGGTACATAAAAGTTTGTGACAGAAGGGAGCAAAAAAATCGCAGATTGACCAAACGATCACCTGTGTATCACACCTGCAAGCAACACCTGGGATTTTCTTCACTCGAGAATTAAACACATTTTATTCATTCGAGCGTCTCCACGCACCAAGGAAACCATAAAACACACCGTGTTAATGTTCTTTTTTTATAGATAAAAAAAATTAAATCAATGTAGCGTGTATTCTCGAGCTTCATCATTTCCACTCGAAAGAATTTCTCTAAATTTAAATAATTTTTTAACGGTCATAAAGGTGATTTAATACAAATAAATTTCTTTTGATTGAAACAAAAATTGACTTAAACGCACAAATGCATCTGGCTCCCGCAATAGTAGCAGGAGAGAGGAATCTCCATCATTTCCAAAGAGTCATGAAATATAGAAAGCAACTCAAACCCAGACTTGAAACTGTGGTTCTTATCGCTGTAAGTGGCAACCGTAGTCCTTTGGATGATATTGTGGCTTATGGGCCAGGCATCTTGTGCATGCCAGCGATGATAAATCGCTCTCCGAGCTTTATTTATTCGTCCCATAGAATAAATACAGACTTTTGCATATATATATATAGACTTTATACGCTATAATAGATAGGCGTAATAGAGGCGTGGAAAAGCCTCAGGGTAGATGCGCGGGTTTGGCCACGAGAGGTCGCGCACAATGACGCGTCTAGCATCTGCCGCTGCGCTTGTGCTGCCCTCTCTTACCCGAGGGTTCGATAGCGTCTCTCCAGAGGCGCCACTAGCGACGTAGTACGAGCAGTGTGAAGCAGGGACGAGCATTGCGCGAAGATCCTTTCCGATAACGTCATAGAGACAAGCCCTCCAGGAAGGATGCGTCGTCCTTTGCGAGCTCACGCGTCCACCTCTATCGTCCTTTTACTTGCAAATATATGTATGTATATAGAAAGCTCTGTGCGCCTGTCAAAGGCTAAAGAAAAAAGAGGGTTACGCCTGCACCTACGGCGCAGATCAGCCCAAGAGAGGGAGAGAGAGACTTTATGCGTTATAAAGTGCCGGGAAGCTCATATATATCTATATTGTGTGTATATAATATATCTATGTACATATGACTGGTATATGAATAAAGGGCTTTATATGAGTGCTGGGTAAGAGTAACTTTGAGTGGGCTTCCTGCTGCGATATAACGCTAATAATAGTCCTTGGTATCTTTATCTATCCGCTAAGACGCCTTGCGAGAGAGACTCTTTCCTCTCCTATATAACGCCACATAAATATATATATAGGTATATGGGCAAGGAATAATGAGCAACATGGGCAATAAGAGGGGCGAGAGATGCGTCCATTTGCGGGATAGTAATGTACCTTTTTCACCTTGATGCGAGAATGAGATATATATAGGTATAAAGAACTAAATGACGAAAGGTGCAAGGCGAGAGGAAAATCGAGGCAAGAATGGAATTTGTAAAACAGTTGAGGAAGAAGTTAAACTTTCAGAAGATCCTGCACAGGTCTCTGTCAAGGAAATTTGCGCTACGACCGGGCAGAAATGGATGAACGATAACTAGAAATCGATCATAGGATCATATGACTTGTGCTATTTTCTCGATTTCGATTGTAAATTGCAAAAGCTTGTGATTAATATAATTTTTTATTAATTTCATCAGACAAATTTTATTTCATCCCCATGAAATTAATACACAGATAAATTCAATTGGAATCGAATAAATTCATCCTCTTGTTATACAGAGAGCTTGAGAATCACAAGCAGCCATAACGTGCAAGGGAAGACTACGTGTCTACCAAGTATAACAACCGCATCTCGATGTCTCTCATCCTTCTTCAACCGACATACACGAGGCGTCCTTGGCCTTCGCTTCGCTCCGGTCCACGGCCTTGTCTCCCCCCCCCCCCGCCCCGCTATCTCTTGCATCCTCTTAGTCCCTATTTCTTCCACTTCACGAGGTATACTGCAACAGGTTGCCATAGAGCAGTAACATCCTCTCCTCCCCCCGCCACCCCCCACCCCCACCCCCACCCCCATCAAGCTTTTTATTCTTTATGATTGTATTTCAAGTTATTCCGGATTAACTATCTATATATGCATTGTATACTGAGGAATTTGGCCAATAAAATATATTTTGTCATCGATGGTTATCGAGTAATATATGTAACATTTTTTTTTTGCAGGCAAGGCTCATAAAAGCAACAAAAAAAATATTATTATTATGATTATTAGCCGACAGTAATCTTGCCATTTCCTTCACATCGTTCTACATATATTATATGATGTTTCATTCGATTTTGCCAGTCGGATAACTACAAATTGCCTCGTTGCAATTTTCGTCGATGATGATAATGGAAGAAAAAAATTGGACAATTGGCTACTGGACATTACAACCGCAGCTTGGCACAAATACATTTCTGCGGTTAGCGCCCATAATTTTAAAGAGGATACATTGTACATATTACATGTTCTCCTCGTTTATGTTGTAGGATTAAATTTCATTCGTCGCGAGTCTTTATTTTCTCTCTCTCTCTCTCTGTCTCCCCCCTTATTTTAATTTGTTTTTATTTATTTTTTTCGCTCGATAATTTCACGAATGGCCGTCTATAACCGCAAGGATATATGCGCTCATTTGTTCATCCATACAATGCCAATATATATATATAGAGCGATTTGTCAAACTGAAGAAAAAATTATATTAAAAAAAAAAGTGCACATTTTTATGGAATGAATAATTCTTTTCTGCTTATATTAATGTCGGCTCGATATACAGGCCAATAAAATGATTGAAATGAATCATTTTATTGGATGAATCGGCCAACAAAAGCGGATCTTTGAACGCGGAAATTGGCTAGTTCGAAGCGGGGGAGTGCAGAGAACATTTCACGTATCTATACAGAGAGTGCACTTTGGTGTGTCGGTGTAAAACACATGGATATACCATTATGTATGTTTCACGATCAACGAGAGCTGGTCGTCCCCTCTTAGGAAGGTCGTGCTGGGGCCATTCACCCATCGCCCTTTTCCTCCACCTTCGCAATCTCTCTCGCCACTCGACTTTATCCTATGAGAGAGTATATTCTAGCATATATAACATATATATATATATATATATATATGTTATATATGCTAGAATATACGTATATACGTATATATCGTCTATCCGGCTTGATCGCACCGAGAATGCGCTCCTCTCTTGCCTCTCTTCTCGCGTTACCGCACCAATCCGACCGCTCTGTACCCTCACCTCCCCCCTCCCTCCCTCCCGCCGCTGCCCTCCTGCCACGACCCTCCTCACGATTCCTTCTTGCAATGTGTGCGCGATTTTATTATAATATGTATATATATATGTATATCGTTATATAGGGATGTTTCTCTCTCACTCAAACTCTCGTAATCTCATACACTCTCTTCTCTCCTCAAGAGCCCCTCGAATCTTCCTCCTTCGAGAGGATTATATGCAGTACGGTCCATCCATATTTCTCATATGCGCACGATATATAATCCTCCGTATCTCACTTTTTATACGGCATATATATATATATATATATATATATATATATATATATTTATTTATTTATTTATTTATATGACGCTTATCTTCCGCGTGTTAGCTAAGAGACGATAATATCAAATAATAGATTCTCGTGGTAGATATTTATTTGAATACCACAAATTTTACACCCTTGTGCTGAAGAAAAAATGGACTTTTTGAATTTAAATACAATTGAATGAAATAAAAAAAAATTACTGAATAAACTTCAAATTTAAATAAATTTTAATTGAATATAACTGATAAGACTTGGAGATAAAATCACATTTATTTTGCTAGCTCGAGTTGAGTTGGAATTTTTTTTATTATTTTGATGTGTTTCAATGTTTTTTTTATTAAAAAAAAAAAAAACTGGATTCTAAGCAGCCGATTTTACTTTTTATGCATAAACAGTTGCAAAGATTCGAGAAAGAATTTATCAAAACTAAAATTCCGATATCAATCATAATCGTTACATACCTTTCTTTTATCCTTAATAGTGAATAATTTTTTCAATAACGTACAAAGATTCCTATACTTATAATAGACCAAGGAGTAGCTAGTTTTACTCGACCTTGGAATTTTCCTCCGCTTTAAACTATAAATTGTTTGCACCTTCGGAGAAAATAAGGAAGGAAGAATCATAAGGAAGTGATAAGAACATTTTTGTTAGCGATGTCATTTTTTTTAATGTAATTTTTATGTTCCATGGCGATTCCGCTGCTACTGATAAAATCTTTCGACCTTCATAAATACATGTGTCCATTAAACATTTATTTAAAAGTGAACTTTATGCATTGTCGTAAAATCCTCTGAAAAGTAAAAAACTCACGTCCCTAATCTATTGCACAATCGAATTTTTCTCCCCCTTACACTATATAAATCGATTGTGTTTTTGGAAAAAATGAGGAAGGAAAAACTGTAAGGAATATATTTATAAGAACATTTTTTTGCGGTGAGTAATTTTATTTTACGTAATTTTTATGTTCCAAGACGATTCCGCGGCCGCGACAATAAGAATATTCCGATTTTTTGTGTGCCCCGTAATTTTTCCAACATATAAGATATTCCCGGGAAATTCGACAGGACGTCAATATTTTCATTTTCATTCGTTTTTTAATAGTGAATAATTTTTTCAATCATATGTAAAAATTCTTCGAGTACCTACCCCGTTTTACTCGACCTTCGAATTTTCCTCCGCTTTACGCACTATAAATCGTTCACACGTCCGAAGAAAACGAGGAAGGAAAAACCGTAAGGAAGTGATGATATATATATAAGAATATTTTGTTGGCGTGAGTAATTTTGTTTTATGTAATTTTTATGTTCCAAGGCCAGTCCGCGGCCGCTGATAAAACTTTTTTGACCTTCATAAATACATGAGTCCATTAAACATTTATTTAAAAGTGAACTTTATGCATTGTCGTAAAATCCTCTGAAAAGCAAAAAACTCACGTCCCTAATCTATTGCACAATCGAATTTTTCTCCGCCTTACACTATATAAATCGCTTGCGTTTCTGGAAAAAATTAGGAAGGAAAAACTGTAAGGAAGTAATATATTTATAAGAATATTTTTTTGCCGTGAGTAATTTTATTTTACGTAATTTTTATGTTCCAAGACGATTCGGCGGCCGCGACAAATAAGAATATTCCGATTTTTTGTGTACCCCGTAATTTTTCCAACATATAAGATATTCCCAGGAAATTCGACAGGACGTCATATGTAAAAATTCTTCGAGTACCTACCCTGTTTTACTCGACCTTCGAATTTTCCTCCGCTTTACGCACTATAAATCGCTCACACGTCCGGAGAAAATGAGAAAGGAAATACCGTAAGGAAGTGATGACATATATATAAGAATATTTTGTTAGCGTGAGTAATTTTATTTTATGTAATTTTTATGTTCCAAGGCCAGTCCGCGGCCGCTGATAAAACTTTTTGACCTTCATAAATAAATGTGCCCGTTAAACATTTATTTAAAAGTGAACTTTATGCATTGTCGGAAAATCCTTTAAAAGGCCAAGCGCTCACGTCTCCAATCCATTGCACAATTGTGAATCGTTTTCGTTTTTCACGTGAGTACATTTCAATTTTGGCCAAAATTTTTGGCATACCATTCATCGAACCATTACTAAAATAATATAATAATGAAATAATTATACTGGAAGCATTTTTAAAAAACTTTGAACTTCGAACTTTTTTGAATAATTACAAGTGGTTATTGTACGCGAGTATACTTTTATGAGAAATTAGAATATATCGATATTGGTGTATCCCGTAATTTTTCATATACATGCAAGGGGCATTCCCGGGAAATTCAACAGAATGTCAATATTTTCATTTTCATTAATTTTCTTTTAATATTTTATACAACACGAAAAAAATACTCTACACTGATGTGTCAGTTAAAAAAAAAATATCTGGTTGTAATCGACGAAACTCTTAATGAACAAATTCTAGTACACATAATCGAAAAAAATTACCCGCAATTTCCAATATTTTATATTCAATAAATAATATTCATTCCGAAAGAATAAGAGGAGAAGGTCAAAGATCAGAACAATAAAATTCAATAAAAATATTATTCGATATAATTTTCTAATAGAATAACTATGAATAATTTTGAAAGTTTTTTCAATGAAATACATTCAATATTTACAAATATTCAGATACTCATTCTTCTTTGGGAATTAAAATTATTTCTTAAACGTAAGGAAAAGTTTTAATTTTATTGTGTGGCACTAAAAAATACTAAAATGAAATAATACAAAATTAAGGATGTTACGGCTCTTTTGATTATGCCTGGAATACCCCACATGTATTGAATATTTTCTTACGCGTCTAATTTTCTGCAAAAATTGTAATTTACAGGGTGGGTTAGTCGAGGATAGGAATTTTTGATTATCTAAAATTTTGTGTGAAAACTTATCAGTTAAAAGAACGTTAAGCAAAGTTTATTAGTTATAGATGTTACGTCCGGCCACGTTACGAAGCGCGTCATAAGGGTTCTTCCTTGATTAGATTGCAAATTTCAAAGTGATTATACGAATGGCGCGTTTTTTAAAGTTAGTTGCCAATTGATAATACATGAAACCAGAATATATATATATATAGTATAAAATATTCTAGTTCTATCAACGATATCAGCCGAGGTAAATTTGATGTTGATACGAGAACCAAATTTATGGGCCACGTTTGGTAGAATTCGTACAGATTTATCAAGTCACAAACCTTGTATTAAGTCGAAAGACATGGGCGCGTCGCGCTAGTTGCCAATTGATAATAGATGGAATTAGCGAGTATACATATATATGTGTAGTATAAAATATTCAACCCGGAATAGGTACTGCATAAGATCGAGGATGAGGCTACAAGGGAGAAGTGCAACTCCATTTTGGGTTTTGGGGTGCCTTTTAATTTTTTTTTCTGCCAACGTCTGTTGTGTAGTAAGTATAAAAAAAGTCTTCGTGAATAATAATCACATTAAACATTAACTCCTTCACAAATAGAGTAATGAAAAAATCACTAGTCTACAGGTGCATACTTAATAGACACGCACGTAAACTCTGTTATCAGTAAAAAAAATAAATAAAAAAAAACGCTAATAGACACGTGCGATGAAAAATATCATTAGCAGTGAACAAAAATATATACGAATTTAAATGCTTCTATAAAACCAAAATAGAATCTATACCTGATCAAAGTTATTTTTTAATATTTCAATAATCAAAATATTAATTCTATTCAATAAACGTGATTTTATTACTACTCTGATACCCAGCTGCAATTTTTTCATTTTATTTCCTAATCTTTTATCTACATTTGTCTTTTTTACGGTACTCGCATTTCCGAAAAAAAATTCATAATCCATTCTCTCATTTTTGATCTTTTCAATTGCAAATCACAATAGAAATTAATTAATTCAATTGAATGATTTTTCCAATCGTTCTGTACATCTTACTACAGTCATCTGCGACTTTTATTTTTTTTTTTTGCTGAAGAAAATATTTCTTTGTTAAGAAAAACTAAAAACTAAATTCGTCAGTTGTCAGTGAACCCATGCCCCGTTCATCATTACGGAAACGTCAAAAATTCGTTAACTTGCAAAGAATACTACCATTGCAAGGACGGCGCACCCTCTGCTAAACTTTGCCCGTCAAATACCGGATTTAATCCGGAAATAGCGAAATGCGATGACCTTCAGAATTTACCCGATTGTCGGACCAGTAAGTTATTGCCAAATTTTACGAAATACCGAAGCTTTTACGTCTACGCTTTTTGAAAACGAAATAGTCCATAGAATGGATCATTACAATTATTTAATTAACCAATTATTTTTTTATCGGTGCAGAATTGGACGAAGAATTACGTGCTATTAGTGGGGCTCATTACAATTCCAAATTTGATCCATCTACTTGTGAATCAGCCGATTCTGATCCCGCTCCTCATTTAGAACCTGAATGCTCCCAGCCAGATGATGGAAGCTATAAACCATGGTGTTACCCGCCTTACCCTCCGAAAAATATGATATATCAATAATGTGCGGCATGATTTGACCAGGGAGAGGAATTCAACTTTTTTGGTGTCGATACTTTTGATCAGACCACATGCTAAAATATGGAATAATTTTACCAAACGAGAAGATTTCATTTTTTTTCATTATTAATCAGACCACCTTACACATGGTCAACAAATTTTTCCGAGAACATGTCAAAATCCAATGAAATCGAAGAAAAAAAAAATTTGAGCCAATAGATGTAGCAAAATACGTTCTAATGGTAATCGTCGATCCTTGAAGCCTATTTATATGAGTGACAAGGAATCGTTTAATTCTCGAGAAAAAAGTCCAACAATTTTTCCGCTGAGCTCGAACCCGTGTCATCATGGACAAACTTTCGCCCAAAATGGCCCAAAATTTAGTATAAAATCACGATAAATTAGAATTTGTTCATCTAAACTGAGAAAAGACGAGAAGTAGAAAATTCTCCCTGATATATATGAATGTTAAAAAATCTGATAAAATTTTCTGATAAATAAAATTTATTTCAACGAAATACATCCCTTTTCCCACGTGTGAATTATTTTTTCCTTATTAATAAATATTAAAAATTGGAAAGAGATTTGCCGATGAATTTCAAAGTGACTGCCTTGGCGAACAATACCCTCGTTTTGCCTCCAGCATCTCGCCAACATTCATTGTCCCGAATATCCACACTCCATTGACCTTTATATGTATATACTCGATTGTACGAATTTGCATCGTCCAAGTGATTGACGATAATGATGAATAAGAAAAGTCTCTCGCTGCTGGACAATGTGGCAAAAAAAAACTCGCCATTGCCGGCCATCATCCAAACAAGCAAGCTCATTTTTTTTCGTTTTTTTGTTTTTTTTTTTCATGTACAAAGTTATGTATGTGATTCATATGTTTATCCACTGTCACAATTCACAATAGGCGGAGACGCGTGCCGCATTTTAAAGATGTCCTCCCGTTGATTATCAACGTGTGTCCATTTCAAGTCAGTCCCCATATAATCCATGTCGTTCTCAACCAATAACGCTTCTTTTTTTCCCCCTATAACAAATATGTGCGCGTTGGTAACTTTCCAATCCCTTCTGAACTCTTCATGTAAAACTCCAACTCGCCTTTTTAAGAGTAACGTGTCGAAATAGTATACGATATAACGCGTTAAAGTTTAACGAAGAACAAAAAAGAATAAATGGAAGGAGAGTATATATATATATATATATATTTTGTATATATGAAGTAATATAACGAATTTCCTTATTGCGCGAGAGTGCCGAGTTTGGCAAGGACGCTACCAGATGCCAGTACGTTTTTAACTAATACACATATCGCATAGAGCATGTTAAAAGTGAATTAAAAAAAAAAAAGATCTTCAAAAGACTTAATATTGATATATAAATCGCCAAGAGTTAATTTTCCCAGAAGTAATTCGACGACTATATAGGTATTTTCATTATTCATATCCCATGAATTTTGATCGTTCGATCGAGTTCTCTCGGTCCATATGCATATATAGTCGTATAAATCCTGTTATCGCGAGATAATAGCCAATTTTTGTATTTTTTATCTTCTTTCCGTGAATTTAATGAAAAAAAAATTGTACTTCGATATGTTAGGGCAAGCCAAAATTGCGATTTAATTGAGATTTTTTTAATGGTCAAGTGTGTTACCCACGAGACTTGTGTATATATATATATATATATATATATATATATATACATCCGTTCATTACCAAATAATGGCTTCTGCCCTCACCTGGAGTGTCAAATATGATTTCAATGATGATGGACTTCCGGTTAAGTCGTCGACCTCTCGGGAAAAAAAAAAGAAAAAAAATCTTCCATTATACATTTAAGGTATAATGACTGTTGGAAGAATTTTTGTAATTTACCGTTAGTCGACGGCGATTCAAAATCCGCGGCTCAATCTCTTTAGATTATGTCACGGTTTTCTTACCGAGCTTCACGATATATAATTGATAATTGAAGACATCGAGGTATCGCATATACATAAGCGTACATGGAGGCCTGGCGATGAAATCTCTTGGACGAGAAATATATGTACTCGAAAATTATTATTATGCTCAAGTACCGTAAGAGCTTAGCTTTGGTGTTGGCTCGTTTGCCGATCAACCGACGTCACATTGTTCAAAATCGACTATTGAATTTCGAGTCTGATTCGGGACACGTTATATATATATATATAACGTGTCCCGAATCAGACTCGAAATTCAATAGTATATATATATATATTATATTATATTATATTATATTATATATATATATATATATATATATATATATATATATATATACAACTCTGTACAGGATATATTTACTGTATACAGGACACGTGAGAACGCTTCCAGAGTAAAGAAGAGACGTGATTGCATTAACCCAATACAGAAACCGGTATCAAAGAACTTTTGCGCCCTCTATACTGCTGGGATTAGTGAAACGATAAGTTACGAAGAGTGGATAAGAGATGAAGCCTTTTCTGCCACGATCATTTATCATGATGATGACTGAACATGTCCAGCCAGTTGCCCGACACAATATTTCCTACTGTAATTATTACGAGAACTGACGAAATATCAATGCCTGTACATAATAGCTGCGAGAACTGGTACACACATTTATTCACAGACGTATAAGCATATGAAGAGCATGATTTAAACAAAAATCATTATTAGTGGTATAGAAGAAATTTAAAAAAATGAGACTCACTTAAAGGATCATTAACATATTTATTGTCACAATAAACGGAGTTTTCACAGTGATGCAAAACTGCAAGTTAGGCTCAAATTTATCAGTCATGAGTTTCATTTTAATATTGATTTTGTGTTAGAACTTTAATCTTAAATTAGATTGACTCGAGCTACGACTTAAATTAGCATTTAAGTTCCAATTCAAGATTTAATTTGTGATTAAATTTGCGGCTGAAATTTCCAGCCTAAGCCTTTTGTTATATATAGCTCTAAAATATAGTCATAAGGGGCTTGAAATAGAGCAATTTATTAATTATAATTAATCAATTAATCTCCAGCGAAGGACAACATTTTTGCATTGGCCCATGACAGAACGTTTGGAAAAAAAAAAAAATCGAATACCCAGTTTTTGGGACCTTGCTGGGCAATTTTATGTCAGATTTTAAAAGAGAATTCCGACATCCTAAAAGACTTTTAATTGGCAAATGGTCAGAATAAAGACTCAGCCGTATCTGGATGGGAATGGCTGATAGGAAAAATCTCAAGGATAGTTTCCGGATTTAACGTTTCATTTCTGCGATAATTAGGTATATAGAATATTCCATTCTATAGATCGAGTTTTTCCGTCTTGGGTCCGCCGAGGGTCTTTGAGTAGAGCATTTGATTAATTATAATTATCTCCAGCGAATGACAAAAATTTTGCATTGGACCCATGACAGAACGTTTGGAAAAAAAAAAAAAATTATTCGAATACCCAGTTTTTGGGGCCTTGCTGGGCAATTTTATGTCAGATTTTAGAAGGGAATTCCGACATCCTTAAAGACTTTTAATTGGCAAATGGTCAGAATAAAGACTCAGCCGTATCTGGATGGGAATGGCTGATAGGGAAAATCTCAAGAATAGTTTCCGGATTTACCGTTTCATTTCTGCGATAATTAGGTATATAGAATATTCCATTCTATAGATCGAGTTTTTCCATCTTGGGTCCGCCGAGGGTCTTTGAGTAGAGCATTTGATTAATTATAATTATCTCCAGCGAATGACAAAAATTTTGCATTGGACCCATGACAGAACGTTTGGAAAAAAAAAATTATTCGAATACCCAGTTTTTGGGGCCTTGCTGGGCAATTTCATGTCAGATTTTAGAAGGGAATTCCGACATCCTTAAAGACTTTTAATTGGCAAATGGTCAGAATAAAGACTCAGCCGTATCTGGATGGGAATGGCTGATAGGGAAAATCTCAAGAATAGTTTCCGGATTTACCGTTTCATTTCTGCGATAATTAGGTATATAGAATATTCCATTCTATAGATCGAGTTTTTCCATCTTGGGTCCGCCGAGGGTCTTTGAGTAGAGCATTTGATTAATTATAATTATCTCCAGCGAATGACAAAAATTTTGCATTGGACCCATGACAGAACGTTTGGAAAAAAAAAATTATTCGAATACCCAGTTATTGGGGCCTTGCTGGGCAATTTCATGTCAGATTTTAGAAGGGAATTCCGACATCCTAAAAGACTTTTAATTGGCAAATGGTCAGAATAAAGACTCAGCCGTATCTGGATGGGAATGGCTGATAGGAAAAATCTCAAGGATAGTTTCCGGATTTAACGTTTCATTTCTGCGATAATTAGGTATCTAGAATATTTCATTCTATAGATCGAGTTTTTCCGTCTTGGGTCCGCCGAGGGTCTTTGAGTAGAGCATTTGATTAATTATAATTATCTTCAGCGAATGACAAAAATTTTGCATTGGACCCATGACAGAACGTTTGGAAAAAAAAAATTATTCGAATACCCAGTTATTGGGGCCTTGCTGGGCAATTTCATGTCAGATTTTAGAAGGGAATTCCGACATCCTAAAAGACTTTTAATTGGCAAATGGTCAGAATAAAGACTCAGCCGTATCTGGATGGGAATGGCTGATAGGGAAAATCTCAAGAATAGTTTCCGGATTTAACGTTTCATTTCTGCGATCATTAGGTATATAGAATATTCCATTCTATAGATCGAGTTTTTCCATCTTGGGTATAATCTTATCAGTTATACGTAACAGCCATATACATTATTACCACATGCGATTATCGCAACACGTTGAGCGTGCACACGTTCCACTCGGTGGATCTCGCGTAGGTGTTTTCGAAGCTCGAAAAGCCGTTACGTACTACCAAGTAGACAGACACATGTACATAGAAACGCACACAGAGCATTGATAATACTCTCGGTGCGAGTAGCAGAATTGCTGCTGGATACATAGAGAGAGAGAGAGAGAGAGAGAGAGAGAGAGAACCACCCAGTAAAGTAGAATATAAAGTCTTCTATATATACGATATCCCATTCGCGAACGAGCAAACATTTACTTTCCGTAGCCGGGGCTTATTAAAAGGTGCGCCTGGAACATGGTCGGATCTTTTGTGAGTTTATATGACCGTAACACTCTCTTTCTCTCTTATATGGCTGATCCAATATAATTGATTCCCTTGGTACTTGGATATACAAGTATATCTATAGATATGATATACATCACTGTATATTGCAATGACGAATTAAAAAAATATATATTGAAAACGTCAGAATCACAAGAGGCCGAGGGACGAGGAATATTTAAAATTTATTTAAATTAGATGCCTAAAAATCTCTTACAATTATTCGTATAATAATATTTAAAAAAATGTGGTGGAAGCAGCAAAACATTTCGAGCAATCACTCGTTTGGGATTTTCGATAATTAATTTTTTTGGCTCATTTGAAAAATGAGACACATTTTTCCAAAAATTTTGCTCGAAACATCTGCGTGTGAATTAAATTGATTTTAATAAAAATATTGAATTTTCAGTATTATTCATGAGATAAATTGACTTGAGGATAAAATGAATCCTCGATATTCACAATGGAATATAATTGTCGAAAACACAGTGATGATGTCACGCTTGCCGAATAGACCGAAATAAAAAAGGAGACAATCGTATATGTAATCGGAGCGTTAATTTAAAAGCCATTTGATCGTTTGAAAAAAGCAGGGAGAGTTGCGACAATAAGAGACCTTGAACTTGGCTGACCCTTAAATTGGGAGGTTCCAAAAAGATATCGTTTTGGATCAGACGCATATGCACTTACGAGTTACAATCTACGCCGAATCAGTTAAATTTATCGGCCATTGTCGTCCCCCCGTGATCACCACTTCGAATCATCGAGGCGTACAGGCCAAAAAGCGCTTAATTCAAGTGTCATCTTGGGCAATGAGAGTCACATTGAAAAAAAAAAACCTCTCACCAATTGATATATAAAAATAAAAATTTTATTCCGCACCGAGCTTTATTTTATCTTTGTTAACAACTGAGCAACAAAAAGATCATAGAAAAATGATTAATTTTATTTTTCATGCAATTTGATAGGCTAGCAATCAGAACTCAACATTTTCGTTGTTCTTTTATTGTAAATCTGCTTCGTAAAACTCTAAATTAAAAAAGATCGTTTCTACGAGTTTTTAAATATAAACATTGGAATTTTAGTGTAATAATTGAAGTCTTAAAAAAATCCCATAAAATTTAAAATAATTTATCGTGAAAGAAACATTATGACGTTTATTTCTCGTTTAGTTAAATAAATAAAAAAGTTATTATGCATTTTCGTGTTTTTTTAATCCAAATTTATTTTGTGCTTTTCATGTAAATCGAGCCCGAAATACTCAATGTTTTTTACGTCACACGCTACACTTCCTTTATATCCCGTATATTTTTCGTGGATAATAAAAAGGGCATATTTATCGCAGTCGCTAGTCCCTCGTGGTCGTACACGTGGCTCTCGTAATTCCTTCACACACAGAGTGTAGTACAGAACACGACTTGTGTAATATGAGCTCGAGTTGCTTCTATGTTAGAGAGGGAGAAAGAGACGAGTCAGAGAATTGAGATCGAGACAGGCGCCGCCATCAATGATCCGGGTTATAATCATGAAATATGACCGGGAGGATCATCGCATCGATCAATTCGCCAAGCACGAGAAGGTGAAAAAGTGTCGGTTTGATATTAGAATCGCCATTAGCTATTTTTTACGGCTGTTTATCGTTAACCACCGCTCGTATTACTCACACAGAGAGAAGTATTTGAGCGGAGAGAGGGGTGAATATAAAAATAAAGAGGGCGAGAGAGAGAGAGCGAGAGAGAGAGAGAGGAATGGAGCAAGAGCGAGAGAGAGAGAGCGTGAGGGATGGAGCAAGAGCGAGAGAGAGAGAGCGAGAGGGATGGAGCAAGAGCGAGAGAGAGAGGGAGAGAGAGAGAGGGATGGATCAAGAGCGAGAGAGAGAGAGAGAAAGAGAGCGAGAGGGATGGAGCAAGGGCGAGAGAGAGAGAGAGAGAGAGCGAGAGGGATGGAGCAAGAGCGAGAGAGAGAGATAGAGAGAGAGAGAGAGAGAGAGAGAGAGAGAGAGAGAGAGCGAGAGGAATGGAGCAAGAGCGAGAGAGAGAGAGAGAGAGCGTGAGGGATGGAGCAAGAGCGAGAGAGAGAGAGCGAGAGGGATGGAGCAAGAGCGAGAGAGAGAGGGAGAGAGAGAGAGGGATGGATCAAGAGCGAGAGAGAGAGAGAGAGAGAGAGAGAGAGAGAGAGAGAGAGAGAGAGAGAGAGAGAGAGAGAGAGAGAGAGAGAGAGAGAGAGAGAGAGAGAGAGAGAGAGAGAGAGAGAGAGAGAGAGAGAGAGAGAGAGAGAGAGAGAGAGCGAGAGGGATGGAGCAAGAGCGAGAGAGAGAGAGAGAGAGAGAGAGGATGCTTTTATAGTTCTTTTGAGTTCAAACACGGCGGGTATACGCTTGGCACGATGTTTTACAGCCCATTGTTCGTGGTACGAGTTCTCCCACGTTTAGAAGAGGAACTTGGAGGGTTACTGATACAGTGCACAAGGTAGTGTAATATATATATACCGATAGTTTAGGTAGGTCATATTTCAAGCCACCGAACGCCACCGCCTGTCTCAGTATCCCTCTCTTGCATGGTGCAGAGTTCAACTGTAGCACGAAACTCCCTCGCAATTTCACACTCACATAACTCATCTTCTTCTATATATGTAGCTATTTTTTTTTTTTGTCGCGAATTATCGTGAAAAGTGCGAGTCAAAGTTCAAGTTGAAGTTTAACTTGACGTATTATCGAGTTTAGAGCTATGCAATTTGGAGCTTACGTGCAGGGATGAAAAATAAAAAATAAATTGGTGACAGAGGAACTTTGCAAATATTCTCATAATTTATTGTCTCATCTCGTAATATCCCTGTGTGCTGGAGCATCAATGCGAAAAGTCGTGCTTAATTACGAATTTTAATACGAACGATCGGAGGTCCAAAATTAAAAAAGCATATATACATATATAAATATGTATATAGTGAGTAAGTATAGTATGTATGTAAATATGCTTTGCTTTGCTATCGTCAAGACCATTGATAGCGTCCCGACGCCACTCTGTAATAGCAAGAAAGTTAAAAATAAAATCGCCTATATATACGATCGCAAATTATCGATCAAACTTTCAATGAAAATTCAAATTGAACCGGAAGTTTCTTACGCAAAGTCAGAGTTGTATGTGCAGGTCAAAAATACAAAATAAATAATGCTTAAGAATAATTTTCGGTGAGCCTCATTTACTCTGTTTTTCCTGCAAAATACTCAACTTTGTTGAAAAACATCAATGCGGAAATGCGTGAATTAATAAATGAGCATTAATGGCCGTACTTCTCGTCGATGTTAAACTCTTGCATTGGGAGGGCATACACTATTTTATAGAATATATATATGTATTTTTATATCCTATATATACTATATATATATATATTTATATCCTATATATACTATATATAGGATTAAACATATATATATATATATATATATATATATATATATATATAGGTATATTTCTATGTGAGGCAACGTCGTACTCGCGTGATGCGCGATTAAATGTACTGCGCTGTAACTAATACAACGAGAGATAAACTCTCTGAAGATTTCCTCTCTTTAACTTAATCGATTTCTATACGATCGATCTCTTCCTGGATGAAGGCGAAGCGTGCACTATAATAGAGAAGAGTGATTCGTGCCACATACAAATGACCACATCGCTGTTGGTGCACAAAATACGAGGGAAAAATCACATGAGATGACCCTGATATCGAGATCGAGACACAAGCAAGTTCATTGTATGAAAATATCGAGTATTGAAAAAATCACACCATAGTACTCGATTACTCAATTTTTCATCGATCTTCTCGACTATTCTAAAATATTCTCTTCCAGTAAATAAAAAAAATTTAAATAATGAAAATAAAATAGAGATGGAGGCTGAATCATAGGCCTGTGTAATTTATGCAAGATAACTATCTACATCGAATGTTGGTTCGCAAGAGTTTAAGTAGTAAGAGAGTGCACGCAGCCGGACCAGCACCTGATATTACCACTGCAGAATGAGGATATTCATCCGGTAAACCTCATGATGTGAGTATGGATTGCTGCTCTGCTACAGTGTATCGTTGTGCCTACATTTATATATATATATATATATATATATATATATATATATATATAGTTATTATTATATGTATATATGTATATATATATATATAGTTGGGGGGCCTTGATGCGCTTCGTGCACCAGCTCCTGGGATATGTTTTAATTTGCTCTATAGCTACGCACAGGCTGTTATATATATAGGTATAGCAGTGTGATTCATGATTGTTCGTATGAGTGTCCGTGTGAATTTGTGGGTGAGTGTCTGTGTAAATATCTGTGTGTTACGATGACCCTCGTTGCAGATATGCAAATTTTGATTAAACATATATTTTTTAGAAATTATTACACACGACTGCTTATATATATATATATATCATAAATTCATAAATGGATGAACGAGGATAGAATTTACGAGAACAGCTTGGCCGTGGAAAACGGCTTCGGTATATATATCGGGTAAAGCAGGAGAATATGGCCCAGGCCGAAAAGATGGACCAGATGATTTTTCGTAAAATAAAAAATATAAGCTGTGCCAGATTCTTTTATATCGTTTGACAATAATAAAGTTTAAATAAACATGTGATTTTTGGCTGTTAACAGCAGCCCTGATCATTTGATCTTTAATATAGAGAAAAAAATAACTAAGAATGAAAATTTAATATTGAGAATTAAGTAAAATGGAAATTATTATTACAATGACGTAAGAATTAATGATGATTATTAATTCGTTGCTTTGGGCAAATGACTTTTGACAGTTATTTGTCTTTTTCTCTCTCTCTATATAAGCAAAGATATTTTGATGATCCATATTTCCCCTCTTTACATCATGTATAGTCTACATATCCATTGTATATTGCCTCTCGTTCGATTGTGGCCATTTTACATGTGCTCTTTGGCACTATGCGGTGTGAGAAAATGTTTAACAGTGTTTAGCCAACGTCTGAATTATGGGATCATCTCGTCCCAAAATTCTACAACCAAAGCAGCCTGAACGCCCTCCTGCCCTCCTGAAAACATAAACTCTCCCTCTTTCCGGCCGCTTTGGCTGCTCTTAAATTACGAAACGACCGCGTACGCAGAGAATACGAGAGAGATTAGTTTTTAGTTACTCTCTTTGGGATTTGGACCGCGAAATAGAGCGAAATTCACGAGACAAGAATACCCGTAAAGTCGATATTTTAATTCTCGTCTCTCAGCATACACAGACAAAAAAAAAATTCTTTCAATTTAAATACATTTCAATCTCTTTCAAAACAAGATTTATTTCAAGAATACTTTCACACAGTTGTCTTAATTCATTCCATTTTTCTTTTTTCCTTTTTTATTGTTTAAGTTTTTTTTCCTTTTTTTTTTCACAATGACGAATATATAAAAATGACGTGGATGCTGTGCTGAAAGAAAAAAAAAATATTCAAACGCCACCCATGTCAATTGGACATCGCTAAATCTTCAAGGACAGCATATGTAGAGGAGAACATGAAGAAAGGATTTTTTCTCGAGTTTAAAATATATAGTAAGAGTTGCAACCCATATGTGCAAGTCCATAATATAGCAGATATATGTATACAGAACTCCCGAATTGCAGAGATGTAAATGTCTACCAGACACGATTGTAGTTGCGAGACGTCTCGCGAGGGCGTCGTGAAGTAAAACGAGGGTGTACCTCAATATATATTGACGCGTATTATATATTTATATATATATATATTACGATATACGATATATATATATATATATATATATATATATATATATATATATATCGTAACGGGATGCCTCTGAAACACCCGTAGGCCCAATTGTTAAATTGGGCCTACTGACCAAAAAGCTAAATTCTTTTTTTTCTTTGCTTCTTTCTAAGTATATATACTACTGCAACGCAGAGCAGATTTAAAATATTCTTTCGTGGCAAAATATTTAATACTTTCAGTTTCATTTCCGGAGGGGAAAATTCTTTCCTGCTCTTTTTCATATGAAAATTTAACGCCGCAGAGAAAAGACTTGGCAGCCCATCGTCCATGTATCGTCGCATTATTAACTCTAACGACTATTGGATCACTTGAGAGTGAAAGAAAAAATGGCTTCTCCCTCGTGCTTTCATCAGGGTACTCAAATTCGAAACTTACGAGTTCTCATAAAACTGGTAGAAGAAATTTCAACGAATTACTATTTTAAAAGAACAAAATTTCATTCAATTTATTTATATCGATAAATATTTATATATATATATATAAAAAATTAAAATTGAATAAAATTTACGATGAATTTGTCGAATATATTTTTTATTTTTCTTCTGTTTACATCACGCACGTTTAACAGCCCTGGGGAACATTATTCGACTTTCCCATTTTGGCGGAGATATCTTGATTACAAATATCCAGATTAGATTGACATATTTCCGTCGAAGTTTCTCGAGGACCAAGAGCCAACGTCTGCACAGATAAGAGACCGAATATTTCAACGAAATCATTTTATTTTCGTGATTTTCTTCGTGTTTTGTAATTGCAATTTGTGCTCATTATTTGCCAATGTATTATCTCCCTTGTAAATTATTCAAAGAGATCCTTCGAGCATATATTAATATATATAGATATATATATATATATATGGCTATTGGAGCGTGGATGCTTGACTCGCTTGCTTGCACCCACAAATTGCACCACTTAACTCTTATATATTTTTTTATACATATTCACATATCTGTATAATGCATATGGATTGTTATTGTACATTAAAATCGAGCACTGCCAAGGTATAAAAAATATACAAATTATGCCCTGTCTGATCTGTACTGAAAACGATAGCACACAGTGCTCGAGTTGGTAAAACCCGTAATATTATTATTATTGTCTTTTTTGTTTAAATGTATCTCGGATATAGTTATATATATTTTAAAAATTAATTCATTATGATTTAGTTTCTTGTGTTTTTTTTTTGTATTTCACCTCGCCCAATTTGATCGCCTCCCTCAAATGAGGTATCGATAATGCGAGAATTTTGCATTCTTGGGACGTGAGAGGTGGCACACCCAAATGTTTTTGGATTCCACTGGGACCGAGCTCCAACGGCCCTGCAAAGTACGTCACTTCCGGGATGACACAGGAGCGAGCATAAGCACATTCCACGACACCACGCTCATCGCGCAGGGCTACATAAAATATTTATTTGTATTTTTATTCGAAGCATTTTGTCCTGATTTATCATATCATAACGGTCAATATATAAGTGCAGGACAAATTATTAGGTCCTTTTGTCATTCTATAATTTATTCAAACCTTTACACAATGAAATGCAAAATCTTGCAGCAGCAAAACCCATCGATAACGATAAAGTTCCTTTTCCATTATTTTCACGAGTCACATCATCCTCCGTCATTCTCAACGCGTAAGTCAACTTGCTAATTTCTTCCTGAGTAGCATAATTTTTTTCTCAGTTATATTTTTTTATTCCAAATTATTATTTCGACGCCACATCATGAGCTTATTTGATTTAAATTAAATTCAAAAAATTTTTAATATGAAATAAAATATTTTCCAAGTGAATGAAATATATTTCATTTCATTTCAAAGAAAATTAATTCAATTTTAATTAATATCTTTTTCACACTTAAATTTATCCAATGTAATAAATAAATGTTTTTTTTTTCTCACTCAGTGGGGACTCGAAATGGATGAAAATTAAATATTGAGGGAGTAAAAAAACTGACATGTGTCAATTTACTGCAAGGTTTCATCTGTGAAAAAATAGGAACGCAGGTTTTCGAGCAATTTCCACCGATTACAGGCACCATAACGCATTCGGGGTCAAGTCCCACGATTTCTGCAGCAAAAGTATTCGCTCTCATGGAATTTAGTGTCGTTACGCCGAAAATACGATTGTAATTGTAGATACCGTATTTTTTATATATTTCGACAACTAGAGGGACCAAATGGTCGATCGGTCTCGTCACAAGGGCGACCATGGCCTATAAAATATATACGAGGCAAATAATTTTTTTTTAATTATAATAACTCATGAAATTAAAAAATGTCGTTTCTCAAGTGATTTAAATTTCATTGGACAAGAAAAAAAAATTCTAATCAATTTAATAACAATTTTTTTAATAAATTTTTTTTTTAAATTCAAATAACGAAATTTATCAATAACATTTTCTTTTTTCATTCCTACAAAATATTTTCTTATTATTCAAATCATTTGAACAAAATGACTCGAAATATATCTATTTATTTCAAAAAAATGGAAGCTATTTTCTGGGTGTTGGGCAAGCAAGGCAGAGAAATTAACGAAGATTCGTTTATGGCATGAGAAAGAGAGAGAGAGAGACAGAACGAGACAGAGAGAGAGAGAGAGAGAGAGAGAGAGAGAGGGAGGGAGGAAAAAATAGTGAGAGAGGCCAATGATCGAAGAAAGAGAGAAACAAGGTCGACCACATCCGCCCAGAGTCGTACGAATGCGTGTTTTTACTCTTCAACCAGAACCCATTATTTAGCAGAAGGAGGCAAACACCACGCGTATAGCATGTTATATCGGTTCTCGTCGTTTGGATTCTCGTGACGCATTCTCGTGGCACACCGAAAATGCACTTTGCAGCAACTTTTTGTACTGTGACTTGGCTTACAAATGAAAGAAAGACAAAAAAAAAGAGGGGGAAAAAAAAAAAAAATTATAAATAAAAAGAGCCTCGTCGTGTCGAACGCACAGCCAGATCGTTCGGGAACAAGAGAACCGCAACGATTTTGTATTCCATTGTTGCACGATAGCGATTCCTCGGTTCTTTGTCACTATGTACATATATATATGTACATATATATATATATATATATATATATATATATATATATATATATATATATATATATATATATATATATAGCAAAAAGAATTACTCTGGCATAAAGTGAGAACACAAGCTTCGAGGTCGTTCGACAAACTTCCTTGTGCAAAGTAGACACTTTGCTCACGGCAGGGAACCTGCATCTGTTCTTTATTTTTTTTTTATCAGACGAATTTTATGAACTCGAATGGTAGATAAAAGATAACCGAGAAAAACTGATTCATTCCAATTAAACAAAGTTGGATCGAATGAAAAAAAAAAATAATTGCAGCAAATCAAATGTATAATTATTATTGCTGTTAATTATATGTAAAAAACGTATAAATATATATATGACATAGATAAAAAAAAATCAAGATCGACGAACAAACTTCGTCTGATTTAAATAAAATTAATTTTTTATTAATTTAATTTTTCGGCTGGGGGATGAAAAATTAAAAAAAAAAATTAAGCATGTTCTCCAATATTTTAAGAATGATCGATCCTCACCCTTGGACAGTATTTGACGAGTTTGGGTATACAATCCAACAGGATATTGGCATTAGCCAGAAGGATATCACTCGAGGATTGTCTCTCGTCGGACGTGGTCGATCCAACTGTTATCACGACAATTTTTGCATCTGCTAACGTATCTCTCAGTCCTTCATCGTTATTCGTGAAATAAGAAACTCTGCATCTCGTATCGATATGATTTAATTCAAGTGCCAGAGAGGCAAATTCGACTTTGTCGTAAATTGCCAATTCGTCGATAAGAGGAGATTGCTTGAGAAAGAGCGATAAGCAACTTCCTGGATAGTAAAATTAGCCATTTTCTTTTTTTATAATTTCATAATCTCATTAGTAAAATTTATTTCAGGGATAAAAATATATTTTACCAGTTTGTCCAGCTGCACCGAGGACGGCGACTTTCATCGATTTTGATCCAGTCATCGACGTAACCCCAAAATTACGCGACTGTTTTATCGTTCGGATTAACGGATCACATTTCAAAGCTTCGACGAATCGAGAGCAGCCTCGAAATGCCAACATTTGAGAGTGAAACATTTTTTTTTTACTTTCAAAATATTCGTAAAATTATATTCCACGATTTTTTTTAACGAAATTTTGAAATAATTTTGGGTTAAATGTCATAAGGAACGATTTAAAAAATATATATTTAACGAACAAATGCAATTCAAAGTTTTTATCAATGGTAAACCCGAGGGCTTTTTGCAATTTCGATGATTATGAAAAATTAAAAATTAACCAATTTTAAAAAGAAATATTATTCAACTGTAATGAAAATTTTGCTAAAAATTTTACCGATCGCTCGTATTAAATTCAAAGTCAAATTTTGGCAATTAAAAATGGCCAAAAGACAAAAAGTTTTTCATTTTTTTAACCTCGCTTAATTGAAAATTGTGCCTGTTAAAATTTTCAAAATTCAGAATGGTAGAACTGAACGGAAATATTATTAACTGAAAGATCGTTGCGCATTCCTTGCAGGAGAATTTGAGATTTTGCGAGAAAAAAAAACATTTTCTCACTCTGTAGTGAGAATCGTGGAGCATACAGTGCGAGAGAAATATGCTTGTTTTAGTTCCAAGGAACTTGAAACACATCCCACATTGTAGCACAATATGCGATAGCGTTTGACCAGTTACAAAAGCAACACACAGCTGTATAATAAAGAGTCTGGCGTTCCAAGGATCAAGAGAGTCTCGAAGAATCGTTGCAGTCACGTCTCTTCTCTCTCTTTCTCTCTCTCTCCCTCTCTCTCTCTCTCTCTCTCTCTCTCTCTCTCTCTCTCTCTCTCTCTCTCTCTCTCTCTCTCTCTCTCTCTCTCTCTCTCTCTCTCTCTCTCTCTCTCTCTCTCTCTCTCTCTCTCTCTCCCTCTCTCTCTCCCCCTCTCTCTCTCTCTCACTTTCTCAGCTTCCTAGAGAGAGAGAGACTGTATATATATGTATATCATGAGTTGCAATATCTCGCGAATAACGCTGCGCTTGATGCGCTTTTCTTTGCATACAAAAGTTCTCACAGCTCGAGCTCTCTCCCAGGAATAAATTCCATTCAACGTCACGCCGATATGATATTTTATTAATTCGCTTGTTCAGTTGCAGCGTGCAGTTGAACAGTGAAAAAATAGAAACAGGCGATAAATAATGCAATATGTCGTTAGCGACGATATAATAGCGTCGAAAAACAAACAGATAATTTTTCTAATTTATGTGACAAGAAGCAAGGACGATGATAATTCATTATCGAATTATTTAATTTCATTATTTCATCCGAGGTTCATCCATTGGTCATCCGAGGGATTAAAAATGATCGAATAAAGAAAACTGGCTGGCAATTAAAAACGATTATAATCGGGAGAGATTTATGTATATTAATATTGATTACGTATATTTGAGATGGACTGCATAATATCGAGACTCTGATAAGAATCCTGAATTAAATTAAGTTTCTTTGATTAGAAAATAAAATCTATTTTACATGAAACTTAATGCAGAGTCTTTTTTTCATACTTCCTAAATTATTAACTGTAAATTGCCACAAATTTTTAACTATAATTATTCGTTAAAATTTAGTGAAATAATTTAAATTTCATCCAGTAAAGAAAAAAAAAAAGAAGAATAATCGTCCCTCTGAAACGAACAAAATTTCATTCCTCAGAAGAGGAATAGAAAATTTGATTAGAAAATAAAATCTATTTTACATGAAACTTAATATAGAGTCTTTTTTTCATACTTCCTAAATTATTAACTGTAAATTGCCACAAATTTTTAACTATAATTATTCGTTAAAATTTAGTGAAATAATTTAAATTTCATCTAGTAAAAAAAAAAAGAAGAAGAATAATCGTCCCTCTGAAACGAACAAAATTTCATTCCTCAGAAGAGGAATAGAAAATTTGATTAGAAAATAAAATCTATTTTACATGAAACTTAATATAGAGTCTTTTTTTCATACTTCCTAAATTATTAACTGTAAATTGCCACAAATTTTTAACTATAATTATTCGTTAAAATTTAGTGAAATAATTTAAATTTCATCTAGTAAAAAAAAAAAGAAGAAGAATAATCGTTCCTCTGAAACGAACAAAATTTCATTCCTCAGAATTCGGTCTGATAAGGGAAAAATAGGACATATCCGGTTTTGTGATAGCGATGGGAAAGTAAGTAAAATATACCAGTTAACCTCGTTTTTCCTGAGGAGATCGCATATCGCCCTCAATATATATTCAGTGACCACAAGTAGAGCTCATAATCGTGACGACCATATTACTATATATATATCATTTTTATATAACAAACTCGCGAGTATTATAAAGTCTATGTAAAAGGGACGATTTATATGTTTGGCATTCGTGCACATATCGCCTAATTAAGATAATATGCTTGTAATAGACGTAATCTCCACTAACCCCCCCCCCATCCGATCCCCACCAATCATGTTTTTCGATCGGTTAAATATCACTAATTGACCCGATTGTCCCCTTTATATATTCATGTACTCCGCGATTGTAACATCTGTTTCTCCGAATGGAAACTGGGTGAAGCTTAAAACGTGAGTACTGGTAAAGTCCGAAGATGTTGCAGTACGCGATCTCGCATACTCATCTCGTGGTACAGTCTGATATGCTCCTATATATATATATATATATATATATATATATATATATATGTGTGTGTATATATATAATACGCGAACTGCATCAGGCCGCAGAGAGCGTGGATCGTGATTGAGATTTCTCAGAAGTGTTATTAGTCCCGTGACACGAGAGTAAATCTATACGAGTTTGCAGGTATTTTACAATCATATAGGCCATTTCAGGCCAAAATGGCCATATTTTCTCCTACATACATACATATTTTTAAATTGGTGTAAAAAAATCGATAAATAGTAGAGAGATGAAATAAAAACTGGGTGAAAGAAATGCTACTTTTATTCACTCTAAAATTAAAGGTAAAATTATTAATGTTAAGTTTTTAAAAAATGATTTTTTTTCCTCACCTCTTTAAGATGTAACAATTTTGACTAACGAATTTTTCTGTACTTTGCCATCCCCGGATCCATCTTATGCCTCGATATTTTCCGGTTACAAGAGAGAAGATAATCGAAATCTTAGTAATATATATATATATATATTTTTTCTTTAATTTTACACCCAACACCACATATATAAATAAAACATACACACGAGAAACATACAGCAGAGGAGAACGACTCTTTAAAAGCTTCGCCAAGAGTAACTAAATTATTCATAGAATCTTCGACGACTTTGTGGCTGCCAACGATATAGTGAATAAAAATAAAAAAAATAATGTTCGAGAATAAAACTCATTGCTGTGTGACAGTCACACGTGGAATGATCCACGGTAATGTTTCTCGAACGTTTTGCGATTTCATCTTGTGTATACTTATATTGCACACAAACACACGCATAATAAATGCCTCTATACCTATATATCCCATACATAACGCGATACTGCCCATAGGGTCAATAGGAGAGTCAATAATCAATAGGAAAAGTCATCAATAGGACCCCCCCTCCTCCTATTCTCCCTCTCGCTATCTACGAAAAATAGAAATCAAATATATCTAACCGATGGAATTTCGACAATAAATTTCAAGCTATATATATATATTTTTTTTTTTTTTTTTCGTATATATATATATATATACGAATCTACGCCCACGAGAGATTCGAGAATCGAACTGGGACTTAAAATACACCAAAGAATTCTTCCTTCCAAAGATTTTCAGGATATGCCAACATCAACGAGCAGGAGAATTCCAATCGAGAAAAAAATTACGATTGCATGTGGAATATGCCAGAGAGAAGGTCGAGGTGAATCCACGAGAGAGAGAGAGAGAGAGAGAGAGAGAGAGGCTGCATCCTGATCTTATATATATGTAGGTGAATGTTTATTGCTCCAAGTTTGTTCGTGAACGGTGAAATTCGCCTATTTGAAATCTGCTCGTCGAACGGTATGAAAATCCCGCAGTTGTGGGTGAAATAAGAGATACATCGAATTTAAAATATACTTTTTTCATGTAAATTATGGAGAAAAAAGATTGCTTCCCTGCTAAGAGCACCGTCTGAAATGTTTCAGTTGTCTGCCAAAAATGTTTACTTGACATCTTTGCGAATATACAGGACAGAGAGAGAGAGAGAGAGAGAGAGAGAGAGAGAGAGAGAGAGAGAGAGAGGGAGAGAGAGAGAGAGAGAGAGAAAGCCAAACCGTACACCACGCAAAGATAAAAGATATACAAATACTCGTATACCTACGATTCAAAATGGCGATTGGAAAATCTCAGACAAGCCTTCTTCGTATATAAAAGCTCTAGCACCACCTTCCCTGGAATGGCATTTACACAATATATATATATGTATATATACTAAAAGAAACAAAGCGAGCAAAATGTTTGCCACATTTTGCAAGCTTCCTCGCGATATATGCGAACCGATTCCTTGTTAACCATGGAGTTCAGGGTTCACGTCCAAGCCACGCGAGAGGGCTCTCCCGCGTGGGACTTTATTACGTGAACCGTGAATGCAATTCGTGCGCATGCGGATGGGCACAAAAGGCACCAATAGACCACAAGAATAAGCGAGCCGTGAGCTTTTTCTTCTTATTATTTTTGTACCTTCTCTTATTCTCTATCGGCCTCCCAGGACCACGCAACGAGATGTCACACCAGTCAAGGGAAAACCTGCTGGTGCGTATGTCCCGCATACATTACATGCGGGCTAAAGCTGGGAAATATGGCCCACCTTGCTACTTACAAGATTCGAATCGAAAATCCATATGGAACGTTTTTCTATAAAATAGTGAACTCTTGTACCAATAATTTCAATGATTATTTAATAACAGCCTGGACAACTTTTTCATTAATTTATTGTAACATTGATCATTAATTTATTGGCAACGAACGTCATAACTTTTTCAATCTGCGATCGTCAACTTTTGATGTTTTATCATTTCAAATCTTCGCGTATGATGGAAATCAAACAATTACATGAATTCCAGTTAACTATTAGTCGTTTAACCTTCACTTTTTTTTTCAACCCCGAGAAAATATCGAAAAATTCATTAAGGAAAAATTTATTAAAATATTTGTGTTTCAGGGGGACTTTACAGGTCATATATTTTCTGAATAAATTCCAAATATTGGTGAAAATGTGATTTTTTACTTTGGATTTTATAGGAAGAAATATTTTAGTGGTCCATATTGCCCCACATTACATATGTGCGCAGGGATATGCGTGCCTGTTGGCCGAGAGATGTATCCTCTTTCTAGCTTGGACCTTCGCGAGCATCACAAGTGAAGATAAACTAAGGAGATTTCATGCAAACGATGTAACACTGATTGGTTATCCAGTTACACGAGGATGTAATACAGACTGCTGGTGTGTTAGTGAATCAACATCACTCTCTTTCTCCCAACTTTTACTCCCACATGCACATGAGAAATAATATGAAGGAAATTGCTGATAAAATTGCCATTTTTTAAGGGTCTATAGCAATTTTTGCAACTAAACAATATAATATTTAAGTGATCCATATTGCCCCACATTACAAATGTGCGCAGGGATATGCGTGACTGTTGAACGAGAGATGTAGTATCCTCTTTCTAGCTTGGACCTTCGCGAGCATCACAAGTGAAGATAAAATAAGGAGGTTTCATGCAAACGATGTAACACTGATTGGTTATCCAGTTACACAAGGATATAATACAGACTGATGCTGGTGTGTTAGTGTATCAACATCACTCTCTTTCTCCCAACTTTTGCTCCCACATCCACATGAGAAATAATATGAAAGAAATTGCTGATAAAATTGCCATTTTTTAAGGGTCTGTAGCAATTTTTGCAACTAAACAATATAATATTTAAGTGGTCCATATTGCCCCACATTACATATGTGCGCAGGGATATGCGTGCCTGTTGGCCGAGAGATGTAGTATCCTCTTTCTAGCTTGGACCTTCGCGAGCATCACAAGTGAAGATAAAATAAGGATATTTCATGCAAACGATGTAACACTGATTGGTTATCCAGTTACACAAGGATATAATACAGACTGATGCTGGTGTGTTAGTGTATCAACATCACTCTCTTTCTCCCAACTTTTGCTCCCACATCCACATGAGAAATAGTATGAAGGAAATTGCTGATAAAATTGCCATTTTTTAAGGGTCTATAGCAATTTTTGCAACTAAACAATATAATATTTAAGTGGTCCATATTGCCCCACATTACATATGTGCGCAGGGATATGCGTGCCTGTTGGCCGAGAGATGTATCCTCTTTCTAGCTTGGACCTTCGCGAGCATCACCAGTGAAACAACGCAAAATGGCAATTCCCATTCGTCCGGGACTTAAAAAATGAGAAATAATATGAAGGGAATTGCTGATAAAATTGCCATTTTTTAAAAGTCTATACAGCAACTTTTGCCACTAAACAAGATAATTCATTTATAATAATTATTAACTTTACCGTTATAAAGACACGTAAAGATATTTATTTATTTTTACATAATTTGGTTTTGTTTTAATACGACGAAAAATTATGCCTCAGTTAAATTATCCTTGAAATAGCACAAAAGACTGGGAATATAAATATCATCAGGAAGACCACAAGCTGAAAATCGATCTCGCTCATCGGGAATTCCATTATCCGTCAAAGTTCGATTCATATCAATTATTTTTCCCTCAAATTTCCACTCGTACGATTCACCGTGTGCATTAAAAATCATAAAACGTTGTTGGATTCGTTTTATCGAGTCTTCCTCGCAGACCTGGATAGGAATGATTTTTTTTTTTTTTTTTTTTTTAACGTTTGGCTTTAATGAATTTCTAAGTAATGTCTTGAAAAATCTATAATAAAACTATTGAAAAATTATCTTCCAGCACAAAGTTAAAAAAAAAGTGTAGAATTTTCGATATTTGAAAGAAAAATATTCAAACCTTTCGTAAAAAGAATGTTTTTTTTTTCAGGATCGAAAAGCATTTTTAGAAAATCGAGAATAAAAAAGAAAAAAATTTGAAACTTGGAAATAATTAAAAGATTGTCTAGATAGCCAGAAAGAAAATTCGCAACTCATCAACATATATATATAGCAATATAATTGATGATTAGACAAATTCGAGTATAAACATATATATATGAGGCCGCGCCATTTTGAAGAATATAAAAATAAATCCTGCGACGAATTAAACAATAAAAAAAAATATATAGATTTGAAAAAAATATGTACAGGGGAAAAAAATGTCGACCATGTATAATGTATAATGACTAAAAAAAAATTGTTTTACGAAAATAGGACATGGTCAAGCATTGGTGGAGTTAGCATAGAATGCCCCATATATGCATAATTTATTACTCACGGATATAACAGCCGCGTCGCCTGTGAGAAGGTTGATAATTCTGCAGGGTCTCGAATTTTTTGTCAAATATCCTCTTTTGTATCTCTCATCGAGCCACCAAGGACATTTATCGAGTGGTCGCCATGCACTTGTAGGTACGCAAGACCCAATTTCCGGTATAGGTCCATGAGGGCAATAAGGCACTTTTAACCCATTTAATGAATTTACGTGGAATTTTATATCGTTCCTATCATGATCAAACCATTCGCTTATGTCTTTGCCAGCGTGTGCAATTATCGTTTCAATTTCACGACTATATTTCCAAGCATTGCAGAGCTCCGTAAGATCGTAAACACCACCGAGATAAGAGACCCAACAATCTTCCGGTTTATTGTGCAAAGCAACTTCCGTTGGCAGATGAAACGGAAGTTTCTTACACTCGCAATCTTTCCCAACAGAATCACTCTCGCCGCTTAACATTTATATATACAAAAGAAAACATTGATCATATTAGCGAGTAGAAAAAGAACCGCTTGAATTTCCCGCCTAAATCGCTCGTGGTATAAAATTTTATAAAAAATAATCTCAATTCTTATCTGATAAATGTTAAATAAGCCAAATTTGATTTTATTGATACACGAAATGTCAATAAATCAATGAGTATATTGACAGTTTAAGCCGTCATATGATTTCGCAGTAATGAAAACCAACAGGGTGACTTCCTGTTTGAAGTTGCACGTTTTTAACAAAGTGAAACAGTGGGGTTATATTTTCTAAGTTTTTGTTTTTTAAGGATCTTATAATGGCCGATAATACAGGAGCAAAGGTAATTTATTCGAAGTTGTCAAGTAATTCGACCTAATACTTATCTTAATTATGGCATTATTACGGGATAAAGAGAGTATGTCATGATTTTTCGTCTGTCAAATGACGAATGGACGAGAAATTGGTTAGGTCAGTGCATTCATCGACCATCGAGCGGTAGTGCTGCTGCAGCATTTTGCCAGCGAGAGTATTGTTTGTGTTTTCACGATGGTTCCTTCAAATGTGGTAATCATCAGCATATATTCATCAAAATTTTATTATTTTCATTGTTATTTATATTCAACTTTTGTCGATACCACGAAATCTTGATAAAATAGATCCATGGGCACTTTAAAATGTCCACTTTACGTAGCTTTACGCGCTCATAACCTCAAAATCATGAGGCATTCTCGCGTAACCGTCACACGATGATTTTTTTTCTTTTTTAATACACAAAGATATAAGCGATACTGATATGCAATTCAATCAAATTTAATTTCTTACTCCACTCTACCCGATCCAAGCTTTACCATGAGAATGTTTCAATTTTCGTGCTCAATCGAACCATCGTTAAAAATGCCTTGAAATTTTTCATCTCGAATTTTTATCACTCTCCGAGATGCAAAATTATTTACTCTGAACTTGAACTTTTTGAATGGATATTTAATGTAGACGATAAAAAAGAAGAATGCAGCGAAAAAAAACGTGAGCAATATAAATGTATAGGAAAAATGTGACACGATCCATCAAATTTTCATCTAACCTTTCAAAGTTTCGTTCGAATTTTATTTGAATAAAACAAAAAAAATTGAAACTTCCCTATTCCGGCTCGAAAAATTATTGTTCATCGTTTAACAAATGTTTCCTGCTTTCTTTCGTTCCTCATCGAGCAATGAAACACAAGAGTCTAAAAATGTCATTAACGAAATTGCTTCTGTGTCCTCTGAAAATGGTCATCAGGTTTGTAGAGAGCAGGCGCAGCTGTCGAATATAGTAAATATTTCGATATCTCATTATTGTAAAAAATAATAATTATCTTAATGAATTGATGAAAATAAGAATGAAAATTGTTTATTATTTCATTTCAATTGTATAATTTGAATTAATTGGCACAGCTATCAAATTTAGTCAATATTTCAATCACACGATGCAAATTTAAAATTGGGTGCTGCATTATCACAAATTTCTTCTTTAAAAAAATTACAAAAATAATGAAAAATTATGAATAACCAATGCACAAGTTTTAATTTGCGTCACTTTTCATTTTTTCAGCTAAACAATCTGAGATATACTGCAACTTGAATCTTCCAGGATTATTTAAAAAAAAAAACTAACATGTTGATAAAACTCGTGTCTCTCTCTGGACTTTTGCCAAATTTTATAAAGCAACCTTATCATATCCTTGTAAATAAGTTTAAGCCCAATATAATGTAAATTTAGACAAATTAAAGCATTTCAGCAAATTTAACGAAGATTTTGCAAAATCAATTACATTAATTTCTTGAAATTTGATTGTAAAAAAATTATCCTAAACAAAATCGAATAATTTGTGTAGAAATTTTTCGATGAGCCATTAAAACCATTGAATTATAAAGAATTCTTGAATCCAATTTTTTGTGCTTAAATCTGATTTTCTTACTATTGAAAACAGTTGAAATGGCCTCGAAAAAATATGAGAAACAAAAAAAAATCACATCTTTATGAATTTTTATGAATTCTTTGCAGGTTCAGGAATACAAGGACTCCCTTAAGACCAAGGTATTTATGAAAAAGAAAAAAAATTGCACATTCCGCAATAAACATTTTTATACAAACAATAATTTGTTTTTTTTTTTTTTTTTTTTCAGGCCGAGCAACTTTTACTCAAGGGTTTTCCCGAGAAAATTGTCAAGCTCAACGAGCTTCTTGAGACACCGAATTTCTACAATAGAGATTTAACCGAGGTCCATCAGGAGCTTAATGTGCCCATTCCAAATGCCATAGTGCTCAACCATTCCGAGGATGGACCTAAGAATAAAAAAATTAAGTTAGACAGTAGCCCTGATGGTGGCGGTATTACTGGAACTAAAGTAATGATATTGCCAAGCGGTCCGATACCATGCAACAAACCGATTTGTGATATAATTCGCATTGTCAAGCCGTACATACTTCAGCTTCTCGAAGATTCGAATCTCGTCAGTTGAACACAGTTTTTTTTTGTTTTCCATCAATTTAAAAAAAAAAAAAAAAACTAAAAGTCCTTACGTTTAATTGTTTCAGCTGAAAATGTGGATTTCATTCATGATTCCAAAGATCGAGGATGGCAACAATTTTGGTGTATCGATTCAGGAGGACACACTGGCTGAGATACAATCTGTCGAGAGTGAGGCTGCTGCATATTTCGATCAGATCTCAAGGTAATACACGAACGTAAAATTTTGCGATTATTTTTATTTTGACAAAGAAATATGCTCGTTTCCGCTATGGGCAATGAGAATGAGAAAAAAATAGTTACTGATTGATTGATAATTAGCAATTTTTCAAATAATTACAAATTTTATCCTACCAATGAATATTTTTATGGGAAAGCCTTTTTTAAGCTTTCAATTTTCGAACTTTGATTCGATCAAAGTTTTATCCAAACGTAAAATCATTTCAAACTTTGCTTTGTACTCATGTTTTATAATGCGAGCCACAAAATATAAATATTGCTTTGAGAGGAAAGAGCAGAAAAAACAACCTGAGCTTTTTCCCCCAAACTTGCATATTTTATTTTCAATGTAAATGCAAATTTATTTTCAAGGTACTTCATCTCGAGAGGGAAAGTCGTGAGCAAAGTGGCCAAATATCCACACATTCTTGATTACAGACGAGCCGTTCAGGAGCTCGACGAGAAAGAATTTGCCAGTCTTTGGCTCGTCATGAGTGAAGTAAGAAATCGCTATTGTTCACTGCATGATCTTGTTATCAAGAACTTGGAGAAGATTAAAAAGCCGCGTTCCTCAAACGCACAGTCATTGTACTGATTTAGAGGACAAAGAAAAAGTTGTATTTTGTCTGTATCGCGATACACGACGGCCCATTATACACGAAGATTTGAAAATAAAAAAAAAGGTTAGATAAGAGTGCAAAGCATTAAATTCGAGACAACAAGAAAAAAATGAAACAAAAGAAAAAAAAAAAATAGAGCGCAGTTACAGATTTTTCGTACTTTTTTTTTCTGTTTTGATTTTTCAATCAGAAAACAATACCGAGAATTATCGACGAATTACCATGAACTAATTAATCATATCGTTCATCAACTATCCAAGTATTAATTTATTTCTCTATACCCGAATTTTCTTCGCTTATATCATGTTCACACAAACGAAACGTAATTCATCGATAATGATACTCGGTATTGATTTTTTTTTATCTGACTTTATCGATTAAATATCATGAAAATAAAACAATTCCTCGCCAACTTCTACGAGAATGCACTAACGAAAGAAAACCCCAAAAATTTCGCTGTTTTTTTTTTTTTTTTTTTTTTTTTCCCCCATCATTCAGCCAAGTAAACTTTTCCACTCAATATACCAATTAAGATTACATATTTTGCTTCGTTAAATTAATGAAAGGGAAAAAAAAACAACAACATACCACTTTCGGAATTATGTAAAAATGGGTTTTATCATTAAAAATAATACATTCGATATAAAATTATTTTTATAACTTTGGCACCATTCTAGCGCACCATTAGATAGACTTAGCATAATCTCAACAATACTATAAGATTGCCGAGTTGAATTAAAAAACAAAAACAATTACATTTACAATTACAAGTTGAGCAATCGTGGGATTAGAGTCCGGATTTTTTAGTCGTAAGTTGGAATGCAAGTTCGTTAACGGCTGCATGATTTAATCAACTTCATATCGAATTTACGAACACGAAAGATCAGTCTTAGGTTTGCCCTTCAAGGGGAAGTTAAAGGTCGCCATAACCTCACAAATTTTCAGTCGCATCATTCTCAGTGATTGTGAACATTCAAGACAAAATCAAAGCATTATCCCATGTAGGATTGACCTATGCTGGGGCTAATGCTCTGTTTTTTTTCCTCAATGTTAACCATTTATGAGAATAACTTGTTAAAAAATTTCAACGATCTTTCTTGCACCCATATGTCACGTGACCTTTTGCATCGCTTTAAAGTGGGATAGTTAGGTTATTTGGAATTTCCGAAAAATCTATTTTCAATTTTTTTGCTGATTCGAATGTCATCCTTGCAAATTATTTTCTCGTTTTTTGTTTTTTGGAAATTGCAATATTGAGCACACGGGCAAAATGCTTGCGTGTAGCTAGTTGAGGTCGTGATTTCAAATCTCAACAGAAAATTCAAAAACTCAGAATGCCGGACGACAAAGTAAAAATTGACTTAGTTTCAACGGAATCCCGTATATCGAGTTTCATTCAAATCAAATCATTAGAAAAAAAAACAACACGAAAGGATTAAATGATGAAAAGTTCATGCAGCTAATCTTCTTGTTGATGAATCTAGCTGGGACTTGGCATAGATTATTTTTAATTTATTTGTAACAGTTTTTTTGGGCTATCCTGATAAAAATTCAATTTAATTCACTCTAAGAGCCATTCTAATGTTTATTCTCTCGCCTCCAAAAATTTGAAAATTTTATCCAATTTTGGTCCGTTCAAACTTAACCACCTGCCTCAAATTCTTAAACTAGGTTAACGCCAATGTGAATCTAAACTTTAATTTAAGTTCAAACTTGAGCTAGCTCTGAAACGATGTCCCAATTAGAGCCTTGGAATTGTCAAAGTAAAGAAGAAAAAAAAAAGTAAAATAGATATTACAATTCTTTTAAGGAGAAAAATATTCTAAGGATCCTCGAAGAGGCCAGGATTGAGATAGCAATGTTTGTTGAATCCAATCGACTTGACCGTCGATGTTTGACATTTATTGTCGGTTGTTCGCAAATCCATCAATCGCCTATCGACCTGTTGAAAAAAAACAAAGAAAAATATTGGACCAATTGTAAAATTCAACTTTTATGAATATTTTATGAATATTGCAATTGGATTTTTAATAATTTACCATATTGAACAAATCGTGCAAATGACGATCACAGGCATGATTCATGAAAACTTCGCAAAGTATTTGAATATACCAACTGCCAATTATGGTATCACGATATGCCTCATGACCGGGCATTGTTGAATGCGCGACCAATATATCGGAATGATTACGCTGTGTAACGAGACTTGAACCGTCCGTTGCATATCGTATGGGTTTCTGTACACCATTTCCTCTGCAAGATAAAAAAAAAATATCTTTTCACCACTATAATGAAATAAGTGAAAACATTTTTTCGTCATGAGATTATTTTTAGTTGCAAGTAGAAAGAATTACGAGAAAATAATCAAAGTTGATATTTATTGGTTAACAGATAAATTCGTGAATAATTTCGTTATAGTTATATAAGGTGTGATTTGATAATTACAAACCTACATGCCTGAAATATAAATACTTTAGGCTTTCCAATAAGATGTTTGCAACTTTCGGCAGAAAAAAAATTTATTATATCAGTACACAAAACTTGCTCAGCTCCGGCCAATTGATAATCGATACCGTGAATTTTCGTCTCGGGAGAACCATTTTTTTCCGTTTCAGCACCATGAGCGGATATTATGACAAAACACGAGTCAATTTTGTGAAAATCTTTGAGAGAAAAATCTCTAACGACTTCCTTGATTTCCTAAACATACAAATATCATCAATTTTCATGTTAAATTTGGTAAATCAGTTAATTCATAATGAGAAACATGGAACATCACAATCCAGTCACTTTTTTTTCATCTAAAACTTTGCCAATTTCTAGCACGAGTTGAAAGGATTAAAACAAAAAAAAGTTAGATCAATTTTTTGTGCCAATTATATTGTATTTGAATTGAATTGGAGTTGGAGTTTGAATTTCATTGACTTGAATTGTATTTTGCAAGAAGCGTTGGTTGAAGAAAAAAAATCTGAAATAATTTGGATCAAGTTCTTTCAACGAGAGCTAAAAACTTGGCTGAGGAAAAAAGTCGAACTTCATATATTAATATCGATCCTTCATATATGATAAGTGATATATATATATATTATATTTTATTACCGATCCTGTAAGATCTCTCTTAGTCGTAACTTCAAAGCCCATATCTTCAAACAATTTTTTCAAGCTCGTTTCATCGTGTTCGGCAGCTTCTCTCTTTTTTTCATGCATATAAGATATTATAGTGATTATAAGAACGTAACCACGTGGTCTGCTTCTCATCCAGTACCTTCCGATCGTTTTAAAATCGGGACCATCCCGAAATTTGTTTGCCTTTCGAACTTTTATTTGCAGAGGCTCTTTGGAATCTTGAAGGCTTTCGTGAAAGTCGTCCTCCCTATCAAAATTATTCGCAATAAAAATATAATATATAAAATACTAGGATGTTAAAATTATAAATAATTATAATAATCTTATGGTATAAATTATAATTATAGTATACAATTATATTTGTATATGGTAAGGTAAATATTTATAGGCTTACTTACATGACGTGATCTTCGATTTCTGTGTCACTTGCTGATTCATTGTCGTCCCTTTGATTGTTATTATTCGAAGATGCAGTTTCTTGTCCCAAAAGTATATCGGCAGCTTGATAATGACCCGTTTCACGCAGGCTATGAACTAAATTTTCAAATGCACAAGGGCCTCGTGTCTTTATCGTCTGTAGAATATCACGGACAGTGTCTGGATGACTCAAATTTTGCTGCAATCATAGATTAAATCTTTGTAGATTAAAAATACCTTTTATCATTGAAACGTCAGTCAAATTTTTCCTTGGGCTGCTTTTATAATTGCTGAAGTTTTCTTTTGTTTTTTTCGTTATGAGGTAGAAAAATATTTTGGTAAGCAAGTAAATGACAATTTTTTTTTAACCACATCAATCAGTATATTCCCAATAGTTTCAACATGTTCCATGAACCATTAGGTTGGTGCAAAAATAATTGCAATGCTCAAAATCTCATTGATGAATTCATCAATTCCAGGACTCCCAAATTGTATGCGACCAGAATCAACTGACTTGTTTCTTGTTATGAAAAATGTGTAGATTGTAATGGTTCCTATTTCGAATAATAAATTTCATTCTATAATTTGAGATATAGTGCTTTAAAGTTTATTATCCAAAATGGCAATTATTTTTGCACCAACCTAATACTATTTGGTAACAGACGAATATAAAATACCACAATCTTTTTTTGTTCAAAGTCTCTACTTTTTATACCTCCCTTTTGGACCATTATCGAGTTAAGAAAAAAAATCACACAAAAAATGTTTCAGTTGTGATAAAAGCTATGGGGAAGACTAAAAAAATAATAAATTATAGTGATGCAAAATCATTTTACCTCCCATGTAGGAACGTTTACATCGTCTGTGTTAAAAACGCCATATTCGAGCAATTGTGGCCACAATTCAAATATATTTATATCAGGCAAAATTTGCTCGTAACAACGATCGATCGTCGCTCTATCACGGTGTTCCATTGTTCGTGACTCCACGTGCTTTTTATGACACCTGACAGAAACGAGCGACAAAGGAGCAACGAGAATATGATGTAGAGCAAGGACTGGCGACGGCGAGGCACTAACACTAGCGAAGGAAATTATTACTATTATTATTATATACGTTGGTTCCGGCAGGGAGGAGCCAACGAGGGAAATAAACGCGGCAACACAGTCTTGTGCGCAGCACTAACGAAATTCACGGCTTCGTATAATGTGACAGCGAGATTTATCTCGGCACGAGAATCGAAGAGAAACTTCGAGTTTGTAGGAATAATATAACCTCGGTCGATAACGTCAAATGCTTGAACCCAGAATATTTTTTTTTCCAAATTCATGTAACATCATCTTTAAATTCGAAAACATTTGGATACAGAAAATTGTAAATATCTCTATCTCGCGCGGCTATTTTTGCCGGTGTGACACCTTGAGACGTGCAACAACTCAGTCGGTAATGGAAACTAATCCAAATTTCTTCGAAAAACATTGATTTTTCGAACAAATTAAGACGATGTGCTACTCCTCTGTCGGTAACAAAAAACTGTACCAAAATTGTTCGAAAGATCTACCGTTTAGAAGAATTTTGGTGCCGGACTAAAAGCAGCTTTCTCTCGCGCTTACAATGGCTTACGCATGTCTTTCGGACAAACTAAGAGAACCACTCTTCGTTTGTCCGAAAGATCAACCGTTTTGGAGAATTTTGGTACGCAGTTTTTGTTACCGACAGAGGGTAGCACATCGTCTTAAGAGCATGTGAAAGCTCTTCTTTACCATCACAGTATGCTTAAATTTTCGAACAAATGCCATTGCAGAACTATCAAACTAAATAAATGAAAATTTTAGTATATAATTCAGTTAGTAGTATCCCATAAGATAATACTGATAGAATTTTGAAAATCAAAAAAAAAAATTACAGTTTGCATTACCACCAGTTATCTGTAAAATAAAAATGGATTTACTAAACCTTCAAAGCTAGTTATTCAAAAAATCTTTAGCGTCATCTTATGCAGCTCAAAAAAATGTACACGCTGAGTACTTGTGCTTTGTTGTAGGTACAAAACTTCGGGAATGGCATTTGTTCGAAACATTTTGTGGTAAAATTACCTGAATACAAGCCGCGGCCGATCAGTGTAGCCAAAATTTGGTTCGCGAACATTCCGCTACCGAATCGTGTATACTTGAGCGCTAGCAGCGTCTTCTTCGTACCGTAATATATAGTAATAGGGGAGAAGAGCCAAGTGTTTCCGTCTCCCGGGCCTTTTGCTGCAGAGCGAAAGAGAGAGAAAGAAACCACCGCAGTAGCCCATGTGGCTTAGGCATTTTCATTTGATATGTGAAGTAAAGGTGTTTTAGCTATCCAAGATAATGAATCCTCTGGATATACTTTACATATACCTTCCCCATACCCATCGGGCACCTGAAGCTCATTGTCAGACTTTTTTTTGTGCTTTGCATGAATTACGAAAATCCCAAGATAATTGTATAATTATCGTCGATAAAATATTTTGCAAAGATCGATTAATTATTTATTTTACAAAGATAATAATGATTAAAAATAATATTAATTAAATATTGTAGATTGTCTTATTTCTGATAATAATGATAATACTTATAATGAATTTAGATTTCAGGGCTTATGATGTGGCTAAAATAATATAAATTTTGAATTATAGAAACTTTGTTTAGATTGAATAATAGATAAATATAATATAAATAATCGACTAACATTTTTTAGTTTGTAATTAAAATAATTACTCTTGTTTTGTTATTTATATAAAATTAAGTATTAAAACAATTACATTTGCAAATAATTTAAATAATAATTGTGCCAGCGATTGCGTACAATTTTTATAATAAAATTGATTACAATCAGTTTATTCGACTACTTTGTTTCTGCAAAGCGTCCTTAGAAAAAAGATTCGTGTTTTCTCTTTATCTCTCTCGATAACCGGAAATGTCTACGTACCATATGCAGATTTATATGAACCCACACAATGTATGTATAAAAACACACATGCACACAAATTCATATATATATATATATATATATATATATATATATATATATATATATATATATATGTATAAGTAGGAGAAAATCATAAAAGTTTCCTTCCACTCACACACACAAAATCCAGCCAAATGGAGTCTCATTAAATTTTCCTTTTACTCTTAAAAAAAATTTATAGCAAATTCAACAAAATGACAAAATAGAATTTTGTTAAATTTTCCCTTGTCTTCTTCACAGTCTTCTTTGTATGCACTCGAGACGCACTTTGCGAGTTGGATTCATCATTTTGGAATTTTGTTGACAATATGAAAGAGGCGCCAGTTGCGAACGAGCGAGAGTTGTGCAACTCGTTTTGCCTTGCAACATATGAAATTTAATACATCAGCAAACGAGCGATGCTCCAACTCACAAGACTAGAAATATCATTTAAAAAAAAAAACTTACATTTTCCATCGGACAATGAGAAATTTTTAAAATTAGCTTTGAGCTTAGATATATTTTATCTCTGAGATTTTCTCCTTTAGTATGTAAAAAATATCAAGTCGTAACTATGTGAGACGAAGTATTAAAAAATCGACACATGCCAGCTCGTTCGTTTATTCGTGATCTCAGGCCAACATGAATATAAAAACATTTCTGGATAGAGAGACTCGAGATATATTTGGCGATGCCACGAGCCACTCATCTCATCTCTTTCTCTTGCATTATTTGCAATAAAATTAACTCGTACATCGTAGAAATAAATGGAATACGAGCTTAGCATAACAAAAAGGTCTGCCAATCGACCCCTCGGGGAGGAATTCTTGGCAATGTCGCATCACCTACGCGAGGCAACCAATTATATTTTTATTAAATATACATTTATTACATTCACCCCTTAATACCAAAAAGGCGTACAAGCTGTCTACACTTAAATTTTGTGCTCCTTTTTAAACTTAAAGCATCGATACAAGTTTATATATACATATATATATATAAATCTGTATAGATGCTTTAAATCCAAAATGGCGTATACACTTTAAGTACAGACACCCTGTATATATATATATATATATATGAAAAAAAATGTTGTTTAACCGCAATGTCTTGTAAAGCGAGCTGCTCGATATACGGAGTCATAATTTAAATTATTCAGGGGATTTCATATATGCCCTTACTGCCCTTAAAATTTTAATTTTAAGCCCTATCTCGAGCACTTTAATTATTTCATATAAAGAAAGCTTCTTTAACGGAAAAATAAACAATATACGCAGTCATAATTTAAATTATTCAGGGAATTTCATATACGCCCTTACTGCCCTTAAGATTTTAATTTTAAGCCCTATCTCAAGCACTTTAATTATTTCATATAAAAAAAGCTTCTTTAACGGAAAAATGAACAAAAATAACAACAAAAAAATGGTGTTTAACCGCAATGCCTTGTAAAGCGAGCTGCTCGATATATCCAGTCATAATTTAAATTATTCGGGGGATTTCATATATGCCCTTACTGCCCTTAAAATTTTAATTTTAAGCCCTATCTTTAACGGAAAAATAACAACAAAAAAAATGTTGTTTAACCGCAATGCCTTGTAAAACGAGCTGCTCGATAAACGCAGTCATAATTTATATTATTCAGGGGATTTCATATACGCCCTTACTGCCCTTAAAATTTTAAGCCCTATCTTTAACGGAAAAATAACAACAAAAAAAATGTTGTTTAACCGCCAATGCCTTGTAAAGCGAGCTGCTCGATAAACGCAGTTATAATTTACATTATTCAGGGGATTTCATATATGCCCTTACTGCCCTTAAAATTTTAAGCCCTATCTTTAACGGAAAAATAACAACAAAAAAAATGTTGTTTAACCGCCAATGCCTTGTAAAGCGAGCTGCTCGATAAACGCAGTTATAATTTACATTATTCAGGGGATTTCATATATGCCCTTACTGCCCTTAAAATTTTAAGCCCTATCTTTAACGGAAAAATAACAACAAAAAAAATTGTGTTTAACCGCAATGCCTTGTAAAACGAGCTGCTCGATAAACGCAGTTATAATTTACATTATTCAGGGGATTTCATATATGCCCTTACTGCCCTTAAAATTTTAAGCCCTATCTTTAACGGAAAAATAACAACAAAAAAAATGTTGTTTAACCGCCAATGCCTTGTAAAGCGAGCTGCTCGATAAACGCAGTTATAATTTACATTATTCAGGGAATTTCATATACGGGAAATGGTAACTTTAGCTAAACAAAAAAAAAGGAACAAAGGATTGGAATAGCACAGTACACAGAGTAGAAGAAGAGTAGACAAAGAGGAGAGGAGAAAGAGCATAAAGAAAGTTGGAGAGAAAGCGAGGAGAGAGTTTAGGCTTAAGGGAGTAGCGGGCGTGATATTGATTTCGCCATAGTCGTAGAGCCAGCCGAGGCCGCACCCTTCACTGCCACCCTCGTGACCCGTTCGCGGGTTCCGCCATATAGAAGCGTTTTAACATCCACATAAAAAAATAACAAAAAAAAGATAGAAAAAAAGAGGTTGACTTTTCGGGCATAAAACGTGTAACGAATCACTACATAATATAAAACATTTATACAGAAGAATGTTTTTAAAAAAAAAAAAAGGCCTTTTACCCTATAATTTCATCCCTCAATATTTTTTCGCTATATTTTATTTTTTTTAACTCGAAACCAGAATGCTGAGCATTTAACTCATAAATATATATTACGAAAAGAGAAATAGAGAGTGTGAGATTTTAATTACGAACGTCTAAAATTATCACATGACATATTGACAGGTGGCTGGCATACTTTTGCGCCTGGGGGGGAGGGGGTGGATTAGCATAATGATATTAAAATAATAAGAACGTCAGAGCGAACGTTTTCAACGATATCGCACAATGCCAGGAACCTGTCTCGTTTTCTCTCTTAATTAATTTTATTACTTGCATGTACAATCGCATATTTTTCTATACTATTCCTTTCACATATTTTTTTTATTCTTTTTTTAATGCCAAATATCGTATTAAATTATTTATTGTATTTATTTACATATATTTATTTTCATAAAAATTTCAAATGCGCCGAAAAAATGTTAAAATATTTAAATTGGATAAACCTAAAAAGGGAAGAAAAAAAAAAAAAAAATGGGCGAGACGCCGAAATCATCGAAAGTTTTTCAATCGTTCACTCACTCATGTGGATCTCATTTTGTCCAATGAAATTTACGAATCTCGTAACCAACTACGATTCGTGGTAAAAGCCTCGGAGCAATCCCCTTGCGCAGCATCCCTTGTGGACCACCCCTCGTGTGTAGTTAAAATGGCGCTTGCGATCTACACTGTCCTCTCTCGCATTCGACTCTTCACAGGAAACTTTTTGAAAAATGTCCGCAACCTACGAACAATCAAAAAAAAAAAAAAAAAAAAGAAAAATCAACATAAAATTGAACCAATAAATTTATTTTTTAGAAAATAATAAAAAAAAGGCAAAAAGAATGTGGAAAATATAAATTGTTCGAATTAAATTCAAAAAGAGCTTTCGCACAGAGTAAATTTTTTTACTACAAGTTCAACACTATATAGAGCCCGAATTATAATTCGTTAGCACAAGGGAAACTATAAAATCTACAATGGTGTTCGCAAAATCCCTTAATCCCCTTTTATACTCCCTTATTCGTCATCCAAACAGCATCGCGTATAAAATTGAAATAAACATCTAAAAACAAAAAAACTACCCTCGTGAGTCGTTAAAAAAAATGAGAGATCTGGTAGACTCGAATTGTATACAGATATCCGGATGTCCATGGAAGCCAGCAGTGAGGTAGAATCGTAGATGCCAAGTAGCATGACGACCCCCAGACTGACGTCATCGTCAAGCTCTCTCGATACGAGCACATATACGTGACAAAGCAGAAGTAGAGGAGAGAAATGCACAATATATATATATATATATAGTTGATTCCTCCGCAGAGGACCACAGACTAATATGGCGAGACCGGTCGTACAGTCGTTTCGATCCGGACAGTCGTTTTGGTGTGCCCATGTCCCATGAGAGCCTCTTTCTCAAACTTTCAGCATACGAACAAACATATACATCTCTCCTCTTCTTTCGACATTGATATGCAATAAAACGATCGTATCGAAGAATAATTAAAGATTAAATGGAAACTTGGAATAAAATAATGTAATCTCGATAAATAAAAGTGTCTACATAAATCGTTTACTTTTTCATCCATTAACGCAATACTATAGTCTACCGAAGTCGACATTTTCATTATAGAAAGGAATATCGATGGTCCTAATTTGAAATCTTTAAAAGCTTTAATGGCGTTAAATCATCTCAGAGCTGTGTATGGATTTCTTATTTTTTCGACATTGATATGCAAGAAAATTATTGTATTGATGAAAAATTAAAAATTAAATGGAAACTTGGAATAAAATAATGTAATCTCGATAAATAAAAGTGTCTACATAAATCGTTTACTTTTTCATCCATTAACGCAATACTATAGTCTACCGAAGTCGACATTTTCATTATAGAAAGGAATATCGATGGTCCTAATTTGAAATCTTTAAAAGCTTTAATGGCGTTAAATCATCTCAGAGCTGTGTATGGATTTCTTATTTTTTCGACATTGATATGCAAGAAAATTATTGTATTGATGAAAAATTAAAAATTAAATGGAAACTTGGAATAAAATAATGTAATCTCGATAAATAAAAGTGTCTACATAAATCGTTTACTTTTTCATCCATTAACGCAATACTATAGTCTACCGAAGTCGACATTTTCATTATAGAAAGGAATATCGATGGTCCTAATTTGAAATCTTTAAAAGTTTTAATGGCGTTAAATCATCTCAGAGCTGTGTATGGATTTCTTATTTTTTTGGCATTGATATGCAAGAAAATTATTGTATTGATGAAAGATTAAAAATTAAATGGAAACTTGGAATAAAATAATGTAATCTCGATAAATAAAAGTGTCTACATAAATCGTTTACTTTTTCATCCATTAACGCAATACTATAGTCTACCGAAGTCGACATTTTCATTATAGAAAGGAATATCGATGGTCCTAATTTGAAATCTTTAAAAGTTTTAATGGCGTTAAATCATCTCAGAGCTGTGTATGGATTTCTTATTTTTTTGGCATTGATATGCAAGAAAATTATTGTATTGAAGAAAAATGAAATGGAAACTTTCAGTGGAAAGGTTCAAATTTTATACACTCTGTTATATATATATAGTATATGTGTATGTGCATCTACAAGTACATAGAGAACCAGTAGAACTGGTAGAGATAGGCGGGGCTCGTAATTATAATAATATTGAATGCGGTAGGTAGTCCATCGATATTATTAATAGAGCAAATAAATATCTAGTAGCCGAGGCTGCGTATGTTGTAGCACCAATAGTAGTAAAAAAAAAATAATAAAAAAAAAAAAACCCAAAGCACGTTTAGAATAGACCAGCCAGCAATATTCTTCGCGGCTCTTGATCGTTACGCTCATATACCGATCTACGTTTTTCATTCGCCTCTTCTCTCTCGGTAATTTGCATTTGCGCTGATGTTGCTATATCGTACACGAACACCTTCAACAAATGCACTCTGCTATTAATATTTTTTACATACGCATATATATATATATATGTATATATATGCGGATATATATATGCTGGAGAAGAGGCGAATATATATATATATATATAAACGGATACCTTTTCATACACATAATATGTAAATGTGTGAGTTTTATTCATCGCGATGTTATTGGCAATGGCATATTTGCCATTGCCAATAACGTCGCGCCATATTTGGTAGAATATCAATTAGTGAATTGGTGCAACTCGACACAACTGATACAGCAGAGACTTGCACAATTCGCCATCTCATCAGAAAGCAAAGTTACACCAATTTTTGTAAACAAACTTTTTTTGGTCAAAATGAAAAAAAAAATCCTTTTAAAATCCTATATCGTTCAATTTTTTTCACCGATCACAAATTCTCTAGCTAATTTCGTTACAAATCTCTGAAAATAAAATGATTTTTCATCTGATGAGAACTCTGCATAATTTATAATTTTGGAGGGGTCATGTGAGTCTCAATAAACTATGAAATGTGCTGGGGCAATATTGCTACTCATTCTCATTGACGTTACCATTGCAGAAAATAATATGGAGAATTTAATTATGAGTGATTAGACAGTACCAGAGTGAATATTTGAATTGTTTCATTCAGAACGAGTACGAGTTTCGTGCGTTGCATACTGTGAATATTCATGTATGAATATCCCTGCTAATATTATTTCAATGCTGGAGTAAGCATTAAATACATATACATATATATATATATATATAATGATATATTCTCGTGCCTTTTCAATGCCATATTTATAGCATATTACATGATACTACAGAGGCTACATACAGCTGATTTTTGCAGATAATAAACATCACGTCGATATTTTGCGCCAAGTATAATATTATATGTAGATGTACAGAGAGAGAGAAACTGCGTGGAACGTACCAGTATCCTTTCTATTTTTCTCTCCCTCCCTCCCTCTCTCTCTCTCTCTATCTCTATCTCTATGTGATGATCGTTTCCTCCTCTCTAATTTTCTCGACGCGACGAATCAATCGATTTACCCATATCGTTGTACCTTGGCGAGAGATACACGAGTGCTACAAACACGTACATAAAAACATATGCACCTTCAATTGATTGCTCAGATTTATGGATTTTAATAATCGCAAATGAATGCTTTCGTCACTAATTTATTACATATCTATGTAATTTTTTTACATGTGCATATATACACGTTTCCTGTGCAGGCCACGATTATCCATAACAATAATGATTAATTCAAATATCAATTGCATATAATTTAACTTTTATACAAATTCATATTTAATTAATTGAAATATAAATAGATAAAAAATAAAATTCAATTCGATAAAAAAACGTATTTGAATGGAAATATAAAATTTAACAATAATGCAATTTAAATTAATGGAAATTATTTCTTTTTTCTCCTATTTAAATGAAATTTATTTAAATCAACTCATTAGTGTGTCCTCATATATTAAAAAAAAACTCGATACTCCATCATTCTATGAACGATAAAAGCAAAAAAGTTGAGAGAGAAAAATTACTGATTTAAGAAATAATCTATCGAGAGCCTGTGGGCTAATCCAAGACACAATCTCGAAGAGGCGATAACCGAGGCTGATAAGAGACCGAATTTATCGTCGAGTCTAATTTATCATTGCAGTGAGTATATATATATATATTTTTTGGCTGTTCTTTCTCGAATTTCATATTACTTACAGATATCCTATAATCAATGGGAACCAAAAATAGCCTTTGACAAATAAAATTAATGAGAGATAAAAAAAACTCTACTTAACATTTCATATTTATTCACAATTATTTGTTTCCCCCTATATTTGTCTCGAGAGAGAGAGAGCGTGCGATCGTACTCTTACGCAAAGGATTCTTTTCTTTCGCTTCGGCTCGCTCTCTTATCATCGAACACAATTTATGAGAGAACGAGACTTGGACTTGTCTCGGCTCACAAAAGTTTCAGGAGAGAGATAGGGTGTTTACTCGTTGCTTTCCAACGACCCGAAACGTCGTCCATACCCTGTGGACTCGTGACATGATAACCTTTCTCTCTCTCTCTCTCTCTCTTTCTTTTTCTACCCGTCTCTTTCTGCCCCTCTCTAGACCCATCTCTCGTCCTCTCGTCCTCTCTCTTCTCTCTCTCTCTCTCTCTCTCTCTGCCTCTCCCTGTAATCTTGTAATGAGCATATGCTTTTCTATACATGAGTCCATTATCTATATAATGCGTACTGCGCTGTAAATACTCCGAGAGAGGTCTCGTTTATGGAAAAGTCCCAATAATCTTGTGCGTGCTATAAAGATCACGATAAGCCATCAGCGTAGAAATATGTAAATATATAAATGGGATATTTTCCATTCCAAGCGCAATAATTTTTAGGACCATAAGTATTATTTTTTTAAACCATTTTTAATTATTAAACCTCCAAAATAGGCAATCAAGAAAAATGAATCAATTTTTTTTGAACAATTTTTTTAACAGTCATCGTTGGAAAATTGAAGAATATGCAGAAAAATCGTTTATACAAAAAAATGTCCGATCTATGGCGAATGAGCAATTTATATAGCAGTTAGTTATCGTCATGAGCTTGATGAAGAAAAAAAAATCCAATCATTTCGCTGCTTGTACATATAAGTCGCGAGAATATCAACGGGACTTTTAGCTGATGCTGTCGCGTTTATGCGTCTCTCAAAACTCATCAACTCTCGGCAATTTACTCGTTTCCTCCCATCGTGGTATATATATATATATATATATATATATATATATATACGAATAAGATGGAGTTTATTATCATCATAGGAATTACCATGTCAAGGAAATGGACCAACGAGAATATATCTCATGCGTTTAAAACCTTAAGGGCGTTTGTTTCTATATCTTTATATAAAGTACATGCGCCATTATGATTTTAAACGTGCCAAATCACGAGGGAAATGAAAAAAGGGAAAGACATGCGTGATGCTGGATGATGGACATTGTATAAGAAAGTCGAATATATCGTATGGCAGTCGGAAATGCTATATTTTTATTAAAAAAAATCAAAGCATTTAAGAAAAGTTTCAATTCCAAATTCAATGTTTACAACAAATTTTTAATATTAAGGCGATGTAATGCATTGACAAACCGTACTGGTATGGGTAAGAAAAATATATTTTCATGACTAATGAAAATCTCATGAGATTTTGGGAGGAAAGAAATGCTATATAGCGTGATTCTTCCATTAATTTCGCATCTATAACTTGCATTTGCTTATTTTTATTTAAAAAAATCAAAGCATTTAAGAAAAAAAATTATTTACAAATTTTTTTCGACCAACCAAAAAACTTTCACATTACCTTAAACATATTCCAGAGTCTATAATTACCAAGAATTTTTATTTTATTTTACTCAATCCAATTTGTTTTCATATAACTCATCCGATAAAAACTCCACCAATAATTCAGTTGGTGAAAACTATAAATTTTTATATCGCGTTACTTTCATATACGAATATTTATGAGTCGCCACTGATGTACTCCAGACATTGACAACGAGGACAATCATTGCAACCCACAATGAACAGTGACAACGCCGGAAACAAGTGGCGCGTTTTTAATGAATTATGTAGGATGACCCTCGACCTCACGACTTATCCGCACACCTCTGCACTCGTCGGACGACATTCGACGATTCTCGTATATTTCTACTATATTTTTAGAGACTTATTGCATTTAACGTTAATGCATACATAAACATAAAAGTTAAAATTGTCTGTCACGTCCCTAATTATTGACCGCATCACCATCGTACAAAATTTTTCGACTAAAAAACTCGTTTTCGACGATTTTTTATCCTTTTCGAGCGAGGAAAACAATAACAAATATTAAATAATGTTTTTTTTCTTCTATTTTTATTAAAATTAATAAGTTTCATTAAACTGGCTAAAACTTTGCGTACCAATGGAGTTTTTTGACTCCACTTTATTCCTATTACGATTTTTTTAAAACCCTTTCTTAAGATATTTTTTCTGATTTTTTCAGAAGCCCGTGACAATTGTCTCACATTTTTGTATTATTCGACACAATTTTTGTGATTATGAGCAATAATTCGACACTTTAACGACGAGATCGTTAAATATTTTTCTAGTAAAGATATCAAGGAGTTCTTTAAAATTTCATTGATTTAAAAATATTTTTTCAAGACATTTTTTCAAGAAAAAATAAAAATTAATATGCTAGAGTCCAACATAGCAGAGATTTTCTGTAAATCACGTCATGAACAGATGCGCATAATGCGATTTTCCATCGCAAAAGTGATCGAGAACTTGTGAATATTTTTATACATAACGATCGGAGCAATGTTTATGCGTATAATTTATGTTGTGTATTACATTAATTCGATGGTTACACACACACACACACGTGTGTGTGTGGGGTGAGCATGACTATCCGTCCTTCTCTCGTTCTCTATACACACATTTTTTTTTTTAATTCATTCTCGTTTCCGTACGATCCGCAGTTCGAAGACTTGCATACTTAAAATGCAGTCGATTCCTCGATTAACCTTTGCGCCTTCTATCGTGGAGGCCGGAAAACATCGTTCGTTCGTTCGTTCGCGCCGCATTCGATCTCGCGATTATGCTCCTATATATATATATATATATATGTATATATACATGTATATACATGTATATATATATATATGTATATGTATATATATATACATGTATATATATATATATATATAGATATATATAGATATATATATATATGTATTATTAACTATCTGCCAACACATAAGCTATGTTTATGTATTTACATATCATTTATATATCAGTTTGAAAGTTGTGAGGTCGAGATACGATGCGTGCAGGCCAGGAAAAGATCGATCAAGATCATTTTCCGCGTTAACGGTATAATATATTGTGGAATTTTCACCTTGTGGATTATGGATTTTCTCTGGATTGCGTGTGATTCTCATTCGCGATCGATCTATAACCAAGGTACAAGGATCACTCATTTATTCCTTTTCGGTAGATTGACAATCTCGAACACTCTATATATATATATATATATATATATGTATATATATATGTATATATATATATATATACTGTTAAAATACTCATTTTTTACCCCAACACGAATATGGGGATTTCTTTAACCTATTGAACTCAACAAATTGCTGAATTTAATTCTATAAATTTTTTAAGACATATATGCCTGCCATAATTTTCCATTGATTGGAAAAAAATTTATTAACTTTTATAAACTTACAGCTCTAAGAAAAATCTCTAACGAATGTTAAAGAATTTAAGTAATGAATTTTCGCTTAACTGATGATTTTTAAAACAGCCACTTTTTCCACGTGCTCCAAATGGAACTATTTTACTATCTACAATTCTGCACTCTTGCCGATATAATTGTGCAAAAATTTTCACTGAGGAAACAAAAAAAATTTAATCAGACCTTTGCCTCGTTCTTCGAAAATAACTCGAGGGAGTTTATGAAAAAATATCAATAGGCAGTAAAATGCGAATTGACAGAGTCTTGTTGCTTTTGTGCTCGCGAGTACGCGCACATTTGTCGTCATTGCACTTTGAGAATTGCACGTGCACTATAAAATGCGTAAGACGTGGAGCCTGTTTTGGTCACTATATGACCATTTCGGAGTAGCTTGAAAACGAACGAGACGAGAATACAGCATCTCTCTCTCTCTCTCTCTCTCTCTCTCTCTCTCTCTCTCTCTCTCTCTCTCTCTCTCTCTCTCTCTCTCTCTCTCCCTCTCTCTCTTTCTCGCTCATATTTATATGAGAATTCAAGCGATACAATGATTGGCCACCTAGAAGGACGAAAGAAAATAATTATTGACATTCCTGCATCTCTAGCTGGTTTTATACGGTTTACTACAAACTGCCAATCACTGCGGGCTCGCTAATGACTGCAACTGGTTGACCTCCTATCGTAGAGGAATGGAACATACAACATATATATATAAAATGTGTGTGTGTGTGTGTGTCAAAGTTATATATAGTTACACACATTTTATATATATATATATATATATATATATATATATATATATATATATATATATATATATGTGTGTGTGTGTGTGTGTGTGTCAAAGTTATATATAGGAGGCGGATTCGTTGCGAGCGAGAGAAAGATTGCTCGATGGATCATCATTGCCATCTAGGTCTTTATTCAATCGTTTCAGTATGGCTCCCTTCTTGACTGCTTATAATACGATCACGGCGATCACAACGACCGTACTCCAATTTCAATCAGCTGCAGCACCTGCGGCGTCTTATCTTTGTTACGTGCCTTCTCCATATATAATTAACTATGTATATCTTTTAGATGCGATAGAATTTTGCAATTTTTATTTATTTATTTATTTATTTATTTATGTCACAATCAAGTTTCAGCCATTGTTAGTGTTTGGCAAGCAATTCAAATTGATAATTTTGGATAAAATGCTTAAGCAAACATTTTTGAAGATCCAATCAGTCACCCCAATAATATAGATGGGAGAGTCGCATTCATTTTTTTTAAATAAGTAAACCTTTTTTTCTTCAAAAATAAGTTAAAGAAAAATTGAAACTTCTTAAAAATACTTAAATCGACTTGATTTAAATAAATTTAATATTATTTAAATGAGCTCTATTTAATTAATTAATTAAACAATTTTTTTTTTCTATGAATCACGAAAAATCGAAGGGAGTAAATTTTCTGGATTTTTATGCATGTGGTCGATATGACGTTGCTTATTAATTCAAATTTCTCCCTTTGAGCAGAGTCGTGATAATTGTTAATGGGACGAAATAAAAACTATTCAAAGTCAGCCCACACGCGACTGTGTGCTATTATAACCATAGCCTCCTCGCACCATATCAAAATAGCAGCGCATAAAAAAGTCGATTTTATATGCTCGTCGACCTCGAAGTTTCCATCGGTGCAAACCGCATCATCTTGTTCGGCCTTCTCTCTCTCTCTCTCTCTCTCTCTCTCTCTCTCTCTCTCTCTCTCTCTCTCTCTTTCTCGGCTGACGCGGCTAAATGTTCATAGCCGAGCGAAAAACATGTGCAATTAACCCGCGTCGTTTTCCCCAGCATCGATAATCGATACGATCAATCCACGAGACACTCATAGCCTCGATCGTCGAGGGCGATAAACACATTTTTTCTTCATTTCTATTTGTATTATTCAAATTATTTACCGCAGCATAATAAAAATAAGAATTTTTTACTCGGAAGCCAACTAAATATATACAATAATCGTCCGAATAAGAAAAAAATATTTTCGATGATTTGAGATACATTTAAAATAATACAAAATGTATTAAATATTTAACGGAATTTATTATACGAAAGGCAAAATATTTTTATATTAATATAAATATTTTAATATTTTATTTGAACTTTATTTTCATATATATTTTTCTCAATAAAATATAAATTTTGTTCTATATACTGTAATGAATTCAATTTAAGTAGGATTTTTTTTTTTTTTTATTCTCATTCTCATATTGCATTTGGTCGTCATCATGACGTGTAATAGATTGTAGGACGTGATGGCCGACCAAGTTCGTTAACCGCTTTCACGATAAGGTCAGCTAATTTAATTCTTGCCGGATTTAAATTGACCTTAGAGGTGTCTCTACCAGTCGCAGAGCTACGACGATACGCAAAAAGAAACGGAAGTATCTTTGGCAATTGGCACGATATACCGTGTGTGAGAGTGAGAGAGACAGCACGAGTCAGCTAGCAAGTCAATTGTAATTCATCATGTTTTTGCCATTAAGTTGAAGAGCCTGTAGAGTTTTTCAATTCTGCTGCGCTTAAATTAATTTAATTATCCAAATTTGAGAACAAATATTTTTTTATATTCACATTTTTTTTTCAATTTTATATTCTGACGATTTTGCCAATTTTTCATTCTTTGTCGAATATATTTATGCCACTTTTTTGGCAAATTTTATACTACCGTTGATCTTAAAAAATTTCACGTTCGCTAATAGTAAAAATTCTGGATTACCGATGGACTTTTTTCATGTCATTTGTGAGGAAGACATGACGTCTGGTCAGTGTGACGAAATTTATATTATAGCACACACGGGTTATACGTGCGAGGTGCGAGAGTTCCAAGAGTTCATTGACTGGGACGAGCTTCTCTCTCGTTGGAGAGAAGCTAAAACTCGAAGCATCGAGAGAAGAAGCTTGGACCGGTTAGTCAACCTGGCCTGCCCTTCCCATTTCATTTTATCATCCAGTTCGTCGACGCAGCAAAATCTTCGAGACACAGAGCCCTTTTACCATATATATATATATATAAGATTTAATTTTCTTTCCTTATTCTGGCTTCTCTCATATTCGACTTTCCTCATTTTTCAATTTCTCACCCTTTCTCGAATAATTTTTCTACACTAAAATGCTCCATCGTCGTCGTCATCTCCAAGGCCTCAAGGCCTGTGACAAATCTTAACCTACCCGTGTGGAAAAAAAAACTTGGACATTTAGGTAGCGCGACAACCTGTTCTTTATCTTATCTTCGATGCAGTTAAAAAAAAAAAAGTTTATGGGGGATTTCTCGACGTTAAACTCCGAGACACCCCTCGTGTACATATCGTCAATTCATACGTCCATGACAGTCTAGACTGACTTTAGAATAATTATACAAAGTGGACATTTTGACGTGGCTAATATACTCGAATCTTAAAATGTCAGTTCGATCTGAAATATCTCAATAAATATTTTTTTCCCCATTTATTCTTCCAAATTCTATAAGATATAAAAAGTAAACCGTACATTTTTTTATACTTATCCAATTATTTTTTACAGTTTCGATTGCAAAGTCGACGACAGTTTTATTCGTGAAGAAACGTGACATTTCTTCTTTGCCCTGAGTAAGCAAATTATACAAGCTTAATTTTTTTTTTTTTCTTTTTTTTTCATGGGATATGCTTTGGTTGCCATTTTTCCGAGGTTTCTCACGTGTCTCCATTTTATCACTCGTCTCTTATCGTTTAGATTCTTATCGTGTATTCTACACACTTGTACCTATTCACGTAAAAGCGGTGTGAAATTCTCACAAGGCCCGAGTATCTTTGTAAATCTCGACGTTATCGAGAAAAAAAAATTATAAATGCTCATTATGAAGCGTCACCATAAATTCAAAATTTCGATCTCATATTCACGATGGATTTTTTTTTTTGTTTTTCGGCCTCACATGGAGCTCCGATTATTTCAACTCAAAGATATAATCGTAACTTTATAAAAAATTGAGGATCTAAATTTATGAATATTGAGGGGGGGGGGGATATCTTTGTAAATCTCGATGTTATCGAGAAAAAAAAATTATAAATGCTCATTATGAAGCGTCACCATAAATTCGAAATTTCGACCTCATATTCACGATGTATTTTTTTTTTTTGTTTTTCGGCCCAGCATGGAGCTCCGAGTATTTCAACTCAAAGATACAATTGTAAATTTATAAAAAATTGAAGATCTAAATTTATGAATATTGAGGGGGGATGGGGGTATATAAACCAGAACTCACCATTAAAATCGGTTCAAAAACGAGCCTTCAAATATTATAAAACTGTAAAAATATATATATATATAGTTTGGATCAATTTTAGGCTGGTTTGACGAATTATATGCCTATTTGAATCATTTTTATATCTATAAAACTCGTTCCTGCACTTTTAAATTTTATAATTCAGTTTTCGTATATGTGGAAAGAGTTTATAATGATAATATTTTTAACGGAACATTTTATAGAATTTTATGAAGATTTTTTTTTTATCAAAGATGCATGTGACTAGAAATAAATGTGAGGAATGGTCAATAAATAATGTACTAGTTTTTCTATGTAAAGCCGGACCTGGTGAACCTTGGCTTCCGCACTATATACATATATATATATATATATATATATATATATATATATATATATATATACACGCACAGATTATGCACACGTAGCCAGTATAATATCTTATCGCGGATGCACTTAAAGCTCACGTCTACGAGTTTGACACAACGACGAGAGATCTGCCTATATATATATATAACGTTTCACAGAGCTCACTGACCGTCGTTTTCGCGGTCTTTAACTACAAAGAGCAAGAGAGAGAGAGAGAGAGAGAGAGAGTACTCGACGGGTTGTAATGTCAATGGTCGCCTACCTTTCAGGGCGCGTTTAGCATGAGAGATAAGCAGCAGCTTCGTTATCCCCTACCGTCAGCCCCCACCCCCACTCCCTCCCCCAGATGATAAGCCATTCGCTATGGACTTTCATGACATGCAATAATTTTCATAGAGACACCAATACAATAGACCCAAAGACGAGAAGTTAAAAAAAAAAGTTACCAAAAAATTTGAAAATTGCTTTGAAAACGCGTTAGCCGATTTTAAATTTGATTACGAAAGCTCAAAATATCTGTAATAATATAAATTTAAAGTACTTTTTTTTAAATTCGAATAATATTCTCTACACAAAAAGAAGCATAAATGCTAATTTTTTAAGTAACGAAGAAAAAAACAAAAAGGATTCGTGCTTTAGTTGGGAACTTTGAATGGGGGAAAAGGTCAAAGGACTTGATGTTGGTGGCGATAGTGTAAAAAAGCTTACTTTACAGATGCCATATAATATTTAATATAAATTTAATGTTCATTTTTTTTTTTAAATTCGAATAATATTCTCTACACAAAAAGAAGCATAAATGCTAATTTTTTAAGTAACGAAGAAAAAAACAAAAAGGATTCGTGCTTTAGTTGGGAACTTTGGTGAAACGGGGGAAAAGGTCAAAGGACTTGATGTTGGTGGCGATAGTGTAAAAAAAATTTGAAGTAATGAAGAAAAAGACAAAAAGGATTTGTGCTTTAGTTGGAAACTTTGGTGAAATGGGGGAAAAGGTCAAAGGGCTTGATGTTGGTGGCGATGGTGTAAAAAAGCTTACTTTACAGATGCAATATAATATTTAATATAAATTTAAGGTTCCTTTTTTTTTAAATTCGAATAATCTTCTCTGCACAAAAAGGAGCATAAATGTTAATTTTTGAAGTAACGAAGAAAAAGACAAAAAGGATTTGTCCTTTAGTTGGAAACTTTGGTGAAATGGGGGAAAAGGTCAAAGGACTTGATGTTGGTGGCGATGGTGTAAAAAAGCTTACTTTACAAATGTATTATATGCCATATAATATTTAATATAAATTTAATGTTCCTTTTTTTTGTTAATTCGAATAATCTTCTCTACACAACATTCTCTGTTGGTGGCGATGGTGTAAAAAAGCTTATTTTCCATATGTATGATATGCCATATAATACATGTATATATGTATATGTTTATATAGACGAGGGATAGTTATGAATGGTTTTGCTGCGGTATAATAGCCGGAGAATTTTTAGTATGTGCTCGCATATATGAGAATTTCAAAGGATGTGGGGTAAATTGGGTCGCACGCGAAGCCCCCCCCCCTCGCTCTCTCTCTCTCTCTCTCTCTCTTTCTTTCATTCTCACCCTCCCGCGAGCTCGAAAACACAGCTCTCAAGCTCCTTATAACTGGAGTCGTCTTTAACGAGAGGGTTGCCAACTTTGTGCAAACCCTGGATTAGTTTCGTTGACGTCCCAGCACCAACAACGTGACGACCATAATATAATCTCTATCGAGGATTGGCGAGACTTTTTCTTTAGTTTTTTTTTTTTTTTATACTCCCTCAAGGCTTGGTCGTTCAGTCACGCCAACAACTATGAGAAAAAAAATATTATCATACATGCTAGAAAAGTAGAAAAAAAAAATGTAAAATTGGTCTAATAATAATTTTCGATAATTAATTTTTGTCGTATATTTAATATTTTGTGGTACTAAAATAATTCAGAGGATGAAATGTGATTGTCAGGTTTGTTAGAAACTTGACTCCAGAAAATTTTATCTCGTGGTTAAGTAAACATTTTTTTCTCGCCTTTATAAAATTCTTTACATTTTTGAAAATAATTATTATCTCTTGATTTCATATTAAATTGTCTTTTTGTGACAAATAATTTGGTAGCATTATCGCCAAAGTCGTTGAAATTATTAAACTCGTCGGGAGGAAATAATCCAAATGCCAGACAAAAAATTCCCCTGGTAAATGCTGATATGGTCAATCTTTTCACGCGGTCAGACATTCTCGATCTCGAAACACTTTTTTCTCTCTCGGTCAAGGTGGTCTCACAGACGTGTGCGAAAAGATATGAGCGTTATGCTCAAATCTTTTAATCGCTCATCGGTTTGGTCATATAACGACGGTCGTTATATGACCAAATCGATGCTGATGGTCAGATATCGCACGAGATGTAAATTAACTCTGCTCAGATTCATAATTAGACATTGTATACTATATTTAAATATTCCGAATTTAGTAATATTCTTAATAAATGTTTGCCACAATTAGATTGAATTAACATTAAAAATTAGAATAAGAAAAGTATAAATTTTGATTCAAGTTGGATTGTAAGATGAAAAAATCCGAAGAATTTATCTGTCAACGACGTCATTATTAATATTAGCTCAAATTTCATTGTTCATTACCCCTCGAGTGTATAAATGGCCGTCGCAAAAGCCAGACTGACATCCAAGGCGAGCATTAGAAATGATATTCGACGAAAGTCGAGCCGGAGGAGAGTAAAAAGAATCTTATTTACGGTACATGAGAAATTATGCCAGTTGGGCCTGAGGCTGAGGCAAAAAAATGTGATTCGGCGAGACACGAAGATGTGTGTAGAGTAATTCTCTCGAGCGGTCCTCTCGCTGTTGCACTTGCAAAAGATCGAGATAGACTCTCTCATGAGACCCTCATGAACCCTCATGAACCCAAACGCGTTTTCTATATTGTCGAGAAATCTTTCAGATATAAACATCAGCAAGTTTTTCGTTCAATCTCAAAATTTTTTTATCGCTCGAATAGGAAACGATAAATCGTTCTTTATAATATAATGACGAGGGTTTTGCGTCACTTTGGGATCACCATGAAAATGCACTCGTACGATTGCCACGTCAATATATTTCTCACTTATATCGAAAGGGCATATCGAGTATTTGTGTAACTTGTCTCGTCCTTCTGCCTTTAGGCAGAAGATTTAGGTATGCACATAATTGAAACTCCCATTGACGTCATCACGACAAAACAACAAGAATCCATCCATTATTCGGTTCTCGAGAGATACAGAAATTTTCCAGAAAAATCGACGAAAAATAAAGCACACACTCTGATCTTTGTCTCATCATATGTGGATTACGACAAAACTTTGTGATTTTCGAAAAAATTGAATTTTTATATAAACCAATAAATTTTAATAAATGGAAATAATCCATAAATTTTATGGAAAGTATACGCAGGTCTTGCTGTACCAAAATTCACTGAATCAAAAAATACAAAAGCCACTTCGTAATTCTTTTCGTAATTCGTGTGAATTTTTATTTAAAAAAAATAACTGTCACATTACAAGTTTGATTTTATGTCTAATTTTCATTGAAAATGATCCCGAAATATTCGACAAATTTTTCAAACTTTTAACAAATTTCCTTAAAAACGTTTTGAAACGCGCGTTTCGTAATCGTATATAAAGGACGACGTGTGAGTTGATCGATTATTCTCGAGATCTCGAGAGATACGAAATGCCTCTACGAGCAGAGAGTGACAAAATAAAACGGAGCCGCATCTCTCTTTTGCATTATGGATAAACCTAAAAAGAAACGTATATATGGTGACTTTCGACGAACACATCCGGCCATTTTTCCGTAAATCCACGGGCAGCTCGCGCGTGAATATATTTTTATAAAAGATTTCACCATACGTGGCTGAGATTAGCCGAATGGTAAAAAAACTCGCTGAGCGACTCGTATAAATGATGATAATAATAATAATAAATTTATTTTCATCAGATAGATGCGAGATCAATGCAACGCTACAATAACGTCAAGGGGAAAATACATTTTCCATGAATCTGAAAATAGTAGGAATATTTTGTCGAATATATATATATATCGGATTCATCGACTCTGACACTTTATCAAGTGTATTTCATTCGAGAATTCTTTTTTCCTTCGTCTTATTTTTTATTTCGTTTTATGGAATTCAAACATGGTACACGGTTGTCCGGAAGCTTCTTCGTGAACGGAAATATATGGTCGCTCGATCAGGCTTATCGCCTAATACACGAGTCACACACAAACGTATATATAGGCCATTCCAGAAAAAATTGACAGGGCCATCATATTGAAAATAAAAAAATAAAATCTTTTCACACTATACGAATTTTAAAATTTTTGAAAATTCATCGGAGCTTTGAAACATGTACATTGTTCTGTACACTATTTGTTTATAGTACAGAAAAAAAGTAAATATTAGTTTATACATTTTTTGTGTCACCCTCCAATTGATTAAAATAAAATAATAAAATAAATTGCCAGGGTTCATTTTTATTATTTCGACAAAAAAAAAATATTTAGCCTAAATAAATGACCCATAAAATACAGAAAAATTTAACTGCACGTTTGGATAACTGGTAACTGTGTCAATACTTTCCCATTTGCGCCCGTTTGTCTCGACACGTTTATCGTTAACCATTTCTCGAGAGAGCTTCGCGTTCTTCGCGCGATCAAGAATGCAGTAAAGTGTGGCTTCTCCTAACATTCGAGTCTCATACACACCGAAAAATGGCCCTAAAAAAATCGCTGCTACGTAATAATCTTTCTCCCCCCCCCCCCCCCCCTCTTCCCCCATACGTTATATAAAATAATAAATAGATTAATGATAATTAAAATAGATAAATAGACAGATGGCGATGTGATTTTCTCTTTTGTTTTTTTTTTTTTTTTCAAATATTTATAAAAATTATTTCTCTCGGTGCAGCCAAGCAAGAAAATTATTAAAATCTTTGTTAGATGGCAGAGCTTATTATTTTGTATCACGGCGGGCAATTATTCGCAGGGAGCGAATAATATTAAATTCTCTGTCACGTTAGACGAAAACACAAGTTATATTTCGATGGGATAAAATGAGAGATTCTTCTTCGTAATATGCTCAACCTTAGCTTATGCTCAGCCTTTCCATTCCACGTGTTTCTTCTCTCTATATCCTTCATTCGGTCATCTATCATCTATTCACCTTTCTCTATCTGAAACCCACGCCTTGCGACCATCAACTCTATATACGCCTTCTTAATAATAAACTTTTTTATAATATGCGCTCATATTTCGAACTTTTTGAAGATCTCGTTATTTTATTTGGTCAAGTGCTTTTTCGAACTCAATTTCCGTTATTCAGTTCAATTTTTGCATTAATTTGTCGGTAATTGAATGCTTTTTAGACTCGACGCGCCTTTTTTATAATAAACTTTTTTATAATATTCGCTCATATTTCGAACTTTTTGAAAATCCCTAATAATATTAAATTCTCTGTCACGCTAGACGAAAACACAAGCTAATATTTCGATGCGATAAAAGAGCCTCTACATCATTTCAATCCTCGGTGTGTGCAAGTATTATTAGTTATAAAATCAAAAGTCCTCGCTCGTTCTCTCGAGCCTTTCCATTCCACGTGTTTCTTCTCTCTATATCCTCCATTCGGTCATCTATCATCTATTCATCTTTCTCTATCTCAAGCCCAGGCCTTGCGACCATCAACTCTATATACGCCTTCTTTATAATAAACTTTTTTATAATATGCTCAACCTTAGACTCGACACGGTCTCGTACGTCGTTTCTCGCCAACAAACACACACGCACACACACAGGCTCAAAATGCTCCATCTCGATCTATATCCTCTGCGAGCCTCATATATGTATGTGTGTACGAACGGTCTTGGCTGCTTGATTTACTCGAAACAAGTGTCACCCTTGGATTTATATTTAGAGCGTGTTACATTGCCGAGAAGACTCGAGCCTAGAGGGATGTGTGTGTGTGTGTGTGTGTGTGAGAGAGCCTGTGACGATCCCAGGAGGTTGTGATGTCTCAGAGTAGGACATGAGATGAAAAGAAGAAGAAGAAGAAGAAGAAGAAGAAAAAGAAAGAGAAACTAAGAAATTCGAAACTAGTGGTGAATGATGAGGAGGAGGCAATTATGGTCATTCTTACTTTAAATAAATTTAGGAGTCATATGAAATCCTAGAAAGAGAACCTCCTGCAGCGTTTCTTATCCAAGCACTTTCAAATGTGTAGCTTTTTAGAATTAACTTTGATTTTTTTTTTTGTAATGCAATGTCAACATTTCATTTTTTGGATAAAAAAATTGTAAGGGATCGAGTGTTTCAATGCACCACTGTAGATTTTTCATTTTTATTTTTTAAAACGTGCAACAACATTTCATTTTTTGGATTAAAAAATTGTAAGGGATCGAGTGTTTCAATGCACCACCGTAGAATTTTCATTTTGATTTTTTAAAACGTGCAACAACATTTTATTTTTTGGATAAAAAAATTGTAAGGGATCGAGTGTTTCAATGCACCACTGCAGATTTTTCATTTTGATTTTTTAAAACGTGCAACAACATTTTATTTTTTGGATAAAAAAATTGTAAGGGATCGAGTGTTTCAATGCACCACTGCAGATTTTTCATTTTGATTTTTTAAAACGTGCAACAACATTTTATTTTTTGGATAAAAAAATTGTAAGGGATCGAGTGTTTCAATGCACCACTGTAGAATTTTCATTTTTATTTTTTAAAACGTGCAACAACATTTTCATTTAACCCGTTTAACGTGAATGACGTTCGCGTATGTGTCTATTAAAGGATCGAATTTACAGGGTGGCTGTTTTGCCTTAAGTAGGAAATTTTTCTAATTTTTCATCAATATTATAACTAAAATATTGAATGTTGTCTCATCCACGAACAAATTTGGTAGAATAAATTCTAAAGGAAATATAATTTAAGTTTATTCTTTCTCGCAAGAAAATGGTTCAAGCTCTGTGTAGCAATTGGAAAATTGTCTCAAATTAATTTCATTCATTTGGAAATGCGAGAAAGCGGTGAGAATTTTTTTTTTTTTTTTTAACAGAAGAAAACATTTTTTTAAATGGAACCTCGGGGAGTCGTTCCGCCTATTATGGGGGTTTCCCCCCCCCCCCCTTCGATTTATGTTATCTTCTCATTTCCTAAGGTACCCATAAGTTTTAAAAGGACTATTCTGCTTTTGTTAATGGTTCAATTTATATGCTCGGATCTTGATACAATATGACGGTCGACTGACTCTAAATTGTAGAATTTTTCATGGCGTTATGGGGGTCACAGCCAAAAGTATACTTACTTTTGACTATACGAAACCAAAAGCTTATTTGTGCCACATTTTAAGGCAGTGAATAAATATTATTAAAAAAAACAATATTAAGTCTTCAATTTTAAACAGAAAATAGTTGAAAAAAAAACTTACAACAAAATTGTTATTTGTTAATAAAAATGATGTTAATCCTGACAATTCTGACAATTTAACAATATTTGTATCTTCATAGTCTAAATAATCATTTTTGTATTTCAAAATGAAATTTCTTTCATCTCAATCCCTTTCATCAGATAAAAACGGTGCAATAAAAAAGAATCAATGATATTTCCTTTGACTATTAATCAAACGATTATTCATCATTAATAATTATCGTAAATCATGGAGAAAATTCTCTCCTAAATATTTTGAGTGGACAAAAAAAAAATTTACAATATTAAAATGAGGCTAAATAGTTTTTAAAATTGGCCAGTATTGAAAGGATTCGAATAAAATTTAGTTTCTTTTTCTTTTCATTTTAAAAGTTTTACAAAATTTTCATTAAATTTTTTCGTAACGTTCAAATTATAAAAATGGCGATAAAATTGCTTCGTTCTCGGGCGTTTTCCACCCGAGAGTCCACGAGTTTGTCCCATGTAATGTCTCGAGAGGGTTGTTGCCATGCGAGTTCTCTGTGCCCTCGGACTGACGACCAGCATGTACGAAGCAGAGAGAAAACGGTGCAAACTGTTAGCGAGAGAATACACGCTCTCGCGACCGCGCCCTGCTAACCGCACCGTAGGTAGTAATTGATTGAGCCGCGCCCCTCAGAGGGTGTTTTGTACCTCCAACTGCCTCCAACTTCTATGTACTATCTACCGGTCAGTATACCATAATGACATATATCGTCTATACACACACACACATATATATATATATATAATATATTTTTCTTTCTTATATATATATATATATATACATACATATACATATATATATATGTGTATGTGTGTGTGTGTGTGTGTGTGTGTGCGTGTGTGTATAGGTACAGCCGATTTATCAGCCTCGGAAATACGACGAGGGCTCTTTCCTAATGCATAATCCAACTCTACTAACAGACTACACACCCTGAGCGACAAAGCGCACCCTCTCAAATTGTTAAATTGGTAAACTTTCCGCTCAAATTGATATTAGTCGATGAAATTAGCCCATTGGGAGTCTAGACGAGGCATTTGGCAAAAAAATAATAATACGTGTATATGATTTCATTGAAAAAGCTTTGGGCTCTTGCAACTGATGGAATAATCATTAATTTCTACCCCTTTCCCACCATTTTTCAGACTTCAAACTTGACATGTTGACAAAATTGAAAATATATAATTGTCCTCTCCTGATTAATTGAAAAAAAAAATCGATCAGTTATGAAAAAAGTTTTAATTTCTTCTTTCATTTCCAACCCTGTATGAAGGGATGATTGAAAATATTGATCTTCGATATTTTGGAATTCTCGAGACATGAAAAATCATTTTCGCCCTCTCGCAAATTGATCCTTCCATTTTACTAAAACTTGTCCAATTTTTTAGAGCTTACAGTCAGCCGAAAAATGATTTTATTGAGATTGATCGAGAATATTAATCGGGTCTAAAAAAATCCTCGTGATCTGCTGAGTTTTTTTTTTTTATTTTCAATTTGATATCAAATATGAATAGTTGAGAAAAATTATCGAGTGTTCAAATATTTTGAAGTTCGTGACTCCTTTGAGAATCGTCAAGTCCATTTTTGTGGGTATAAATGAGATTCTTTACGAGACGAAACGAGCACGAAAGCATGGAAGAAATCGCGTGCTGCTGCATCGAGCGGCTCTCGAGTGACGACCTCGAGACGAAAAGAAGCCGAGCCCCAGGTCGCGCGCGAAAACGGCACTCACGACGACGAGACTTTCTCCACGAGCGTCTCTTCGTCGTCTCTTTCTGCATGTAACTTTCCTTACGTACTTGTATACGCGTCTCGTCTACCCAGTATCTCCTCCATTGAAGTCTTCTGGCTGGACGACATTTGGCCAGGTACAAAAATTGCCTCAATCTCTGGTCAAAATACCAAATTTATAAACGTCATAAAGCAGAGAGGAGTCGAGGTCGTCGTACTGTCGAACACAGAGAAATATTTTTCTTTTGTGTAATAAAATGGACATTTCTCATTCCCATCGATCCTCTACCTGCGCCTTGGCCACGGTCAGCGAGAGAAAAATAAATCCAATGCACTAAACTAAAAGCTCTGTCTGCGAATTTGATGATTAAATGGATCATTTCAATCTGGATGATTTTTCAATGAGATGTCGAATGGTCAAACTTTACCTAATGTAAAAAATGATTGATCGTCAAAACTTTGATATTTTATAAAATCATTTAATACTGAATCGTCGTGAATGTGAAAACAATCATTAAACTTTGGGTATACCTAATATTAAAAAATTAAGGTACACCCCAAGTTTTATGATTAATTTATCGTCAATTCTCCAGTGAGTAAAATAATCCGAAACTTCCACTAATTTCCGATGAATTAATGCTCTCGAAATATATTCTGTTTTTTTTTGTGCCTATAACAGTTCACATATCAGGAGCTTTTTATTAATTTAAAAACACATTTGCCTTTTTTTATTTCACAATCAGTTCCTATCCTCCGGGGTAACGCAGAGAAGCTTTTTATTAATTAGAAATAGAGATTTTAGTGTATCTTTTTTCATTAAAATGTTAATGGATTTAACATGCTAGACATTGTATGATTTTTTTTTTCGTTAGCCAAACAAATTCTGTTGAAATATTGATCATTGAAATGATCACAAAAATTTCATGTCCTACGAGATTTCCAGATCACATTTATTTTATTTTTTCATTTATATTCCGTTAGCCGGCTGACCTGATAATCTTTTGAATTTATGGGACTTTTTCAAGTTGAGGAAGGTTTGAACCGTATATTTGTTTCAAAACTTTATTGCTATGCAGCGATATTTTTTTATATATATAAAGGTCAATGCACACTGAAATGAAAATATAGAAAAAGTCTCGAAGTCACGCGATGATCCGACAACCTTGTATACTTTTTATTTTTTTATGTTTTTTTTTTATTACTTCTTCGTTATTTTTTCATTGTGAATAATCCCTTAATTCGTATTCCTGACGGAATATATATATATAGTTAATAGTTATCGTAATGTAAAAAAATGTGTAACGGCGCTGGTGCTGATGCTGTCACGCCACATGGTGTGATAGTACGACATTAACCGAGCAACCCCTCTCCCCCTCCTCTTCCATCCCCTCTGCGATGCTCGACGAACGCCCCTGTGGGGCCCACCCGGCAAGAAACACCCTATAAGAGAGAAAGAAAGGCATAGAGAGCTCGTCCATAATGATTTTTTCATAAAAATCCGCTAGAAAAATTGTTTCAACGTCTTTTTATATCATGCCATTTCATCTTTGCCAATTCTCGAATCGAAAATAATTAAAAATAATTTTTCGACCAATTATTATATAATTTTTGTTCACATATAAAATTAATAACCGTTTGGAATAATGTCTCTTCTATATATATATATAATAAATATGAAATATAAGCTCTGAGCTGTCGCTGTATATGAGCTCGAAAATCCTCACAGATTAAATTAACCGGAAGTTAAATAATTTTCTTCGTTTTTAATCATCATCTAATTAAATATTGTCATAAGTCGAAGATAAACATCATTGAGATGCAAGGCAGCAAATTGAAACCGAGATATCTTCACTTTAGTCAATATATTTTTTTTTTTTATCATGACTATAATTAATTTGTGAAAAAATTGTTTTTCGTGGTTTTTTTGTTTGATTTAAATGATTTCTATGTCCGATCAGCTACACTGCAATCAGACAAAAACTCGTGTGAGACGATCTGCAACTTCTCCACCGTTTTCTCGTCATGAATAAAAAAATAAAAAAAATGTATAATACCCACGCAAATATATTTGTTACCAAAGATATATTCGATACACGCCGATAATCTGACAGTCGATAATTAATATTTTCTTCAAACTTTGCGTGCGATTGAGCATCTTTTTGGTATGCGCTGCTGTTTACACAGCGTGTAAAGCTTTCTATACGGCAAAAGATGAAACTTTCAAAGTCTTGTACAGGACATATTGGCGACTTTACAGACTATAGACACGCGATTTACGTAGGTAAATATGTGTATATATATATGTATATATATTGCTGTGTATCCTTCTCAACAAGTCCCTTAACTTTTATCTCTTCGCATGTACTTGTAAGCAGATCTTTGAAAACTTGACGAAGAAAGTCTTAAAAAGTTTTAATTTTATTATTATTATTTTTTCAACATCAAATTCAATTAATAAACGTATTTGATTTTTTCATTCTATAAAAATGTGTAATATTTATAATATTAATCGAGATAGGTAATCCTTTTTTTTAATTATGTGAAAATTAATTAATTATTTATATTTTTTATTGTGCCCAAATTACATTAAGAAACCGATTGAAATTCGACGTTGCTGAATTTTCTATATAAATACGCGTGTGTGAAAAATGATTCTGTTACGTGTATATATATATATTGGTACAATAAAACATGTGTAATTTTTGCGTGTGGACTATACAAGGGACTCGTGAAGTTGTGCCCATATATATGGGCACAACTTCACTAGAACCATATAAGAAAAATTATATGTGAGGATATGTGAGAGATATCGAGAAACTAGCAAAACCACGAAGATCCCCCAGCAGGCTTCCGAGTTGTTTGACCAGCTGCTGCGAGACGATCCCTCCTTAATGCCCGGTAAAATATATATATATATATATATTCATATATTGGGTACGGGCCTATATATATATATATAGTGAGACCCCGTAGAGGTTCCGATCACCACTCATACGATCGGCCACCTCGTACATAAATATATGTATACACACATGTGTCACGCATACCAAACTCATACACTCATTCGCCACCATAAGCGCTTAGCAACGCTTCTTTTTTGTTCTTTTTTTTTTTTTTTTACAATATCCAAAATTGGCCAGACTTTTCTCGGATATTATTACCTATGCACATAAAAGCTTAAGACGCACATCGGTCGAGTTACATAATCCCTGAAATAGAGGTACAGACATCTAGAAAAAAAAGAAAAAAAAAAAAAGAACGCCTACTCAGACCAAATTGAGACGCAAAGTCTAGTGTGTAAATACTCGACGATTGGATAATTACACCGTTCACATGGCAACTGACTCTTCTAATCGTGTCAATCAAATACAGAATTAGAATAAAAGACCCTATGAATCATTTTTTTTTTTTTCTTAACGAAAAAATTTTTTTACGTCTCGTGCGTGAATTTTTTTTTTTTTTTCTTAATTATTATACAAAATTGTTTTTAAATTTATAATGCGAGATTAACATTCATCATCCATTGTTTTTTAGTTTGGGGGGATACTGGCAAATGTCGAATAATTATTCGACGTTTGCGAACATTTTTGAGTGACCATTTTTTTTTTCTTAATTATTATACAAAATTGTTTTTAAATTTATAATGCGAGATTAACATTCATCATCCATTGTTTTCTAGTTTGGGGGAATACTGGCAAATGTCGAATAATTATTCGACGTTTGCGAACATTTTTGAGTGACCATTTTTTTTTTCTTAATTATTATACAAAATTGTTTTTAAATTTATAATGCGAGATTAACATTCATCATCCATTGTTTTCTAGTTTGGGGGGATACTCCCAAATGTCGAATAATTATTCGACGTTTGCGAACATTTTTGAGTGACCATTTTTTTTTTCTTAATTATTATACAAAATTGTTTTTAAATTTCTAATACGAGATTAACATTCATCATCCATTGTTTTTTAGTTTGGGGGGATACTGGCAAATGTCGAATAATTATTCGACGTTTGCGAACATTTTTGAATGACCATTTTTTTTTTCTTAATTATTATACAAAATTGTTTTTAAATTTATAATACGAGATTAACATTCATCATCCATTGTTTTCTAGTTTGGGGGAATACTCGCAAATGTCGAATAATTATTCGACGTTTGCGAACATTTTTGAATGACCATTTTTTTTTTCTTAATTATTATACAAAATTGTTTTTAAATTTATAATACGAGATTAACATTCATCATCCATTGTTTTCTAGTTTGGGGGAATACTCGCAAATGTCGAATAATTATTCGACGTTTGCGAACATTTTTGAATGACCATTTTTTTTTCTTAATTATTATACAAAATTGTTTTTAAATTTATAATGCGAGATTAACATTCATCATCCATTGTTTTCTAGTTTGGGGGGATACTCCCAAATGTCGAATAATTATTCGACGTTTGCGAACATTTTTGAGTGACCATTTTTTTTTTCTTAATTATTATACAAAATTGTTTTTAAATTTATAATGCGAGATTAACATTCATCATCCATTGTTTTCTAGTTTGGGGGGATACTCGCAAATGTCGAATAATTATTCGACGTTTGCGAACATTTTTGAATGACCATTTTTTTTTTCTTAATTATTATACAAAATTGTTTTTAAATTTATAATACGAGATTAACATTCATCATCCATTGTTTTCTAGTTTGGGGGAATACTCGCAAATGTCGAATAATTATTCGACGTTTGCGAACATTTTTGAATGACCATTTTTTTTTCTTAATTATTATACAAAATTGTTTTTAAATTTATAATGCGAGATTAACATTCATCATCCATTGTTTTCTAGTTTGGGGGGATACTCCCAAATGTCGAATAATTATTCGACGTTTGCGAACATTTTTGAGTGACCATTTTTTTTTTCTTAATTATTATACAAAATTGTTTTTAAATTTATAATGCGAGATTAACATTCATCATCCATTGTTTTCTAGTTTGGGGGGATACTCGCAAATGTCGAATAATTATTCTACGTTTGCGATCAATTTTGAATTACCATTTTTTTTTCTCAGGGAAAATCTTTCGATATGATATATCGAAGCGCACAAATCACACTATGCATTACGCTCATAATATGTCTATATAGATATATTTATATATAGACTCAAGTGTATAAAGGAACTCTCTGGTCTTGCTTGATCCTCTCGCGCCTCCGTTCTATTTTGGTATAACGAGAAAAGCGACGTGTGGAATTTGCCGCGAGCCACACACTCACCCTCAGTGGAATCTTGCTCTCTCGTATCTCGTGTGTGTGTGTGTGTGTGTGTTATACGCTCTCACGAAACCGGGCGTAATTACCCCGATGGGATTTCCGTACGGTAAAATATATCCAGCCAATCTCTCTCTCCCTCTCTCTCTCTCTCTCGCCCTCTCTCTCTTGCCCTCTCTCTCTCTCTCTCTTCCAGTTTATAGACGCGCTACAGCATTTTCATCGCGATTTTCAAATTGGATTAATTTTTATTTAATTCCTCAGAGTTCAAATTAAATTTTGTTCAATTAAATCAATATACTCTTATCATAATTATCTCATTAATTTTTTTGCGTAATTTCTCTTGCACGGAATTTTTTCCCAGTCACGTCTGCAAAAAAAGTATATCGATGACTGTGCGATATTAATCGCGTATTCTTTTTCATTTTCTGACAGCCTTGAAAATATGTATACGATTTTCTGATCAATCGCAATTAGTCATTATTTTTCCATTCAGTATGTATTTTTTGTCGACAAATTTCCATAATGATTTTTTTTTTCAAATTATTATTGTTGTCATTATTATTATTATTATTGGTATAACGAGATGGAAAGTCCGATGATTCGAGCGATAATAACACATACAGGTAGTATAAAAGTGCAAGGGTCATCCGGCGCCTCTTTATGATCGACATTGAAAGTGTACAGACTCTTGGCACTTCTAGTGACTTTCGTGGCTTCGTTCCAACATCTCTGACACACGATGGAGTCTCAGCCAAATTCTTCGTCGTTCCCCAGCACAATTGGACCTTTTTATTATTTTTTTTACTTAATTTTTCCACTAAAAGAAAAATAATTCAATTTTTCACGATCCATTTCTATTACAGGATATTCCAGACTCTCTCGATTAATTTAATACTTCGTGTATATAGAATTATCCCTCACATGTACTTCCCACAATTTTTTCAACGAACTATATACAGGAGAAACGGATGTACAAGCTCGGAGACGAGCAATATACATATATATATATATATATATATATATATATATATATATATGTATATAGAAATTCCGTGCGTACTTCGATATATCAGAGAGCACCGATAAATTGTAACGCAGAATGAGAGATGGAGAGAGATGGTCGTACAGTCGTAGATAAGAGATATGCGAACAGAAAAAAGAAATATATATATATATATAAGAGAATGGTCGAAGGTTCGATCGGTGAGACATATCGAGAGTGCGAGAAGAGGAACGCATCGCGGAACAAACGATGTAGAGAGAAAAAAAAAAATATACCCGATTGACCGCGCGAGAGGGCCACGACGAGGGCTCTGTGAGTCTTCGAGGAGGAGGCCATTGTTTACGGCCGATTGCCGTCCGCCATTAGCCAGATAAATATCTGTGCTGTAAAAATAGGGTGGGCTCGGCTTCTCTCACTAGTATTTTTTTTTGTTTTAATGTTTTTTACTCTCTCTCTCTCGCATCTCTATATCTCTTTGCCCACTCCATCTCCTCTCTGATATCTCGCGTGTATCTTCAATTCGAGTCTCTCATAGCTGCGCTTCGTCTTCTCGAAGCGACGAGACACCAAAGCGAGAAGAGAATTAGTTGTGCCTGCATATATATATATATATATATATGTATATATAAAAATAAAAATATATATGTATAAATATATATATGTATGTATGTGTGTGTGTGTGTGATGTGCGTATTTCTGATGTACAAGCCTGTGGGGGGGTCTGGCCGTTTCATTGACGAAGTAACTAACGATCCGAGGGACGTTGGTCTTTCTGCTTCATTTTTTTTTGCTCTTCCTTTTACATAGCTGCAATCACTGCCAAAAAATACATATCTATATGCACAACAGAGGGCAAAAAAGGCTCTGATTGCCTCAATAAACTGACAGGACTAAAGACGTAATGTACCAAGATGGCTTTTTTTAAATTGAAATCGAAATAAAATGATTGGGCCTTAATTTCAAATTTAGACATCGCCTCTAGAAATATTTTCCGAGCAATTCGGAGTTAAACATTTTTTTTTTTATGTAAAAAATGTCAATTGCAAAATTTTTAATATGAATTCTTTGTGTCATAAAATTGTTTCGTTTTTTCACCAGTAAACCTTCACTTGGTAGATATAGAAATTTTAATAATAGGGCTCGATTCAAAGTTCAAATCGAATAATTCGAACTTTTCGAATAATTTTACGTTTTTTTCCGTTTTCACGTGAATCTTTTGAACTTTTGACCAAAATTAGGCTTGATTCGTGTTCAGTGAGAAATTACCGATTCCATAGGAACATTAAGGGCAAAAAATAAATCAGATTTTTATTGGTTAAATAACGACAAATAATGAAAAATACGAATTTTCAAGTTGCGATAACTTTGCATCGTTTGGCCGATTGAAATTTATAAGGGAGGTTTTGAAAACGTCTCAAGTAGACTCAGAGAATGTCATTGGTTTAATCCAGATATGTCAATTATTTCTATCCCTAAAGACACTTTGAAAATCGGCGAAATCGAAGGCAAAGGAAAAAATTTGCCATCGCTCGTCCGAGTTGAAAAATTTGTAAAAAATTGTTAAAAAATCGCAACTCAACGAATCTAGCGGTATTTTAAAGCTTGAACGATTGTGATTAAAATGAGCACAGAAAAAAATCGCAATCTCATCAGAGAGCAAAGTTACAGCAACTTTTGTAAACCAACTTTTTTTTGGTCTCTTATATACGAATTCGCGAGTAACGCATGAAGGATTTTTTGCTCAGATGCATCAACGAGTCAAGTTAACTCTCAAATTCGTATTAAAGGCCTGAGTAGATTAAAAGAAAATTAAAAAATCGTGAAAACTAACAAAAGTACATTTTTATTTGAGAATTGGGCCCTGTATGTAATTTTATAATTACTACGAATCATCACGCTTGTTTCGTGTTGGGTGAGACACCGCGAGAGACCATTTTTTTTTGCGTTTCTGTCACGAGTCTTAAAATCGCGAGTAGGGGAGGTGGGGGGGGGGGGGGTGATCAGCTTAGATTACGCATACTCGAATCAAAATGTCTGATGATTGCGAGGGATCGATGGGCCGGGTCAGGAGGGGGGAGGTGAAGAGGGAGGTCGAAGGCGCCACGACGTTCTCTTTAAAATTCCACCTGATGGCAAAACACTTGTGTTTGATTAGCGACTGTTGCCACGTAAAATTTTACATTGGAGTCTCCGATCGTTTGGTTGCTACTCGCGATTCTTATTCTAAAACGATTTATAGGATCTCCTCCTCCTCCTCCTGCTCCCCTTCCTCCTCCTCCTCCTCTTCCACCTTCACCTATTACTATATCTATACAATAAATAAATTCAAGCATAATTATATCACGTGCAACCCGAGCTTGAAAAAAAAAAAGAGCAATCTATGTTTTTGGGAATTTAAACAAGCGATATATATATATATATATAAATATGAGAATATGTTGGGCATAACGTCGCGCATCCTCTCACAAGACCGCGAGAATCCTCATGTATGTTATTCACTTCGTAAATAATAAAACGTACAGATTTTATAAATTTATGTGCGAGCTATGTATATAGCATTCTATAGAATTGGAGACACTCGAGAGGTGAATATACTCACGATAAGATTATAATGCTCGCTGCACTTGAGGTTTGAAACTTCTGTACGCCGCAATGATCGTGTAAGTAAAATGTTTCATGTATACATTCTCATCCAAAATTTAATTCAATGAAATTTTATTGAGTCATAATTTTTTTTTTTTTAATTCTCTGACCACTTTCATCAGTGATGTCTCCCAAAAAATTTTCAGATAAGAAGTATCAAAATGGAGAGAAAATATATATGGAACAATTCATAATCAAAGGGATGAACAATTTTATAATATTATATATATATTTTTTTGTAAACAAAGTTCTCTGAAAATTTGTTAATTAATTTTCGATCCAAAACGCGATGAAAAAATATTAATTAATGAGATTTTTTTTATTTTTATAAATCTGGTTTAATCGTTGATTTAATTGATTAATTAATGCTTAAAAAGACTTGCAAAATATTTACGTTGAAACTTTTGTCTTTTAATCATCGATGAGACATTTCTGTCAATCTGCCATCATGTTGAAAATACACCAACATATATGAATATTATAATATACCGGTTTGCTCAACTCTCTTATCGGTATGGACTCGGTAATATTTAATATATTATAATAAAATAAAAGTTAATCCACATGAAACAAATGTAACCTGTCACCACACAGCGGCCAGAGATAGAGATATTGATCTTGCGATAACGAGAGATAATCAAACTCTCAACCGTGAAGGTCCCGATAGCGTAAAATTTTGATCGATCGAGAGAAAAAAAAAACACGTTCATCATCAAGAAATTGACGATTGCGATGTTGTGATAGTAATCGTTATCACTGGGTCATAGTCGGATCGCGATTGTCATTTTTATGGCTTGCCACGTTTTTTTATAACATGAAAATTTCGTGATGCAGAACGGCGGAATTAAATGGACGATCCAAAAGTCAAATAGTTATCGATTATCAACGAAAATTTGTATCTGAAAGTTTTATTGGCCACTGATCCTGAATTTAGTATCAAAATTCGCAATAACGAATATTATCACATAACATAAAAATCATGTCAGTTTAATAAAACAATAAAAAAAATAACAAAATAGAATCCAAGAAATTTGCAGGCTGACTCAATTGTGAAAAATTTTATAATTCCAAATGACAGGTCTGGCAACCTCTTACTGTTTGAAAAATTTCAAGTTTATTATAAATATAACATGACATAAATCGAGAAATGGCAGATTGCGAAATGTATCGAGCGGCACCTCCCTGAAACGATGAGAAAAAACAAAAAAAAAAAAACGAAACAAAAAATGTGAACCTCGTACTTAAGTGATGGGAACGTGCAGCTCATCGAGAATGAAACTGTAATAAAGTGAAGTGCATCGAGCGTCTCGGAGACGACCGCGACGAAAGAAACATACACATAAATATATATATATATATATATATATATACAAGAAACGGGCGCGCGTATCCAGCCACTGAAAAACGATGATTCATCATGCTTCGTTTCGCAGAGAGACATAGAATTAAGAGGGAGAAAGAGAGAGAGAGAGAGAGAGAGAGACTAGACGGATGCAGATGTCGTTCTCTCTTCATCTCTCTGTAGCAACCAAAGCTTCTCGTCTTCGGATCATCGTATTTTGCTTGGAAACCGAGCTCGAGTACTCAGAACGTGTACATGTTATATGTATATATATATATATATACTTATATATATATAAGTCTATCAATCTGATGGTGGGTATATAATACATATGCGTGCAGTATCCATATGTGCGAGTCTTGGTGAGCAATATTATGTATATGAAATATGAATATGTTATATACCGTGCCTATATAATATAATATATACAAGTGGTATAACGAGTGGTTCGTCGTCACCAGCTACCGCAAACCGCAAAAGTATAGTCAGTGGATAGCTGTACTCACCTCTCATCTTTTCTCTCTCTCTCTCTCTCTCTCTCTCTCTCTCTCTCTCTCTCTCTCTCTCTCTCTCTCTCTCTCTCTCTCTCTCTCTCTCTCTCTCTCTCTCTCTCTCTCTCTCTCTCTCTCTCTCTCTCTCTCTCTCTCTCTTCTCTTCTCTTCTCTTCTCTTCTCTTCTCTTCTCTTCTCTTCTCTTTCTCTTTCTCGACGACACGTCTCGTCAGAAGTCAGAATGCCCACACATCCAGTAGTATGTCCAAGATATGCTCGCAACATGCGGTGTACTATACATATGTACTCGTGTAAAGCTTATATTTTACACTTACATATACATATATGAATATCTATCAACTTATTAATAAATAAAAATGTGTGTCCGAGGTCGCACACAAACACTCACAGACACCTTCAAAGACACTCGCACTCAGACCCCTTGTGTCAAAGTGTTGTGGGATGGGACTAAGCCAAGCTCTCAGCAAGCAGTGCTCATGTGACATATATATACATATATATATATATATATTATATATGTATGTATATATATATATATATATATATATATATATATATATGACACATGAGCACATGAGCACTGCTTGCATATATACATATATATATATATATATATATATATATATATATATATATATATATATATATATATATGTATATATATATATATATATATATACATATATATATATATATATATGTATATATATATCATATATTATATGATATAAATGACATAGGAGAGTCCCTGCGTGCTTCTTGTTGTCCTACATGATAATTATCTTTTTTTTTTCTTTCATCGTTACCTTACATTTTTTCAACAAAATTTACAAAAGAATGAAACATCAAATTTCACAAAAATATTTTTATGACCTTTTTTTACTGTTCCAATTGAAGAGATTCGACAACAAATTATTGTTTAATCAATTTTGTTTTTTTTATACAGCCATTTCGGAATCGTGTCTTATGAGACTCCCACTTTCATATATAGTTTTGAGGAATCCGATGCGAATTTTAACTTTGTGTTTGAAAGTATAAAAAAATTGTACATTTGTTATAAATATTATATATGAGAAGTCGAGATTATAAATATCAATAATTGAGGGCCTTATTATCAAGCCAGCCATTTTATAATATTAAGGCTGGTGCGATGGAAAAATGTTCTTGAAAGAAGTTTATGTATTTTCAAATACTGGCGATGCATGTCATAAATATGTACAGTCGTTCAGAGCACTTTGAAGACTTCGCGAAGTGAAGAAGCCTTCCTGGACACTTTTTTTTTTTTTTTTTTTTTTTACGAGACTTCGACTTTGCTTCAAAGCTCCTTTCCCGTGAGACTACATTCGTTAATTTAATTAACCAGTTATCCAAATAAGTAAAGATATCTACGAGAAGGTGTTCAGAGCTTTACAAGGAATTGTCAAAATGAACGAGCCCATATAAAACTATATATATACATATACACTATCTATATGCAATATGCACTTTGACTTTGCTTCAAAGCTCCCTTCCAGTAAGACCACATTCGTTTTCAATTGACCAGTTGCCCAAAGTCGTAATTACTACGAAGGCGTTCAGAGCTTTAAAAGGAATCGTCGAAATGAACGAGACCATATATAACTATATATATATATACACTATATCTATATGCAATATGCGAGGCATTGTTCATCAATTCAATCAACATCTGACTGGGACACTGTCTGGGATTTCGTCGATGAGTTTTTATGTCGTTCGAATTCTAATAGATATTTATTTTTTTTTCGATCCAAAATAATATTTTTTTTTTTTTCAAACAAATAAATTTTGAGCAACAGCTCAGAATGGATCGAAACTCATTCTAGTTTGTTTTGTTTATTGTTTTTTTTTTCTTTAGTGCAATTGTCGATGCTCATAAATGAGCTTGAAAATTTTTAAATTTCCGATTTTGTTTTCTTCATATTTCTACATTTGATTATTAATTATTTATTTCGTGGAATATTTATTTTTATAAATATCTATTAAATGACGATCTATAAAAAAGACGATAAGCAAAAAATTTAATGGCTCGTAAAGTTTGAATAATTATTGAAAAAATTATTATTAATTAGATCCCAGAAGGGATTGGTCGAATTGGAATGTCTCGCATGTATAACTCATCGGGGTTTCTCCGCAGGGTCTTGGAAAAGCTTTCCCATCAGGTAAAATATGTATCAACAGCCCCGTAGCAAAATGCAGGAAAAGTTAATATATGCAAAGTCGAATGGTTGTAAAATTTCTGCTAGTCTGTCGCTGCGTGTTTGTCCATCCATTTACCTGTTTTTCTTCATATATATATATATATATATATATATATATATATATATATAATATAATATAACGTACATTGGAAGCATAGCCGCCACCTTATAATTTCCATACCTTAAGCCAAATGCAAAACACGTATAGTGCAAGAAAAAGTTTCTAATTTCTTGAACTATTTTTTCAAAAAGCACAAAATATCTTTATCTTCCATAATAATTTTCTTTAAGCCCAAAAAACGAATTGATTGCATCGAAAAGTTGGCGGAAAAATTGTTAATATGTTGAACTTTCTCATCACCTCAAAGTTCACAAAAACGTTATAGGACGAAATCCCTTCGATTGAAGAAAATAATTGGTAGAAAACTAGAGTTTGTTGTAAATGGAGGAAAAAATATTGAGACAGAACGACCGAGCTGTCCGGGATGGTGAGAAGGATCTATGAAGAGATTTTAGAAGAGAACTTTGTGGAATTCTTGGCCCGTTCTGGTAATATAGCGTAGAATACGAGGTGAAAAGACGTCTCTCGACGATACGAAGAAAGCGAGAGAGAGGGGGGGGGAGAGAGAGGAGAGAGAGAGAGAGAGGGGGAGAGAGAGAGAGGGGAGAGAGAGAGAGAGAGAGAGAGAGAGAGAGAGAGAGAGAGAGAGAGAGAGAGAGAGAGAGAGAGAGGGGGGGGGGGGGGAGAGAGAGAGAGAAAAGGGTCGTTGCAAAGAGGGCTCGACCGCGGGGACTCCCGGAGCGAAAACGCATGTGTTTCACACGTGTGTCGTGTAGACTGGGGGTTGAGGACTCGCCCGATCTCTCTTTTCTCAAGCCATATACATGCGCATACACCAAATAATATATGCAATGCTCTCACACACCGAGAACTCGCTGCTGCATTCGGTAAAAACTTCTCCAGGCCAGTTTTCTCTCTCTCTCTCTCTCTCTCTCTCTCTTTCTCTCTTTATTATATATGTATATGTATATCTCTTGCCATGTGTAACGAAAAGGCAAACTCCGAAGAGCCCCTGCGAGCGCAGACCAGACAATGTTCTCTAATTGCAAAGTTCGACCGGGAGAATCTCTTTTATTTTATTATTTTATCCTCTTCTTCTTCTTCTTAATTTTCGTTGCTGCATTATAAGTTTGTCTGCAATTTCTTTGCCATATAATTTACTATATTATTTATTATTTTGCATATTTTCACTTCTTTCTCTCTTCGTTTTTATTCACCTACTGATTTCTTTGACTCTTTCTTATTTTTTTTTTAAGTTTATTACGTAAATTTAGCCTCTGCGTCCTTAAGTATGAGACATTGAAAATTATTTGACTTTGCAAATTGATTGCTCGAACGATTAAATAATTTAATTCGAATAATATAATACAATTTTTTTTTTTTTTTTTTTTCGAGAATTGAGTTTTAAGAGGGTTGTCAATCGAGATTATTTCTCTGGCTGTTGTGTATTTATATATATATATATATATATATATATTTTTTTTTTTTTTTTTTTTTTCATACATCTCGCCGAATCCTTCTATGCTTTGCCATGTCACACTAATGACAGGCCTCGAGTGTGTTTTATAGTCGGACACATACTTACTCGTCTCCTCTCGACTCTGTGGTTCTTTCTCAACTCTCTGTCTATTTCTCTCTCTTTCCCTCATGCTGCAATAGCACAAGACAAAAAGAGAGAGAGAGAGACGGGTAAGAGAGAGAGAGAGAGAGAGAGAGAGAGAGAGAGAGAGAAAGTGACACACGCTGCGGGTGAGCGAGGGAGGAAAAACCACTCGAACAAGAGTAATATCCCAAGACCCACAGGAGAGAAAACGAAAGAAGAGCTGGTTGGAATGCAAAAATGAATGAATGGTATATCTCGTGATGCCAACGGAAGCGCGGTTCAAATTGAATATTCTCGAGAGACACGAGAGACTGTCCCGCGTCATGAGGAAGGGTGTAAAAAAAAAAAAAAAATTGCAATGCTTGCAAAATTCTCTGCCGTATTATCTCATTTTCTCAAGACATTGGCGCATTTTTTTACATTCCTTTGTCGATAATAAATTTCGTCTATTTTGCAATTTGAGATATTTTTTTTCACCCTTATCTATTCTTATGAGGAAAAGTTATAAAAATTAAATATTTCATTTGATAAAAAAAAAAATTTAAGATCTTTTTTTACTGATCCAATTGAAGAGATTAAACAAATTTTCGATCACCAATTTTTTTTTTTTTTACCGCCGGTTTTAATCGTCCTGTATGGCGTCTTTTCGTGAGCCTAATATATCGGACGCGATATTACGATCAAATATTTAAGTGGATTTAAAAATTATACAATCTTCTTGTCTCTTTGCGGTGTAAATTCGACGAGTGACTCTGAACCGTACAACGTACGCTATTTATGCGTTTGTGTGTATATATATAGATATATATATATATATATATATATATATATATATATTATAATACTGTAACGTCTTCCATGTAGATCGAGTTCGCGCGAGCGTTGCATATTCTCTCGTTACGGGCCATTAAATGAAATTGCTGCGTTTAGCCTTGCGGGAGAGTGAATGATACCCCGCACTCATATACTCACTCCTCGAACTCTTTTCCCCCCCTCTCTATCCCATAAGTTATTGACAATAATTGGGACCGAGTAAATGCCTGACGATCTTCGCCACACTCGTTAAAAATGGAAAACAATTTGAAAAATAAAAAAAAAGTCGAGACGAAACCTCTCACCACGGTCATTATTAGCAAATGAAATAAATTAACTCGAGTTTCAGGTGCCGATGTATTTATGAATTATAACGCTCCTCAATTTTTTATTCATTTTTTTTTTTCATACATTTTTTTCATACGTATTTTCTAGTAATATTTGCGATTTTTAAAATTTCGCGTTAACCCTCATTTGTTTATCATGTGATTACTTAAAATTAAAAGCAATTAAAAGCAGTACTTTGCGAATTGTTAAGAGGAATTTATTGTCTGCTGACCGTTTTGCTGGAATGTGGGGTGGAGGCAGTTGAATCTTGAGAAATTGAGTCATGGGAGATGACACTGTATGCAATAAAAGTTGTCAAAATTTTCTCATTTATTAACAGTTAACTTAAAATTAGAAGCTATGCGAAATGTCGAGAGGAATTTCTTATCTAGTGACCGTTTTGCTGGAATGTGGGGTGGGGGCAGTTGAATCTTGAGATATTGGGAGATCACACTGTATGCAATAAAAGTTGTCAAAATTTTCTCACTTATTTACAGTTAACTTAAAATTAAAAGCTATACGAAATGTCGAGATGAATTTCTTATCTAGTGACCGTTTTGCTGGAATGTGGGGTGGAGGCAGTTGAATCTTGAGAAATTGAGTCATGGGAGATCACACTGTATGCAATAAAAGTTGTCAAATTTTTCTCATTTATTAACAGTTAACTTAAAATTAAAAGCAATACTATGCGAAATGTCGAGACGAATTTCTTATCTAGTGACCGTTTTGCTGGAATTTGGGGTGGGGGTAGTTGACTCTTGAGAAATTGAGTCATGGGAGATCACACTGTATGCAATAAAAGTTGTCAAAATTTTCTCATTTATTAACAGTTAACTTAAAATTAAAAGCAATACTATGCGAAATGTCGAGACGAATTTCTTATCTAGTGACCGTTTTGCTGGAATTTGGGGTGGGGGTAGTTGACTCTTGAGAAATTGAGTCATGGGAGATCACACTGTATGCAATAAAAGTTGTCAAAATTTTCTCATTTATTAACAGTTAACTTAAAATTAAAAGCAATACTATGCGAAATGTCGAGACGAATGTCTTATCTAGTGACCGTTTTGCTGGAATGTGGGGTGGGGGCAGTTGAATCTTAAAAAATTGAGTCATGAGAGATGACACTGTATGGAATAAAAGTTTTCAAAATTTTCTCACTTATTAACAATTCGCATAAATAGATCCTTTGCCCCAAGATTGATGAATTCGTACCAATTTGTTTTTAATTCTCGACTTGACGGGCAAATACGTGACCATTTTGATCGTATTTACCGACTCGGAATAAGGACCAAGGTGTAAATAAAAATTAGATAATTTTTCTGATTGCGAACGTTTAATATTCTCGGGGAATTTGAGTCTATCGAGAATTTGAAATAAAATAATTTTGCATCGCCAAAGATATATATAGTGCAAAACGCCCATGTCTTCTCTTACAGGATTTGCGGACAGTGCGAATGAGGAGGAAAAAAAAAAAGAAAATCAGAATAAAAGTCAAGAGAGTACGAAGTTTCTATATATATATATATGCCGCGTATCAAAATGGCTGCCGGAGGGAATCGTAAAGAGTATTAACAGCGTGGAAGAAGGAAGGATGGTAAAATACGTGGTTGCAATTTTTTTTTTTTTATTTACAATTTTTTTTTTTTTCCATACATGCACAATCTGCACGCGTCCGCCAAGGGTCTCTATTAGTTATTGCACTGCCGAGCGTGATATAAATAACGAAGTCGCAATAAATATAGAGAACGCTGGTTGATCGCGCCGCAGTACTCGGACGTAAAAGCGAGTACCAGAGAGCCGATTTCTGAGTCTTGTATCCTCTCGTTGGACTCTCTCCCTCTCACTCGCTTTTGCCGTGGCATCGATAATGATGTCGGCTGACAAGTTGCACCGCAGGTTGTTTCGTACACACGTAGCAGAGAGTACCAAAATGTATGTAATGTCGCGAATGCGCGTTACATGCTCCTATCGTTGTCGTCTCATACGTGAATATATAATAATAATAATAATAATAATAATAATAATAATAATAATAATAATAATAATAATAATAATAATAATGGTAATAATGATAATAATGATAATAATGATAATAATGATAATAATGATAATAATGATAATAATGATAATAATGGTAATAATGATAATAATGATAATAATGATAATAATGATAATAATGATAATAATGATAATAATGATAATAATGATAATGATAATAATAATAATAATGATAATAATAATAATAGAGGGGACGAGTCGTGCACCAACTATCAGGGGCACATTTTCTCTCGATCGAATCATAAAGGAAGTTTCAATGCAGGTGACTACACGAGGGATGTATAAATGCATGCAAAAGGAGAGACGAGAAATTTCAACTCAGAGAAATTAGTCAGTAGAGCGATAAACTTTGTCTCCAAGTCCCAAATTATTTATTAATTTATTAATTTATTCCGCGTGTTTGTCCCTGTTATTAAAATCAGTAAATGCAGATTATTCTTTAACATTGAAATGCTCTTTAATTCCTTTATTTAAAATGTATAATTTCACGGGAACTAAAAATGAATAATTAATTTGATGAAATTCCTCGGTTCTTTACCCCATGTACGATACGATAGCGTTGATTACAATAAATTTTTAATACAATCTCCGATCTACTGAAAAAAAAAAAAACAGAGCTTGAGTTATAAATATTTTATTAGATGGAGCTATCAGTGAGTTAATATTATATAATTAATATAAAGAGCATGCTCCTATGAGATATATTGGACGTTAGTGCTCTTGTAACGTTTGTATAACTATATTATGTACATTCATCCAGTCCTGCAACTTTTCGAGCTTCGCTGAATAAGACGAAGAGTGGATATTACACATATAGAGACTCCACTCACTATCTATGGTTACCATTGCACTTTTTTTTTCCTCCTATATGTGCATCTTATGCTCATGATATTCACAGACTCCTTCCCGCATCTCTCTCTCTCTCTCTCTCTCTCTCTCTCTCTCTGTAGAGAAGCTTCGTGAAGGCACGTAGTGAAGACCACTTTAGCGTCAAGTGTTATACGAGGTCATTTATGCTAAGTACTATATATGTACGTATATGTGTATGGTTATTTTACTTAGCATAGCCCCTTGAAATATATATATATATATATATATATATATATATATATATATATATATATATATATATATATATATGTGTGTGTATATATGTATATATAAATGTATATATATAAATAGGCCCAGGGAGATGAAGAGACAGAGCTTCGTGTGTGTCCAAGCTGTGGGACTCACGAGTGTTCCTCGTAAGAGCCATTTCACCCTATATATATATATATATACATAGATGCGTGTTGGGATTCGCGGTACCGCAATAAATACGAATCACATGAAAATGTCTTCGTTATATACTTATGCACCTAGCCAGTCGTCTAAATCTTAAAAACTTTGGTTATTTTTTGTTCCCTGCGTGTGTTATCCAATCGCACCTTGGAGTGTGCCTCTCTGTGAAAGAGCTCTCGCCTATATTTTATTGTAACACTTATATATACATTAGATATATGCAGAAAGGTTTGTGCGAGGAAAGCAAAGGCTGGAAATGAGGAACGAGCCACTTTAGCTCTGTCAGACTGCTCGTATATATAACATCATCGCTTTGCAATTTACAATCCTTTTTTATCAACAATTTATAACACGATTTCTACTTATCGAACCAACGATCGAACCATTTTTTCACAATATTAAATTATATATTGCTGAAAAATTTAATATTTTACACGGAAAAAATATACAAATGAAAAAAGTAATACAATGTATTGTAGCAAAGTCGACAGACTTTGTGTGTATAATGCTCGTTTCTTTTTTCTACATCAAGCCCCTTTGACATTAAGTTTCTGCTTGTTACGAAACGCTTTTTTTTTTTTTTTTTTTTTAATTGAACATGTGAAACAAAATTAGATCATTTTTTCAATATTTTTCTCTTCCTCATGTAATGGAGAACGATTTGTTTTTCTTTGTTTTTTCGTCTGCACAAAACGAATTTTGAATCTTGTGCTCGATTGACCCAAGTGGAATTGTCTTGAACCCAAACCCGTCTCTCTCTCTCTCTCTCTCTCTCTCTCTCTCTCTCTCTCTCTCTCTCCCTCTTTTACCCGTCTCTCTCTCTCTCTCTCTCTCTCTCTCTCTCTCTCTCTCTCCCTCTTTTACCCGTCTCTCTCTCTCTCTCTCTCTCTCTCTCTCTCTCTCTCTCTCTCTCTCTCTCTCTCTCTCTCTCTCTCTCTCTCTCTCTCTCTCTCTCTCTCTCTCTCTCTCTCTCTCTCTCTCTCTCTCTCTCTCTCTCTCTCTCTCTCTCTCTCTCTCTCTCTCTCTCTCTTTCTCTCTCTCTGATGTATTTACCACGGGGAGGGTGAGACATTTGCTAAGCGGGGTGCATCACGAGAACTAATTAAACTTTGGGATGAGGTGGGGGCGAGGGGAGGAATGGGGAGGGGAGGGGAGGTCTTGGTCAATGAGCACTGCGCTCGCGGATTTTTTATATACACATAAAGTTAATGCAAAATTTTTCGTGAGCGTAACCCGCGATTATGTACTCACCCAGAGCACTTATAAGCGTTCACATTACGTTTTATGGGCATGTACACGCATACACGAATCTCGTTGTAGGAGAGCTGACGCGGCTCCTCGGTGAGTTTCTCTTCGCAAGACCCGACGAGAGCCATGATCGTTACGCTGTGCGTTCATTTTTTTTTTTTTTCATTTTTTTTTTTCCTCTTCCCTTTAATTAGCAATAAGTTATCGGAGCTGCGTGGGGGCGCGCGAGAGCGATCGCATTGCGATAAGAGAGCAAAAGTGCGTGCCCCATCCTCGTCGCGCGTCTCGTTCCTCGAGTTTCTTTCCCACCTCTGCTGCGTGTATATTTATTGGAAAAAGAAGTTCATCGCGAGACCATTTACAATTTTTCGTCACTTCACCCATATCAATCCTTATCCATCAAACTTTCACATATTAGCCTTTGAACTCTTTTTTTTAAACGAAATCTCGTCAATTTTTTTTAATATCTCATGAATAAATAGCCAGTAAAAAAAAAATCGTAACGCGCAAAACATTCAGGCAAGAGCTAGAAATTATTTTTTTTGTCACACTCTGTACATATTTCTTCTTTTGCAATGAGTTAGAAAATTTAAAAAATATCCGTATGGCACCTTACTACACCAATTTACACACACACATCTATATTTTTTATATATTTTTTATATATTTTTTATATATTTTTTATATATTTTTTATATATTTTTTATATATTTTTTATATATTTTATATATATATATTTTTTTTTATATATTTTTTATATATTTTTTATATATTTTTTATATATTTTTTTATATATTTTTTATATATTTTTTATATATTTTATATTTATATATATATATTTTTTTTCGGAGTATTATGTACATTATATACACGCGCTGACGAGACGCGGTCGAAAGAGAGGGAGAGAGAGAGAGAGAGAGAGAGAAAGAGACTGCGGCGAGAGAAGCCAAGGAGAGGAATTCGTACGACGAATTGCATTAATAAATTCGACAAGGGACGAGGCAACTGGCGTTTTCGGGACAGCTATTTATTTATGGGGTTCGAGAGGGAATGAGAGAGACAGAGATAGAGAGACAGAGAGAGAGAGAGAGAGAGAGTGAGAGAGAGAGAGGGGGACTTGCGTTACTGGAACTCGCGCGAGTCGGTAAAAGGACTTGGGGCCGAGAGAGAGAGAGAGAGGTGGGAAAGAGAGAGAGGGGGAAAAACATCGAGATGAGAGGCAAAAATAAAAAACGATAAGGATGGACCAAAAGTGTGTATCCGTGTGATAGTCCGCAGGGCCCAAGCAGAGGGAGAGAAGAAGAGAAGGAAAAGAAACCGGGTGAGTATATATATATATATATATATATATACTCACTATATACATATATATGTACATAAGAGAGGCCCCAGGATTGTGGGACGAGAACGATCGCCACGCAGCTGCTTCGTTACTTTCGGAATTTTTCGTGCTCGTCTCTCTCTCTCTCTCTCTCTCTCTCTCTCTCTCTCTCAGTTCTCTTGCCGATCCTGATGTGCACAAGGGACTCGCTTGTATATCCTGTGAGAACTCACGAGCTTTATTGCAGCATATGCATCAATAACCATACGAGGATGATGACGTTAAAAAAAAAATTTAAAAAAAACAAAAAATGAAAATTTTTTACGCGACTAATTGCAGCAATTATTTTTACGAATAATTATGAAACATAATTTTTTTTATTACCAGAATTTTCATTCAATTGTAATTTTTTAATAACAGTATTATGGTAATTTTAATGCGAGTTTTGATTTTATTTTAAAATTACAATTTTATTCTATCTTTTTTTTTTTTAATATAAAATCATAACAGTGTAAAAATTTGTAATTGGAATTTTTTATTCCATATGATTTTGTATTATGCTTTGGGTCGAAAACATATTAGGAGTAAATTTGTGATATTTTATCTCTTATTCGTTGTTTCTTCGTTTAGCCCGCCACTATATATGTATATATAGACGCATATAGAGAGATACCCGGAATATCGCTTATTCATCGTGACCGTAATATAAGTAAAGTCTCTCGAGCCCCTTGTATAGCCGGAGCCTACCATCCGTGCGCGATAAGATAGGATCGGGCGTAACGCGAAGCTATTTTCTTCTCGACGGGTATAATATTTGTACAAGTGCATGTATGTATGTCTGGCTAAAAAAAAAAAAATTTTATACTTGAGACTCATTATTTTATGTTATTTATTAAAAAAAAAAAACAATATAATTACGAGTTTTACCATTTATTTTATAAAACAATTTTATCTTGAAAATAATAAAGGCAGAAAAACAATAATTATAGCGATCGTGAGTATGAAAGTGGACAAAACAAATTCGACCCGGAAGTGAAGATTTTTTTCTTCTTTCTCTATTAATAAAAATAATTATAAGAAAGAAACGAATTTAATTGATGTTTAATTAATTTTCACGCATTTAAATTAATTATTCAGGTCAAAATTATATTTTATTGCCATTTTGTCACTACACCGTTCGCCAAAAAAGTGATGAATTTCGAAAGATGAAGATTTTAGATTTTGAAATTATTCGAATCGAGCATCAATTCGTACACCCCTCAACTTACTTGTGGGGAAAAAAATTTCATGCCAACACGAATAAAGATCAAAGCAAGGTAGATAACTTATTCTTCTTTTCTTCGTAATTGGTAGATCGATATCTCTCTCTCTCTCTCTCTCTCTCTCTCTCTCTCTCTCTCTCTCTCTATATATATATATATATATATATATATATATATATATATATATATATATATATATATATATATATATATATAAGCGTAACATTGGCTCGCAAACCGTGAGCTGCATATATACTCGATGATTTCGGGCGCGAAGAGAACCTCTTCTTCGACGAACAACGTATACATATATATATAGGTACAATATAAAGTGCCACGCCGGGATTCGGGGCTCACTGAACTCAACGTTCAGATGCTGTATCGCTTTTCTCTCTCTCTCTCTCTCTCTCTCTCTCTCTCTCTCTCGTCGGACAAAACCGGCATTTGCCTTTCGACGGGCGGTTCGAAGCCTTACCGGCTCTGCTTCGTCCAGTGGACGTGGATGCACGATGAAACGCGAGGTTTCTCCTCGTGCACGGCCCTGAAGCCAATTTGCGACATTATATATATATACATATATATACATACATATACATAGGAAGAGACAATCTCGTTCTCGCTGGTCACGAGGGACAAAATTCGACATTGTCGACGGAGATTTCAATTTATTATATATATATAAATTTAATACTTGATGGGGATGATTTTTTTTGTTTTTTGCAGCTCCCTTTTACTATTTGGTGGGTGTGTGATTGGCAAATTGTGCATCGTTAATAACGATAATTGCCAATATTACCATTATTGAAATATAGTCGAGACATTTTTGAAATAATATCGAAATAGTCAACATCGATACTCTGTCAACTGAATATATCAATTCAATATCAACGCTGTTGATTCAATAACGACAATGCCGATTTAATATCAACGTTGTCCATTCAATAAAGACATTGCCGATTAAATATCAACGTTTTCCATTTAATAACGACATTGCCGATTTAATATCAACGTTGTCCATTTAATAACGACATTGCCGATTTAATATCAACGTTGTCCATTTAATAAAGACATTGCCGATTTAATATCAACGTTGTCCATTTAATAACGACATTGCCGATTTAATATCAACGTTGTCCATTTAATAACGACATTGCCGATTTAATATCAACGTTGTCCATTTAATAACGACATTGCCGATTTAATATCAACGTTGTCCATTCAATAACGACATTGCCGATTTAATATCAACGCTGTTGATTCAATAACGACAATGCCGATTTAATATCAACGTTTTCCATTTAATAACGACATTGCCGATTTAATATCAACGTTGTCCATTTAATAACGACATTGCCGATTTAATATCAACGTTGTCCATTTAATAACGACTTTGCCGATTTAATGTCAACGTTGTCCATTTAATAAAGACATTGCCGATTTAATATCAACGTTGTCCATTTAATAACGACATTGCCGATTTAATATCAACGTTATCCATTTAATAACGACATTGCCGATTTATTGTCAACGTTGTCCATTTAATAACGACATTGCCGATTTAATATCAACGTTGTCCATTTAATAACGACATTGCCGATTTAATATCAACGTTGTCCATTTAATAACGACATTGCCGATTTAATATCAACGTTGTCCATTTAATAACGACATTGCCGATTTAATATCAACGTTGTCCATTCAATAACGACATTGCCGATTTAATATCAACGCTGTTGATTCAATAACGACAATGCCGATTTAATATCAACGTTTTCCATTTAATAACGACATTGCCGATTTAATATCAACGTTGTCCATTTAATAACGACATTGCCGATTTAATATCAACGTTATCCATTTAATAACGACATTGCCGATTTATTGTCAACGTTGTCCATTTAATAACGACATTGCCGATTTATTGTCAACGTTGTCCATTTAATAACGACATTGCCGATTTATTGTCAACGTTGTCCATTTAATAACGACATTGCCGATTTATTGTCAACGTTGTCCATTTAATAACGACATTGCCGATTTAATATCAACGTTGTCCATTTAATAACGACATTGCCGATTTAATATCAACGTTGTCCATTTAATAACGACATTGCCGATTTAATATCAACGTTGTCCATTTAATAACGACATTGCCGATTTAATATCAACGTTGTCCATTTAATAAAGACATTGCCGATTTAATATCAACGTTGTCCATTTAATAACGACATTGCCGATTTAATATCAACGTTGTCCATTTAATAACGACATTGCCGATTTAATATCAACGTTGTCCATTTAATAACGACAGTGCCGATTTAATATCAACGTTTTCCATGCAATAACGATATTGTCATAGAATATAAATCCATGTCGACAGAATATCGACAATGTTGACTCAAAATCGAGACTACTCGAACAATATCGATACTCTCGACATCTCACCAATATTTTTATGCAGATTTCTCTTTCTCTTAATTAGTCGTCAACTGTATATATAAATATTTCCTCGGCAATAGCAATATACACACTGCGCACGGCCCTGAAATGAATCGAACGAAAGACTTTGGTCAGCGACGAACAGCCAGCAGCCGGTTTTCGTCGTTTCGTTCGTCGAGAGAGAAAGAATGAACGAGCCGAATGTACGAGAGCCCCATCCATACCAGTCAGCCTCGTTCTCCTGGTGCAACTAGCAACAGCAGAATCAGCAACTTTTGGCCCGATGTCCCTGAGTTTCCAGCTCGAGACTTGGAATACAATATTATAGCAGTATATATATATATATATATATATATATATATATATACACGTGTTCGTATCGTGCGTTACGTTATACGCGCCACGAATGTTAATCCCTTGGCGTTGGATCGCGCCATCTTCTTTTTTTCTTCTCTCTTCGCCATTTTTGTTTCCTTGCTCTTTTTTTCTATATATATACATATATATGCAGCAACAAACTATTCCACAGTAAACTTGGCACAAAATCTTCCCCGTCTACTGACAAGAAAAATTCCCTAACAGCGAAAGGTCCCAATAAACGACCATTTAAGATGTTCCATTGAAGAAATTGAGATGATGGATAAAAATGATGACTCAAAGAGTGAAATAAATGAAACTAAAGACGACGAAGAGAAAAGACCCTCAAACTCTTTATACTCGTCGTTATATATGTATATATATATGCCACTTGTGCTTCATATGTGTATAACGTGTATTACTTTTCACATCTACCAACGTAGAGTTATCTAATTATAGCAAGTTGGTCCGAAACACCAGGAGAGCCAACCCGTAATATATACGCCCCTTTACAATGTCATATATATATATATGTGTGTATATATGTATATATATATATATATATATATATTTATAGGGGCTGTGATCCAACGAGAACACGAACACACTGTGTGTTGTATAAAATCGTGGGCGACGATAGACGAGGCCGTTTTACCCTTCAAACCACGTATAACGTTCCCCTCGTGAAAAATCTATTCAGACATCAGACGCAAACGCCAGAGTCACAAATCCGCCACGAAACATCGAGCTTATAAATATAACCCGTTTTATTTTTATTTTTATTTTTTATTACACCCTCCAATGCTTCTATCCTGGGATTTTTGCGTCTTACATATTTTTTTTTGAATCGGCTAATAATATTGGATAATATAATTGGAGATTCTCGTAACGTGGAACAGGAAACATTTGACGATATTTTATTTTTTTGTATGGACCAATTATTTTTGTGAGATTTTTTTTGCTCAGGCTAAAAATAATTGTCATCCTGGTTGAAAACGATTTTTGGTTAATTTTTTCCTATGTACAAAGAGCAAATTTTAATAAATACACGCAGTAAAAGATCGAAATTTATTTAAATTTTTGAGGATCGATCGGTCAATCGTCAAAAACTTTTTTTGGATTCGACCCAAAAACATTTCGTCCGCCTCCGTTTGTCAAAATATCTCAATGTGAATCTTTCTCGATTAAAATGACGGAGTTTGTCGCGCGGGGGTGCGACGACCTCGTGCGGCAACTTCGTGATGCGAATATCAGAATTCTACAGTTCTTCCCATATATATATATATATAAAATCGTATGAGGATGTACGAAAAGGCTACAAGGGCACTCGAAGTCTGGCTCTTTTACATTGCTGCTACGCCTACGCTGTCATTTCCGGCAAAAAGGCTCGCTCTTATAATATAATATTATATTATATTATATTATATTATATTATGTTATATTATATTATATTATATTATATTATATTATATTATATTATATTATATTATATTATATTATATTATATTATATTATATTATATTATATTATATTATATTATATTATATTATATTATATTATATTATATATATGGCTAAGTATTCATATATACAAAGATTGTTTTTTCTTGAGGGTTTCAGACACACGGCGTAAACTGATCATTATAATTTTTTTTTTTACCTTTGACAATGTCTCTCCTCAGAGAAATTAAAAAAATCCAACCTCTACAACTAATAAATTATATATAATAATCGCAATGAACTTTCTCGCTTCCTCTGTTATTAGCATTTTTTCAAATTGAAAGAATATACATATACATATATATATAAGTGTAAAACTCCGACCAATTGGGTATTTGAGAAAGTTTTCACACTTCAAGGGTGGGTCACCATATACCGCATTTTTTTCTTTTTGAAGTTTAGTTTTAATTCAACCTAAAGTAATGGAATCTAATAAGAAGGTGTGAGGGGCTTTATCGCTAATAATAATAATGATAATAATAAAAACAACGTCAAGATACAACAAAAAATGTTTTGGGTCTAATTTTCGATTCATAATAATTAATCCAATTACGTTCACACATGAATTGGGTTAATTTTTTTTATTATTCCGATTATTACGATAGAGAACTTAGTGATTATTTTTATACCTTTTCCTCGTTAACAACCCTAAATTTTTTGTGTCTAAGCATCCTTGGCGATGAAAATGGTGAATAATCATCGGAGAAAATGTTTTTATTTTTTTTATTTTTTAGCGATTCGTAAAATGAGATTTATTACAAAGATTACAAAAACTTTAACTACTATATACACTCTCCTTAATATATGCCTGTCGTCTACACCTGGGTCACCCAAACCCAAACGTGGCGACATAAAATGGTGGCAGACCAGCGGGACATATATATATATATATATATATATATATATATATATATATATATATCGCCCTCTCGAGGGTCAATGATCTTTTTTTCTTGTCATACAAAAGATTTCTACATCACATTAGTCGTGTTAGCTGGACCAAAAGTGCGTTTGTAGCGATGTCTTTTGAGAAAGATTCGCATTAACACGAGGACAACGAGAAAGGGAGGGGGTGGTGGGGTGGAAGGGAGATTTTCTAAAACGAAACTCACAGGCCACCCCTGGCCACAGTCCAAATCTCAATTTCGTCTGTCCCGAGTGAGAGTGAAAGAAAGAGAGATGACTTTGCCATCCTCCTCCTCCTCCTCCTCCTCTTCACACTTACACTTCACTCTTACAAGACAACGACGAAAAAGCAGCAAGTGCGATGACTGGGCGACTTTGTGTCGCGGGGCTGGCTGTGCGCGTGAGTTTCAACGCTTCGCGGCATTGCGAACTTATTTTCTTGTTCATGACTCATACAAAAAAAAATAAAAAATAAAAAATAAAAAAATTAATTTAAAAAAAATGTAGAGAAAATTCACTTATTTAGGGGAAAAAATGGCGATGGGATTTACCGCAATTTTACTCCTAATTTATTTACAATAAGGACGAACCCTTTTATTCCTCATAGAACTTTATTAGATTAGAATTTAATACAAAAATTTTATTCGGCTAAAAAATTCTTAGTTAATTTTGTTCTCAATTTTTTATATAACTTGAGCTTGGGCCTTAATATAGTTCGAGCCTTAAATTAGGGTTTAAGCTCAAGATTGATTTTTATGAGTAAAAATCTGAACCTCAGTATTACATTTTCAAATTTGTATATCACTGCGTCTGCCTATCGCCGACAACTTTCTGTCCTCAACTCTCGAAACTCGTGACTTTCCAAGATAAGATTGAGTGTGTGATACGAGTTGGCACTATTGCGAGATCGACGAATTTGCACGAAAGTCTTCGATGATTTACACCAATAATACTTAGACTTTTCTTAAATTAAATCGGGCCATCTGATAACCGATTCGGAGGAGAAGATTACGAATTTCGAAGAATAAACAAGAATATCGATAGGATAAATTTTTTAAGAACGAAATGAAAATTTTCATCCTGCACTTTTTATAAATTCGACGCGCATAGAAAAATCCGCCGCCGGAATATCCCAGAGCGAAAAAAAAATCAGCACATCGGAGATCACTTTTTCTTTCACAATTTTTTTAAAAAAACTTTTCATTAAAAAAATTTCATTTATAAAATAATAATATTTATTTCACTTTTGATTTATTTTTGTTGATTCAAGTTGATCTCGGAATCCTGACGACATCTTTACCTGACAGTATTAGAAAATTTAACATAAATCTAATGCTGCCCGGTAAGATGTGAACAGATAGTCCGCGTTTTGTTGATTTTTGGCGAGATTAATACCCCCTTGTGTGTTTAAATAAATATTTTTTTTTATATTTATATATCCATGCGTTTTATTTTTCTTCTCCGTTGGCACTCTCGTGTATCTTCTTTCGGTGTAGAATTTTCTTCTTCTTCTTCTTCTTTCTCGATTTTACGCAGATAAACTTTACAGGAAACGAACACTCACTCTATAAATCACGCACAGGTAAATTGCATCTATACCTATATATATAGTACATGATTTATACTCAACTAGCGCCAATTTTCTGCATTCGCGAAACTTTTTTCAACTATCGAACGTTCATATCGATTAATTTGCATATTCGATGGTCATCTCTCATTCTACTATATATATATATATATATATATATATATATATATATCGTATGTCGTATTCGCGCACTCACAAGTAATCGACGCTGATAAATAATATGAGACATCGGACGAGTTTCACTAGAGTACAGAACTGCTTGTGTCGAGTACCAGGTTAATTTTTTTTTTCCCAACAAATTGGTTCGTTATATCGAGATTTCACGCAGATAAACTTTTTTACCAGACCAAAAGGATTTTTTTTTAAATCTTTTTCATTTTTACAGATGTGCGATTTTTTTTTTTTTACTTTTCCATAAAATACTTGGTGTGAATAATTAACCTCTTCCATCGATATAATAAAATTATTTATTGTTATGATTATTATTATAATATATGGATTGAACTTTTCAGCGGAACTTTTTTAAATTATCGAACTTCCATGTAGATTAATTAGCATATTCGATCGTCATCCTGCATTCTACTATATATATCTACAAACCCACTAATATAGTCGACTCTGATAAATAATATCAGGATTCTGACAAGTTTTACGAGAAAACTGAGGGACTTGTTAAGAGTACACGTTAATTTTTTTTCTTTTTTCCTTCAAATTGATTCGTTTTACCGAGAGGGGACTCCATTACCCAGACGATCAGATAAGATCGTCCGTGTGAGAGGGAAAAATGAAAAGGGTGCTCGAAGTATCCGGTGTGCCCTCTTGGATGAGAATCGAGTCATCCGCACGTAGATATATAGATATATCTATGCACATATATATATATATATACACGCATATATATATACATATATACACATATACATGTACATACATATATCTACAGATATATACGTATATATATACATATATACATATATATATAAGGTAAGAGAGAAATGAAGAAAAAGATAGAGAGACGTGATCCTGGATGCGAGGTTGAATGCGCGGCAGGCGAGTTTTATGTAATCACCAGCCGAGAGAGCTCCGTGGGGCTCGGTATTAATACTGGCAATAAATAAACTCCGTCATGGAGAGAGCGAGAGGGAGGAAGATCGTACAGGCATCTTTCTCGAAGTTGCCTCCTCGACGAAGTTTTTTTTTTTTTTAGTTTACTCGCTGCCTTTCTCTCTCTCTCTCTCTCTCTCTCTCTCTCTCTCTCTCTCTCTCTCTCTCATTTTTTCTTTTCTCTCGCTTGAACGCTTTTAAAAATATTCAAACGCCCGAATAATGCCCGCATTTATATGCAGGTGTCGTCATGAGAGCGAGGGTAACCGAGGCCGCATAGTCACTTCTTCTCTCTCTCTCTCTCTCTCCCACGAGCTTCGCTCTCTCTCTCTCTCTCTCTCCCACGAGCTTCGCTCTCTCTCTCTCTCCCCCACGAGCTTCGCTCTCTCTCTCTCTCTCCCACGAGCTTCGCTCTCCCTCTCTCTCCCACGAGCTTCGCTCTCTCTCTCTCTCTCTCTCCCGCGAACTTCGCTCTCTCAATCTCGCGAGCTTCTATATCACATAGACATGGGGGCGCTCTGTCATCGTGTCAACTATATGTACGCGCATTTTACTCTCTCGTATCTGGATTTTTTTTTCTCCATTACTGATACAGCGCGAGAATCTTCACTGGCAAACGTGTCACCGAGATGAGAGAAGAAACGCACAAACACACACACACTCTTGACGAAAGGTATGGATGGATATATATATAGAGTAACGACGCTAAAATTGCCATTTTTCTCTATATATAAATATGTATGTATATATAAATGTATATATTTATATAATATTATTATATATATATATATATCGCGCCAGAGAGTAACGGTGCTAAAATTGCCACATTTCTCCACTATATATATATATATATATATATATATATATATAATATTATATAAATATATACATTTATATATACATACATATTTATATATAGAGAAAAATGGCAATTTTAGCGTCGTTACTCTATAGATATATATATATATATATATATATATGTATGTATATATAAATGTATATATTTATATAATAAAATATTATAAAATATTATAAAATATTATAAAATATTATAAAATGGCTCTGGCGCGACAAAAATCTCTCGGAAATATTTTGAGTCGATAATTACATAATCGATCATGACACTCGAACATTTATTCGCGTAATAATAATTAAAATTGTATAAAAAACTGAGATATGTTGGCGAATTAATATAATCATTAAAATCAAAGAAGATTCGTCCTAATAATAATATTATTAATAATTAATGCACTTTTACTATACGCAATGACTGAACTTATGAAAAAAAAAAAAAAAAAAAAAAAATGTTTGCCAGCAAGGACGAAATATTTTGTTAACAAAAAATATCGTATTATACGTTCGTTCTGCATCCTTTTATATATGTAAACGCGCGTTAAATTAGTGTGCGAATGCTTGGTGTGAGGCGAGCGTGAATCGAAAAAAGAAATGAAAAAAATAAAAATAAATAAAGAACGAACGAGACGACGACTACAGCTCGTTCTCGCTTCCCGAGCGCTCGGCAGTCGCGCTCGTTATCGCCCCGACCAGTTGTATCAACGTCTTTCACGCTCTCTCTCTCTCTCTTTCTCTCTCTCCCTCTCTCTCTCTTTCTTTCTTTCTCTCTCTCTCTCCCTCTCTCTCTTTCTTTCTCTCTCTCTCTCTCTCTCTCTCTCTCTCTCTCTCTCTCTCTCTCTCTCTCTCTCTCTCTCTCTCTCTCTCTCTCTCTCTCTCTCTCTCTCTCTCTCTCTCTCTCTCTGTGCGTGTGTGTGTCTGCCTTTATGCAAATGGCAACGGAGTCTAATATCCATAATGAGCATTAATCCGTTTTCAGAAGATGGCCGCGCCTCCTTCATCTCTCTTTTACTTTTTATCGCCCTCTCTCCTGCACATTTTTTACCGCCCCCCCCCCTCCCCCGCCCCCCTCTATCTCTCTCGCATACTTTTTATCGCTTTGTCTCTTTCTCTTGGACACTTTTTATCGCTTCTCTCTTTATTCTTTATATATTTTCTCTCTCTCTCTCTTTCACTCACACACTCTCTCACACACACACACACACACACACACACACACACACACACTTAGTCCTGCGTGTATGTACGAAGCGACGAGGAGCAGCAGCAGGCCAAGAATAGCCACGAAGCACCGGCTCGTCGGCCGTTTATTCTCTCTCTCTCTCTCTCTCAAAGCACGTCTGCCATATATCGGTCGTCTCAAAAACACTCGATGCGCTTACAGAGAGAGAGAGAGAGAGTGAGAAAGACTCCAGGGCTCTGCGCGAGACGCGCAGCTGTGTGCACGTGCTCGAGTTCAACGAAAAATGGTCTTTCTCTGGCCGGGGAGAGACAAATATTTAAAAAAAAAAAAGAAGGAATTTCGAGGCCAAGAAGAACGATCCTCCTCGAATCCTCGCGACCTATAATCTGCCTCTATAATCCGAAGATTAGAAAATTTCCGGTTTCTCGTTTAATTATTTACGTTACACGGGTTTTTTTTTTCAAAAATGGCTCTTCTAGCACATAAATATATATATATAACCGGAAATTGCGTAAAGAAAGTTCAAGAAAGTTTTTGAGTTTTAACGATTCCATCGATATCCTCTCGCCACGTTGCTGATGTCATATTTCGTTTTCTTTTTTTTTTTTACTTTCTCTGCTCAAGTCAAACTGCTACGAAATCCATGAAATTCTGTTGAAAAACTATCGAGAATTATCAATACGAATTAGAGTGTGAGTGTGTCAAATTTCGCGCCCACTCGATTAGTAATAATTACTACGGCCGCGTCTATTTAAAACGTTCATCTACATCTATTTGAAGAGTTGTGTTTTTTTTTTTTTTTTAATTGCCCAGTAATTATAGTGCGAGATAAGAATGAAACATGCATATTGCATATATATATAAATAAATATTGCATACGTATTCTCGTTAGAAACAGTAGGCGTAGCTCGTTGACCGTTGGGAGGGACCAGCCATTATTTATCGCTAGACTAAGGCTCTTTTCTCTCCCCCCGTGTTCGAGCCCACGTTTTGCTCATATATATTATTGCTAAAACGTTCAACTTGGTTTTTCAAGTAGCCATTTAATTATATTTCGTCGATTAACATTCTAAAACAGTCAACTTGGTATACGACGACGATGACCGTTTTTTCAAGTAGCCATTTAATTATATTTCGTCGATTAACATTCTAAAACGTTCAACTTGGTGTACGACGATGATGACCGTTTTTCAAGTAGCCATTTAATTATCTTTCGTCGATTAACATTCTAAAACGGTCAACTTGGTGTACGACGACGATGACCGTTTTTCAAGTAGCCATTTAATTATATTTCGTCGATTAACATTCTAAAACGTTCAACTTGGTGTACGACGACGATGACCATTTTTCAAGTAGCCATTTAATTATATTTCGTCGATTAACGTTCTAAAACGGTCAACTTGGTGTACGACGACGATGACCATTTTTCAAGTAGCCATTTAATTATATTTCGTCGATTAACATTCTAAAACAGTCAACTTGGTATACGACGACGATGACCGTTTTTTCAAGTAGCCATTTAATTATATTTCGTCGATTAACATTCTAAAACGGTCAACTTACTGTACGACGACGATGACCATTTTTTCAAGTAGCCATTTAATTATATTTCGTCGATTAACATTCTAAAACGTTCAACTTGGTGTACGACGACGATGACCATTTTTTCAAGTAGCCATTTAATTATCTTTCGTCGATTAACATTCTATAATAGACATTTCCTTATTTTTCTGCCTATACCCAAAATTTTACAACGTACAAGACGTTTTAATTCCCCTAGCAACGCTCATTTATCTCACTGGATTATCTGCATATTATATTGACGAGATTGCGAAAAGAAACAAAGATTTATAGTAAATAAAAATGGCGAGATATTTGAATAAATTGATAGTTTTAATGGATCGGATGTCGCGAATAATATGGGTGTGCCCGAGAGAGAGAGGGAGAGGGAGGGAGGGAGCAGACAAAATTTCAAAAGTTTATTCAAATATACCCGGCCATGTGGCGAACATTCGATCGTTCGACGCGCCCATGACGGAAGCGCCGCGAACCTCAAATTTTCAGCTTTCGCCCACGTGTCACGATGAAATTTAAAAAAATTGCCCTGCTTTCTTTTTCTTTTCTCAATAATTAATAAAAAAAATTACGTATAAAGGAAAAAAAAAATTATCATTTTGAGATCATCGATGAGCACACGTGGGAGGGGAAAAAAAAACGTTATACGAGGACGCGCGTGGTAACGGAAAGGAGGCGGAATCGAGCAGTCGCGAAGACGGAGAAACCGGAAGTCGTCACGAAGCCCCGAGCGCTTTGGCTAAATCGAGTTACCCGACACCCCACATGCATACAAATATGTTCATATGTATATTAACTGTAAAAATATTATATAAATTATCGCGAAAGGCAACGATTATTGCAAAAAAAAACATTTTTTTAAATATTTTCTTCTGTAATAACTTACACATGTACTAAAGTTTCTCACCTTTTAAAGCAGCTTGGGGAGATCTTGCAGAGTGTGAATTACGAAGAGAGGCCCGATATGCGAACGAAAAGCGAGAGAAAGAGAGAGCGAGAAAAAGAACTCACACACGCGCTCTGCTCAAGCGGCGTGTGCGTTTGTTCCGAACATCCGGTCGTGGGGCTTCGTCGATTGAATCGAGAGCTTCGTTACCAGCTCTCGATCCCTCTCTCTCTCTTGCTCGCGTGTATTCTGGTTATAAGCTCGGAGCACAAGTGCCATATCTCAGCGGCTCGTTGCGTGTGTGTGAGTGCATATTAACCAACCACAGACACACACACACACGCACACACACATACTCCCTTCCCTCCGAATGAACGTAGCAAAAGAACGAACCCGGTGGATTTGTCGAGGTCCCCGGCGTGTGTGCGTGCGCCGATGTACAGTCGCGGCACGCGCATGCGCACTAAATCCTTTCTGGATTCATTGCGCATATAGAAAATCGTCTTTGGCACTTTCTCAATAAATTTCTTTTATTTTACTTTTCGATAATAATTACGTATTGTTTTGTATAAAAAATATAATATCGTTAGTACTAAATACACAGGCCGAATCACTGTGTTGCACACGATAAAAAAAACAACAAAAAAAAAAAATCGACCCGCACGGTTGAAATACGCTGATTATTATTTTCCTTTCTCAACCGGCCTCTAAATCTTTCGAGACCGAAAAAAATATATTTACCGTACAGTTCGACGTATGTCCCCATGAAAAAAAAGAAAACCGAAAAAGTTATACCGCACACTCGAGAATTACTCATTCGTCGTTTAAGAGTACAAAATTAATGTACCATGCGCGAGAAAACCAACGAAAGTTATTACATTACACTCGAGCCGTCTCTGTGCGTATGCCTCGACTCTTTCTCTGTAGATCGTGAGAATCCCCTTTTAGTCTACAGACACGCGTTTTGTACCATGCATGAAGTATTCACAGACAAAACCCGTTGCGCATAAGTATGAGGTTATATATATATATATATATATGTATGCAAGAGAGACTTTGGAGCGGAAGTAAGAATAGAACGAACGAGGGAGCGAGAGGAGAATACGAGATTGAGTGAGACGAGGCTCTTTTAGCTCCCCCTTATTTTGTCGAATAAGACCCGACCTCTCGCAATCTGTAATACCTCTATATATATATATATATATATATATATATATATCAACCTCTCATAATTTCTAGAATCGATCAGAAATTTAACAAATGAACCGATCAAATAAAAAAATACCTATATATACAGTTAGCGTCGAATGTTCTCGAATGATGAAAATAAATTTTGCACGCCAAAATCGTTCGTCTTCACGATGTAAAAGCCCCTCGCTCTTTACCCGGTTTATCACCCACCCCCTTTTTTATTTCCCGTTCTTTACTTTTTCGACAATCTTGTTACTCGAATAATTAAAAAATAAATAAATGAAGAAAAAAAAAACTTTCGAAATATATTGGAGTTTAACGATGTATTTCGTTGCACGAAAATTTTAACGAACGAAAAAAGGGGAGGATATAATATCGAGTGAGCCGCGGCGCTGCTCGTCGTCGGCCATTCGGTAGAGAGAAACACAACCTTTCGGTTAAAGCGAACGACGCAAACTGAGCTGCGCCCCGGAGGCTGGCACGACGACGAGGCGACGACGACGACGATGACGGCGACGACGACGACTAGACCAGACACTGTCGTGTGCGTGAGGCGCGCGCGCACACCATCGCGCCCAAACCCTCACCGCTGTTCGGCGTTCTTGCGTGAGTCGTCGCCTCTCCCCGTTGTTGGGCGCCTTATTTCTTCATGAAAGGGAGAGGGAAAGCGCCGTTTTACTGCGCTGCATTGGCGACTTTGTGCGCCGACGTTGATCCAATCCCCTCTCCTCACTAAACGTTTTACTTCGCATTAATACGCGGCATTCGCTCAAGCTGATGCCGGATCGTGAATGCATAGGCAGCCTTCACGGTATCCAGCATGCCTAGCAGGACGCTCGTTGCATCCTGCCGGCTCCGGCAAGCGCCGCTCAACGCTTGCTAACCCAACGGCGGCCGGCCTGCCGGATCGTGTGTGAGCTATCGCTCTGCCTGCACGGCAAACTGCAAGCAGCGTTGCAAAATGATAAATTCCGGGTTTTTTACTCTCTATATATTGACTATATGCGAATATATATGTATATGTATATATGTATATGCATGCGTATTATACGCGTTATACTAATCTACATTTTTTTTGTGTAAGGCGCGTGTTTACCGCTTCGCGGTCAAGTCAACAGAGGACGCCGCGAACGGCGGGAGAAACAGTAGAAGGGGAAATAAAAGCGCGTGCGCGATGGGGGAAGATTCGGAGAGAAGAAAAGTGAGCTGGGGATTACTAGATCTAGCAGAGGATGATAAATGAACATACATACATACATATATATATATATATCTAATATAATATAATATAATATAATATATATATAATAAATATATATATATACATATATAAAATAAGAGATCATTGCCATGTGATTACGAGGCAACTCTATCCAAATGCTTGGATACTCGAAATTGTGGCAATTTTTTTTTTTAGTCAATCATGCAGCACCCCATTTTGCTATCCTCATCGAGAAGGTTTTTGATTTCATGAAAAAAAAAAAAAAAGAAATTTCAATCAAATTGAAGCTTGAAATTAGTAATTTTCAAGACACATCTATATATAGACGTGGAAATGATGAATATTTTTAATATTTATACACGAAAATAGGGGGGAAAAAAAAACGTATGTGCCAGTCTTTGGACAGTTGACTCGTGCCACGTCTCTTTATTTGTTTTATTTCGCCATTTTTGGATATTCGTGAATTTCAAGATATTGATTCCGCAATCAAACAGCTGGTTAACAATAATATAAAAATAAAGACATCTTGATAATCTATTAATTATGATCGATTATAACAACTAGAACGACTAGTAGCCGATTTCTTCACCTCTGGATAAAAGTCATCTTACGGATATCCTGTAACAAAAGTATTGGTTATCCGGCGTATAGCTGTATCTGTCAGATAAACCCCAGTGAAAAAAATTGGGCATAAAACGACTAAAAAATACAAAATCAATTTTGATTAATGATTTTTTTTTTTTTTTTTTCTTGTTTGGTGTAAATAAAAAGAGGGATATTTTTACGAAAAATACGAGATGGGGGTCAAAAAGTGAAAATGAGGCTCTGCAACGATATCTTCGTTGCGATCGAGTCGTTCGATCGAGAATGAGAGCATCGTATAAAATAGATGTTTGCGCAACAAATGCATTATACATGGCGCCCGAATGTGCTATATATGTTATAAAAACAATCTTACGGTTATCACAAACGACCGACCTCGTGATCCTTGCGTGTTTTCTCGGTATCCAGATTTTTTTTTTCTCATCTCGTCTCTCTCTCCCTCTCTCTCTGAAGCTCAATCGCAAGCTCCTCATGCTATATACATATATCGTCGAGATATATTTTATATTTACGACGAAGCTTCTTGTATATCTCTCTAATTTTAGAAATGTCTTGATGTGCATTTTTATTCCTCCCCCATTAATGCCTCCCCCCATTAATTTTAATTCTCCCTCCCTCCCTTTTACACCCACAAACTTTTTTCTCTCAATCGTACGTACGAAATTGATTATAAATTGACTCTCCTCGCGCGATCGTGACTCTTTGGCATTAAACAGTCCATGGGACACTTCTGGCTTGCTAAAAAAAAATATTAAAAAAATTTTTTAAAAAATGAGGGAATATATATATATTTTTTTTGCCTTTTACATATACACATCGATATAAGTATATACATATGTATAGCCATATACACATATGCTTGATATATATTTACATTGAGTCTGGATGTGTTCCCATTTTACCCGAGATGCATTAATCATTTGCCACGTTGCAATTAGCGAATACGTGATGGTCGTTCGTTGAAACACGACTCGTTTACAGTAGCCACCTCGTCATCGACATCCTCGTACGTATATATTCTCGTGTTCGCCGAGGGGCTCGTGCGAAATTCTCTCTGGCGCGATTCGTATCCAATATAGTCAGAAAGTTAAGCTGGCGAAGTTAATTCTCTCACACTTGATCCTATTTTTTTTTTCTCTGATATTAAAAGGGTGAATTTCTCCCCAAAAATTATGAGAGCCAAAAAAATTTCTCACACTTGATCCTATTTTTTTTTTCTCTGATATTAAAAGGGTGAATTTCTCCCCAAAAATTATGAGAGCCAAAAAAAATTCTCACACTTGATCCTATTTTTTTTTCTCTGATATTAAAAGGGTGGATTTCTCCCCAAAAATTATGAGAGCCAAAAAAATTTAACTTATCTCAGATATTATATAAAATAATCGCTATTAACATTGCGTCGATATTAAAATTAGACCATCCGAAGGATTAATAAAAATCAATTCGATCAATTATATAATCAAATAATAAATTAGTTGGAATTTTGAAAGTATTTAAATAGTTGGCTGCCGCTCAAAAGTCCATTAATAAAGTAAAAATGTTTAATGTAAAAATTTGAAAATTATTTACCGTATATATTATTTATTCTTTAAATTTTTTCGTATTTTTATTTTATTCTCCGTCTCACTGAACGTCCTGTATTTCCTATTTTACGATATTTCTAGAAAAACTTGCTCATTGATTCCTGTACACGGTGCATAATCTATTAGGAAAGTTGAAATACCATGAATATTCAATGGTAATTAAGGGGCATTATGTCGAACGTGTATATATATATATATATAGGAATGTGGCGGGAAGAGTGTGACGAAAATTGGAAAGTGTGTGCGTGGTGACTCGGCTGGCTCCCTGGAATAATCTTTGTATGCAATCAAGTAAATATATGTCGAGTTATACGCGTATATATTGAAGAAAAGATCCTCGAGATATCCAGGAGGTATTTTTTTCGTAAATTCGTCGATTATAATCGTTTCAGAGTCGACTATATATATATATATACGAACGTCGAATACAAAGAACGAAGAAGAGTGACGAACAATTTGAATTTCGATGGGCTCAAGGGTCGTTCGATTGTCGCGGCGGACAGTGACGGGGCAACCATGCAGAGTGGAAACGACTCGCATTTATTCAAGATTCAAGCATATGCGTGACGGTCCTCAGGCTTTTCATTGCATATATGCGCTCTTTAGGGCTATCTGAATTCTCGCTGTTTATTCTTTTGTGTTCCTTT
>OY769908.1:5293945-5343388 GCA_963669185.1 Dyspetes luteomarginatus | reverse complement strand
ATGTCGAGCGTATATGACCAATACTACATTAGCAAGCAATACTTCGGCCGATATATCTCCGGTTATCATTTAGGGGGAACGAAAAGACTTATTTGGTTTTTGACGCCGCACTGCCAAACATTCTCGACTTTCTTCAGACAAAATTTTATATACATCTTTAATATTATTATTTTTATTATAAATATACTCCCACGTGGACAGCTAAAATAATAATCAATAATCATACATAAACTTATTCGAGTTTACTGTAAATAATTGTATTTTTTTTTTCGATTTCTCGCAATAAAATTCATTTTTTTTTAATCCACTTTTCCATATTTTCCACTTAAATTCTAATGACTTGCGCAATATATATTTTAAAGAGATAAAAATTGTCCTGCCTGTCCGAATAAAAAATAATAATTATAAATATAGAGCTGAAATCATTCGAATATATCAGAAATTCGAATGATATATATATATATATATATATATATATATAATCAAGCAATTCGAATTTCTGATATATTCGAATGATATATATATATATATATATATATATATATATATATATAGATAGAGAAACGGATTCCGATTATGTTAGCCCCTCTGATTGTGGCGTTCTCGGGGTCACCGCATCCGCTGACGTCACGACGGCCTGATGACCCTGCCGAACTCTACGGGCAATATGCGATTAGCATAAGCGATTTACAGACATAAATATATATATATATATATATATATATATGCGTCCTTCGTACATAATGAGGCAGCTGTATATTATATACCTTCCATTCACTATATACACGTTTTAATTTATGTATGTGCTTAAACATTTTTTGTTCCCATTAAATACATCAAGACAGAGCGAGAATGACCGATTTGGTCTCCCAACCGAGAGCAAAGATATTTAAGGGTGTGCGAATAGCGTTCGAATCGAATTTGAATCGAATAATTTTTTTTTCATTGTGACAAAAAAAAAGTTCGTTTACAAAAATTGCTGTAACTTTGCTCTCTGATGAGATTGCGATTTTTTTTCTGTGCTTATTTTAATCGTAATCGTTCAGCTTAAAATGCCGCTAGATTCGTTGAGTTGCCATTTTTTATAATTTTTTTACAGATTTTTCAATTTGAACGAGCGATTTTGACAAATTTTTCTCTTTGCCTTTGATCTCGCCGATTATCAAAGTGTCTTTAGGGATAGAAATAATTTTCATATCTGAATTAAATCAATGCCATTCTCTTAGTCTACTCGAGATGCTTTCAAAACTCCCCTTATAAATCTCAATCGGCCAAACTATTGCAAAGTTATCGCAGCTTGAAAATTCATATTGTTCGTAATTTTTTAGTTTTTTAACAAACAAAAAGTGTAGATTTTTTTTTCCCCTAATGATCCTATGGGGTCGGAAAATTTCCCGATGAACACGAATCAAGGCTAATTTTGGTTAAAAGTTCAAAAATTTCACGTGAAAATGAAAAAAAAACGTAAAATTATTTGACAAAATCATCGAATTATTCGAAAAGTTCGAATAATTTCGAAAAAATAAGTTCGAAAAAATTACCGTAGAATGAGAATGAATCGGATTTCACATTTGAAAGAAAAAAGAATTCGGATAAAGTTGCATAAAACCAACTTTTATTTTGTTCGAAATGTTTGTACGTATGTAAAACTGTATAATTATTTTATCTTTGCTTAGATTATATACATTCTTCAGATGTTTTTCGAGAGTACAAAATTTCGAGCAAAATAAGGATCAGTGCTCCAATGGTTTATTTTTTATTATTTTATTTTTTTAATCGCAGCCCCATGTTTTTAAGCACTATTTAAAAACACTCTCTGTAAATTATTATATGATTATTATATCGAAAATCCGATTCATTTTTTCAACCGGATTATGTTTATTCAAAAATAAAAATAAACAAGTGAGAAATTTGTTTACCCCAATATGTGCCACTTTCAGAAGGAAGATCGCGCACTTCCGGTACGGATTATTAAATAATTCAATCTCTTTGGTACAAAAATAGTTTATTCATACAGTATATGTATATAGTATAAAATACATATATACAAATATTTTTCACTCAAATCGAAGCAAAAATCATCAGTTGCAAAATTATCGAAATTTTTCCTCACCGAATCATCGACAGAAAAATCATAAAAGTTGCAGCATACTCGTCGATAGCGCATATTTATTGCGAGTACGACCTAATTACGAGTTATCGTCAGGATATAAAAAGAAGACGGAAAGGTTGACCAAAGTTCATCGCTTATATGAGCGTTCTCGTTTGAACATTATGATTATTAAGAATTATTGCTCGTAATTCTCATGTCAACACTCTATTCGAAATAAATAATCATCAAAACTTCCAGATACCAATTTTTATTAAAATCTTAATCAGTTGATGATTTTTGGGCGGCCATATTGATTCGAATTAATTTTTATGAAAATCAGTTGACGACTCAGACTCGAAAGTAGATCTCCTAGGGTCCATTATTATCCTTTGGTCGAATAATAATAATAATAATAATAATAATAATAATAATAATAATAATAATAATAATAATAATAATAACAATAATAATAATAATAATAATAATAATAACCGTTATCATTACACACATACAACGAAAAAAATTCATTCGGTGATTAATTTTTATTTATTTGTTCTTCTTCTATATACGCATGAAAAAAAAAAAAAAAAATGGCAACATAAAATGCAAAAGAGCTTTGAGATCAGAGACACAAGAGCGATGATTACCTACCACCATTCAAGGTACAAAATTCAGGCAACGAGCTCAGCTGCTCTTTCGTGATCGATCGATCGATTTCGTTTAATTAACGGATATATGCAAGCGCACGCGTTGGACGAGAGAGAGAGCACGACGAATCGATATTTATCGGGAAAGGATGTGCTTGGCGACAAATGAATATTTAATAATACATGACAGAAAAACCGGTTCGCAGATAAAATATAATCGTACAGTCATCTTGACCCGAGGTCAAGTAAGAGAAAGAAATTTGTTTCCGAAAATTCATGATGAATATTTTTTTTTTTTCAACTCTAATTCAATAATTGCTTCTCTCTATTATTATATTTTAGTTCGCGTTTTGTATGAAGGAAATTGTCTTTCCTGAGTTTTGTGATGGCAAATAGTGTGAGACGAAAAATTTTCAACTTTGTAGCATGAATTTATCACATTAGCTCATCGTCAGAAGTTAAGTATAAACCTCCCCAAGCCACCCTTAAAGACATTCAAATGATTTCTTAAAGTATCCTTAAGTGTCGTTTTTCGACTCGTTGTCGACTATGAAATTTTTTAAGCTTTTCGGGACGATGGCTTTTTAAAAGAAATATAGCAACAAGACCGTCTTTAAGGTTTCTCAAGGTTTTCGAAGTCGCTGAAGAATAATTTCCGAAATAAAAGGAAAATAAAGTTTAAAACTAATCGAATAAAAAACGCATAAGAATAAATCATTTAGACGTAATTGAATTATCATTGCTATGGGTGTGTTACCTGACGCTTTGCACCATCTTGCGTGCTGCACGCTAATTATCAAAGCATGCGGCCCTTACCAACGAGCGATAAGTGTAATTATCGTTCTTACCGACTCGCCTGGTGATTTACCTACCAAGAGTAATATAGCCAGCTTCAATTTTAGCTGCTGGTAACATAGAAAATAATGATAAAACAACATACTGCCATTATCATCAGGTCGAAACGGATCTATAATTGATAGATATGTACGCGCGTATCAAAGACGATACTCTCGTTTCAATAAGCAAAGATTTCATGCTTGCTGAAGTTTATAAGGACCATTGCCAATGCCAGGAAAAACATAAAAAATTTGACAATTTTTTATATATTTAAAAAAAATATATATTTATTGCGATTTTTTATATACGTCGTCAGACAATTTTTGTTATCTAAGACATTAGATATTGCTTTAAAAAAGTATCTTTTTGGTACAATATATCTATAATAGTCTTTTAATAATTTTATATGTATTTTTTTTGTACCTTTGGGTTTTATTGATGTATGTAAAATATTAAATATATTAGAGTCCATTGGGTTTGAACTTTTTAACACGTTTTTCATTTTTTGTTCAATAATGAAAATCATTTATCTAAAATTATCTTTGTAATGTGCATCTATGATATTCGTGAGATAATTTCTCATTTTTTAATAACGCTTTTGCACTTTTAGGCGCTATATCGAATAATTTGTTATTGTGTGTGGAAAGCAATAGACCCTTTCATTTCGATTTTTCAACGAAATATAATTCATCTTATAGCGTTCTCCGAAACTCCGCAAAAGCTGCTGATGTAAAATCAAATGATCTCCTTCCATCGAGTATTTCGATTATGAAGCGATCATGAATCTGCTCTTCGCTGTCCGACTCATCTTCAGAAATTTCCATCCGCTCTGCTTCCTTGAAATCGTTAGATGCATCTCGTACAAAACTCTCATGATTTTCTCTCGAATGAAATTTCATTTCAGTATCGCATTGAATTATGTGAATCTCCGATTCGTCACTAGTAGAATTTCCAATCTTTTCATTCTCATGTATTGAACGCTCTGAGTGATTCTCGTAATTTTTATCGAAAATTGACATGGACTCTTCGTCAATTTCGGACGAATCATCCGATCGCCATGGAAGACTCGTTGGTAAATTCATTACTTCTCTCTCAAAATATTTTCGATAATTATAGTCTGCGGATGTTTCATCATGTTCAATGGCTGATCCGTTTGAGCCAGATTTTGATTGACTATCATCTGACACTAAATCAATTTCTTCACAATAAGAATTCAAATTTATCTGAGAACCTTCGTTGTAAACATAATTTTGTTCTTGCTTCGATGTTATCTGTTCGTTGTGATTTGGCGAAAAAAAATCGGATTTTATGCTCGATGAATTTATCTCGTTGGCTCTGCAAGAAGTTGACTCTTTGCCGTAACCAGCCGATTCTCCTGATAGCTGAGAAGGGCTCCACAATGGAGAAATATCCATGAAATCCGAAAACATATTATTGTCAAGCCTCGACGTCGATGGCATAATATTTGACACAGTCGATTGGTTATTGCTCGAATTTTCATCGTTTTCTTCATCGTAACAAAGTGAATTTTTATCAAAATTCTTTCTAGCAGAAATCTGCATGGTTCTTTCCTCGAAATTAGACGATTTTGAGGACCAAGAAAAGCTCGACAGTGGAGATCTTTCATAGGCCTCGATAGTTTTTCGACAATTTTCGAGAACTGATTTTATTTCCTCATTATCAGAAATACTCGAGTCATTCGTAAGACAAATTTTTCGATCGATCCTGAGAACGCCGGAAGTTGATGGCTCATTATTAGAGCCACTCGATTCAATCAAAACAGTTTTTTTTTCAATTTCCTTCAAACACCCAACATTTGCTTCATTTATCTTCTCAAAATTATTGAAACGATCAAGTTCAGATTTTTCACACAGTGGAGAATACATTGAAGCTTTCAACTCATCCCACATTTCTTTGCTGCTGGATAATGAATTTTCCAATTCTGAATTGAAATTCGACAATTTTTTCTCTCTCGGTTTTTTTGAGGATAAATTTTTCTTGCCAGCATGAGATAACCATTGTGCAACGACTCCGAATCGATTCAGTCGTTCACCCGATGATAACAGCGCAGTCTCTTCTGCCAACGCACAAGCATCGTCCAATTTATCACTGTACTCCGTTCCTCTGAATTTGGTCTAAAAACAAATAATATGAAATTGATGAGGAAAAAACGATAATATTCCGGTGTATTTGTCGCAATATTTACTTTTTTCTCAGAATTAACTTTTTAAATTCGCAAAAGTAACGATGAACCAATGTACAAATTTAAAATTCCACTATTTTTATATGAAATTTAATAACAATTCTAAGACTGAGCATGAGAAAATATCGCTGAAGCAATTCAAATTGAGATAATAATTGCCAAAATGTACCTTCTTAACAACCGTACGCCTTGAATTTGAGGCAAAATCTTTGAGGTCACTATTCGAGCGCCAATCGGTTTCATATTTCTCCTCATTGAAATACACTACGTGGTATTGACTCTGAAACAAGAAAAAGAAAAAAAACAATTGAATTTAATAGACGGTCCGGAAATTTCCCATCACTGCAAACATTCAAACTACTCAAATATCGGAAGAAAAAAAAAAAGAAAACAATTTCTAGTTTCTCACCGGAATTTTTTTATTTCTTCCTAAATAATAATGGAGCTTGACAATAGGACAAGTATCGATGATTGCTGGCCACCACGGAAAACCATCGGCTTGTGCCCAAACAATGTCGCCAATATTGTACTTCGTTTTTATCGATGACTCGTCGATCAATTCTTTTTTGCTGTTTTTCAAACACTTTTTTTCCGGCAAATCCGAAATTTCAAAATCAGTTGATTTTTTTTCAATATTTCTGAAACGAGGATTTTTTGCTGTTTCCAAATTCATATCTTTGCCTGATTTTTTTTCAATGCTCTTTGTACGCTTTGCTCTCTCGTCCTCGCCTCTTGCCATTGAGCTTCCGTTTTCTCTATTTTCTCGCGAATTTTTCGACGTTGCTGGAATATTCTCGGACCATATGGCGACCAAACCGTATTTTTCGACTCTCTGATTGATCGAATATTTTACAGCTTTCGAGGCCAAACGACATGCAACGTCCAATGAATTTTTATAATTAATTTTTCTGAATGTAGTCTGAAAAAAAAAAAAATGTTACTCATTGAGACGATGGAAAAACAGTTCGCTAAAAATATACATATATTGGAGAACTGATGACATCTATTCGTCCAACCTCACCTTTTTGACGACGTTGTTTCTGGAATTTGCCACATAGCCCTTGACATCTTTGGTCGGGATCCAAGCACGATTTCCTTTTGTTGAATTGAAGAATACCACGTGATATTTAATCTGAAAGAAAAAAATTCCCGTTAAATAACACGTTTAACGAAAAAAACAAAAAAAATCATGAAATTCATAATAAAATGTCGAAATTGAAATCTACGTATTTACGTACATTACAAATAAAATGGGAAAGTCTAATGAAATTGCAAAATTTTATCATATTTTGACAATTGAAAAATTGGGAAGAGAAGGAATTGAAAAAAAGCCTTTACTAAATTTCTAGTCAGACATTTTCTCATCCCAGAAAAAAAAGCGACTTAATAATTGAATTTCAAGAATTTATAATTCCATTTTTTTAGTATATATTGAAGACCAATAATGTTTTGATGGATTTTTTTTGTTTTTTTTTCCTTAATTCTTTAATAAAGACTTTTTTTTTTGGTTCTAATTGCTTACAGGAACAATTGAGGATCCTTTTAATTCATAGAACTGGAGAGTGATAGGACAATTTTCAATCATAGCTGGCCACCAAGGAAAACCATCAAGACGAGCCCATACGATACTTCCACAACTGTATTTATTTTCAATGAATTGTTTGCCTACTTTACAGGGTATTTTTTCTTCTGGCACCGCGCAAGATGCAAAAGCTGAATCTGCATAATTTTAGACGACAACACACACACACACAAAAATAAACACACATACAAGCGTATAATGGGAATTTCGTAACAAGATTATAAAATTTAAAAAAAAAACAAAAAAAGAGAGTGAAACAAAGAAAAAAGACTAACCAGTATTCATGTTGCAATACCATTTTTCGGGTACATCGAGAGGATCACAAAAATCTTCCGTAAATCGCCATTTTTTGCACATTTTTGAACAACATTCGATCCATGTACCAAAATCTTGACGCGATTCGAGCCATTTTTGTCTATCTCTATGCTGACTATCTTCGCTACCAGAATGTGAATTATCGCTTCCATGGGAATCCAATTCTACGTGAATATTACTCGATTTATCATCATATAATTGATGCAATTTATTTATTATTTTTTTTAAGGCATGTTTTTTCTCGAATTTGAGATATCTTCATGTGGGAGAGAAAAATTGTTGTACGCGCAATTGTGAGGATTTGAAAAAAAAATCGATAGATTCGTCTTTTATACAGCTCAGTATAAAAATTTCACTCTGCGGTCTACACGAATTTCTGCCGGCGACGTTGAAATAGACAATGTCGTCGGGTCACTGCTGACCCAGGTGCGTAGACCAGAGGGTTAAGGAGATTCCTTCTACAATCCCAACTAAAGATTAGATGAGATAAAAATTGTAGGACACCATAATGAAATTAATATTCAAATAAAGCGAAAATACATTTTGTCAATTAAATCATCTCTGATGGATTTTTTATTGGACAAATTTGTTGATTTTTTTTTCTTTTGGGTGATTGATCTGGCGTTAAATGTTCCTTATAAGTGAAGCATTCCTAAAACAATTGATTCATTCTCGAGATTATTTAGATTGATCAGCTGAGGAAAAAAAAAAGTTGCTGTATAAAAATGTGCTTTTTTTTTTCATCACGATTGGTCTAAAATTTTTTAATTAAAATCTTACCTAATGTTAACAAATAAAAGTATAATTTCCAGACAGTAACACCAAACAGTTCTGTATTGTTTACAATTACTTCTCATACAGGAGGGGGGGCGATAAATATCTTAATTCGTTAGATCCTCAAAATGCGATTAAGTGCAATTATTGCTATAACTAATTTAATATCGATGGGTTTACATGCAATTGTTTGATAACTCATTGAATAAAAAAATGGGCTTACATGCAATCTAAGGATACAAATAATTGAATCACGATGGGTTTACATGCAATTATTGATAACTCATTGAATCACACAATGAATTATTAATACGAATTATATGTAAATTGATCGTGATTTAATGATTATAATTAATATTACGATCGGTTCACATGCAATTGTTTGATAACTCATTGAATAAAAAAATGAGCTTACATGCAATCTAAGGATACAAATAATTAAATCACGATGGGTTTACGTGCAATATATATGCTCAAATGATAAATAATTTTTCATCACGATGGTTTAACATGCAATTAATGATAACTCATTGAATATCATCTTTTTGATTTACATGCAATTCATGATAGCTCATTTAAACGCGTTTTTTTCTTTACATGCAATTACTGATAACTTTTTATTATTTATAAGATCAGCGATTATTTTCTTTTATATTCTGATGTGTGAAAATTCGCCTTCGAGTTGCGATCGATTCGGTAAAACGTTGAGCTTATTGGAAAAATTCTTCGCTCTACGAGTATGTCCAGACGAATTTGATAAATATCCCTGACCCATTTGACTGGCGTCATTCGCGATAATTTCGACATTCTCCTTGTCACAATGTGACAATTTTTTTTTGCCATTTTGCTTACCACACGGCTCGGTACATTTCGTATTTTTCGTACGAGGCAATTTTTCGCCGCTTTTTACAGATTGCATCGAGTATGGCTTATTGCAAGATATTCCAGAATCAATCGACTCTCGATGCTGCTGGCTTTCCGCTTCCGTGTACTCGAGCTTCTTTGGCCTCAGATCAATTTTTTTCGTTGCCTTGCGCTGTTTTATCGGCGCATTTGGCACATGAGGTGATAATTTTTGTGTCTCCGGTGTTGTTGTCGGTTGACTTAATTGACGCATTTCACAACGAGAAGATCCTGGAGGCTGTAAACGAAATTATGTATCTGTTATTCAATATATTAATATAAGGTAATATTCTACTACTCAGTCGGTAAGAAAAACTGTAATTCTTTTTTCTCCGATACAATTGATCATTTGAACAAATAACGAAAACAACGAATTCCGCCAATCTACAGCACAGTTTGCCGTTTTCGTCTTTTGCCCGTAAAATTTATCCGTTTATAATGGTTTACCGTGAACTGTTTTACCGACAGAGTAATTTAAACTTTTCTTCGTTTCAAACATTTTTTGTACAATATATTTTTTATATTTTCGTTTTATTATTTTTTATTATTATTCATCAAGATTAGCGAATTTTTCGATAACAATAAAAATTGGTGTTGTTTTTGTTGTATCAGAATCAAAAGACGCCATATGTAATTTGAAAAAAAAAACCGTTACAAGTTACAGGTCTACTGCGACCAGCATTAACAGTATTAATGTACGATATATATATATGTAACACTATAGAATATGCGAGAGTTCAAATATAAAAATCCGTTTTTTCGTCTCAATATACGTCATTTTAAATTTAATTATATATATATAATGGACGCGACGAATGGACGCTGTGATATTTAAACCGATATTAAAGTGATAAATAATTTTTATCATCAATTTGATATCAAAATGGTGTAAATTACAAATAATACCTGTGATTGTAAATCAGATGTTGAGGTAAGAAATTCCGGAGGTATAACGGCCGGACCAAACAACCGATCGACAGCTTCTTTGAATCTTCTCCCTTTTTCCGCGCTTACCGCCATTATTCGTTTTTTCACTCGTGATTTTTCTCCTAACAGCGATATCTCGTCTGTCAATATATCATTTTGTTTTGTACTTAAAAAAATAAAAATTAATTTAACTCAAATTTTTAAAAATAATCTAGATACGCGACCTGATATAAACCGCAGGAGGGGGGGGGCTGATATGACTCGTCGCAGGGACAACCGAAGAAAAACTAGCATGTATGTTTGTAATTGCCAAACGGTTTTTTTTTTTTCCGTTCCCACCCAAAACGTTTATAAACTTCGTAATTGTGCCGTATGAGCGAGCTAAACGCACAGAGTGCGCTTTGCTCCGGTTTTGATTTTGATCAAGCGCGCCCGCGTCACAAATCCACCGAGTATAACCGATGTTTGCCGAAGTTTCGCGAAACTCTCCCGGAGCGCTGACTACCCACATGGGAAAATGGTGGCTCAGCAGGCAACGGAGTAACACCGAGGCGAGCTATTCGCCATCGTTGATGGTCGCACAACGAGTGTTAATGCGAAATTGGGCGCGCCGTATTTATTTATTCGGTGTATCGCGTGTTTTTGTGCTTAATGCAAGCTGGCCTCGTGCCGTAACGTGAGACAAAACGTTTTGGAGTTTTTTTGAGGTAAGCATTGTTCATAAACACAATATCAATTAATCGAAATACGGCAATGAAACTTTAGGCTATACGGCACCATCCGCTTTACGCACATATAAACTATCCTCGTGCGCATGCGTGAACGCGGGAACGATAACTCGACGTGTGTGTGCGCTTGTATGCTGTATGAAACCCCTTTTTCTTTTTTTTTTTTTTTTGCTTTACCATTAGTTTCAATAATAATAAGATAAAACGAATCGCCGGTTCTCCACCATGCCTCGTGTAATTGCCAATTGATGCCAGTGTTGGCACAATTTCAGTAATTTTTCCTTCTCATTGAATTACCTGAGCGTGGATAAATTTTCATTTCTTTTCAGTTCTATCAGTACGTGTGTTGCCAAGTACACTCTCATTGTACTTTCTAACGAATTATATCCAATAATCCTATTTTCGTATGAAAATAATTCTAAAAAAAAAAAAAACAATAATATTTGCTCATCTCGATTAATTTTTTGAAAATATTGAAAACTGTTTTATCGACGATTAAAAATACGTTTGAAAACGTTTTAATATTTATCAAATGTTGTATGATATTTCATAAAACGTTTTGGAACGTTTTATATTTATAATGGCACCAGTTTCTGACCCTTGCATCAGTTACTGATTCTTAAATAAATTCTTATAGTCCTGCAAAGAGAAACGAAAATCTATGCACTTATAACACACGTGATTGAGAAAAAAAAAATATATATATATATGCGAAATAAATAAATGCATTTCAATCAAGAAAATTATATTAAAAAATCAGTAAAATTTGCTTGAAAACGTTTTGATAAATTGTCCGAGTTTCTGATGACCTCTCCCCGAATTACTGTAATTTGAATAAATTCTTTTAGTGCTTGCAAGAGTAATGAAAATCCATTTCTCATATGACTATAAATAAAATACACAAAATATCCCGATTTACGAGACAACTGTGACTTTAACCCATTGGGAATTAGTCACGAATTTTTATACAAAACCAAGCGTGAATATGCAATTTTGGTGGATAAAACTCGATCATGGGTAAAAAGTCCAAACATCACTATTGTCTCCTCTTAAACACGATATACATTCGTTTCTTGGGAATTTTATAATTATTATTGATTTGATAAAAACAAAAAAAAAGTTTGGCCAGAGATATTTTATTAGCAAACTATATGACTTGGTGCAACATTTTTGTACCTCAAAACATGTTTTTTGCTTAATTTTCGCAATTTTTTTTCATTTATCGATACGCAAAATGAGTACATGGAAATCAACTGCTTATCCATCAATGCATTATCTAAAGGATTTCGAACCTTAATTTTTTTGTTTGTCCTTAAAATTCAGGAAAAGTAGAAAAATGTCTACAACTCAAGTGGATCGTCCTACGAAAGTAGGTCACGTCAGTGGTAAAAAGGAGAGCGAAAAGTCTCGAAAGCTCTTCAATCCATCGCACAAAAAGCACAAGCACGATGAGGCTCGTCATTTTAAATTTGGCCGCAAGAGATTGCAGAGTTTTACAGCAAATGGAAAATTTTTTCCTCCCTACAAACGTCGAAAAAACGAGGGTATAATAATACCACCAACGAAATTTCTCCTTGGTGGTAATATATGCGATCCATTAAATCTTAATAGTATGCAGGACGAGGAGATAAATCGTGCAATGAACGCGGTAACACCAAAATCGAGTCCTCTGCCAACTCCAAAGCACAGAAAAGAAACAATAGAAGTTATAATACCGCCAAATATTTGCGATCCATTGAATCTCAACAATTGCAATGACAATGACAACGAGGAGTATGAGAAACAGCTGATATCACCAACGAAGAAAGGAGCAAAACGACGAAATAGAAAGAGAAAAAGAGCCTCATCAGGTTCAGGCAAAGACGATGGAAATGATTCAATTGAGATAAAAATCAACGAGGAACTTCCGGTTCATGCTGAGCCACCGAAAGTTGATCCTGTCACGATTGTCCCGGAAGAGCCAATAATTATTGAACCGTCGAGTCCACCATCATCCAACAATCAATCAGTAAAAACAGAGCCAAATCAAGAAAGTCCACAAAAGGATAAAAATAAATTACGTTTAAAGGGCTTGGACGATCCAAAGGACAAACGTTTGCGAAAAATTGATTTAAAGGACAAAATTGTTAGTCCTGTAATACCACAGCCGGGTGCATGGAAGCCCCGAGTACCACATCGACCCTGTCAGGATAAGAAAAAAAAGCAACAACAGCAACAACAACACCAACAACAACAACAACAACAACACCAACAACATCAACAACAACAACAACAACAATTGCCTAACTTTCGAGTCAAAGATTCTCGTTATCAGTATGGCAATTACAACAGATATTATGGCTATCGAAATCCTCATCAGGATGTTGATACTCGTTTGACCGTATTTTCACAACGCAAAGAATTATTCTTTGGCAAGGATGTTCTTGATATTGGCTGCAATATTGGACACATTACACTCTCTGTAGCGAGAGATTTTGCTGCTCACAGCGTTACTGGCATTGACATTGATCGTAAACTCATTGGCATTGCAAGAAAAAATGTCAAACATTATGTCAATTGCGTTAGTTCACCGGCAAGCAATGAAGACGGTATTGGCCAACAAATTGATTGTGATGCGAGCTTTTTTCCACTCTCGATGCCAATTAATTATGGTCCTATAGATGTTCCAGGCTTTACCAAAAATAAACATCACAAAGGATTTCCTTACAACGTTACGTTTGTTCAGGTAAAATTTAAATTTTCGTACCATTTGATATAAATATTTGTCGGTTTTATGAAATTTCCATATATTAATTTGTTCTTTTTTTTTTCCCTTTTTATAGGGCAATTACGTTCTTGAGGATGATGCATTGCTCATGTCGGAACAACCACAATTCGATACAATTCTCTGTCTCTCAATCACCAAATGGATACATCTTAATTTTGGGGATTCGGGCTTGAAGCAAGCTTTCAAACGTATGCACGCCCAATTGCGTCCCGGTGGTGTCCTCGTACTCGAGCCTCAAGGTTGGGCCAGTTATGGAAAAAAGAAAAATCTTACCGTAAGTATTTATCACAATTAACAAATGATTTTCTCATAAAGAGGCATTGTCGGTGCAGGCAAGTTGATCGAAAACGAAAACTTGAAACATTATTTACACCAAATTTCTATTAAAAAAAAAAACAAATAATAATCAATAATGGCGTGTATGGACTGAATGAATAATGTCCTCTTGTTATAGAAAAAAATAATAATAATAACAATGTACAGAAATTTTACAGAGCTTGTCGGAATTATATAATAATCTGCAAAATTATATAAAAATTAGACAAAATAGTAACAAAGTACTATTTTATGATAGAAATATTCTACGGCAAAATATTATCAATTAATAATGAGTCCCTGTGATTTGCCAGCAGGGAAATATTGCCAATAAGAATTTTCACGGCAAGATTTTTTTAAGGGGGAAAACTGGATATTCTTCAGTACAAGCTCTCCTATATTAATTCAAAATTCATTCCAAAAGTGGTCCACGATCCACCAGACTGCAACGCTCAAGTTCTCTCAATGAAGAATTAAAAAATTTCTATTCTTCAATTTTCAAATACTAGAAGATATTTATTTATTTTTTATTTTTTCCTCACTTTTAGGAACGAACTTACAAAACTTATCAGAGCATAGAATTTTTTCCACAAAAATTTACGCAATATTTACTATCACCCGAGGTTGGTTTCAACAAATGCGAAGTTGTCTCGATTCCTGCACATCCGTCAAAAGGCTTTCAGCGACCGATACAATTATTTACTAAGTCCAGGACGAGTCCCGTCAGTGTGACAACAACGACAATTGTTACAACAACCGTGTCAACATTAACATCGGCAAGTACCGCCTCGTCCAGCTCAAATCATCGTTTTGTTGGACGAGAACAAATAAAAAAGGATCTTGAACGTCGTGCATTTGAGCGTGATTTGTTTCCTCATGAAATTGTAAAATTGGGAAATCTCTCAGATTTGAGTCAGCGTAGCAGCGAATCATTGAGTATTTACGAACAGCTTGAGAATGTTTATGCACCTAGTACGACACCATGTTACGATACACCGAGTCACAATGCCGAAAATAGTCAAACTTTTGAGCCTGAAAAAACATTTTACGTTAATGTTCATTCAACCGGTGGTGGTAATATGAACAAACAAGAAATTATCCAAGCTCAACAAACTTCCGACTCAAAGTCTGTCGAGGCTGATTCAAAGGAAATTTCTAATACGGATAATCAGACAATCGATAAGAGCAATATTTTACACAGAAAAAGAAAAATTGATGAAACGACATTAATTATGATTAAAAATCCTTTCAACGGTCAGAAAGAATCAACGGAATTTTTGTCATCAAAACAATCCTCCGGCAATGCAAACGAAGCAATCAAAGATGATAAATCTGTGAGCAATAACAGAACAAATCCGTCGAGTAGCGGAAAATTGCCTGAAATAAAAAATTTCACACGGCAAAAGGAAGAAACTCTTACAAATCACCAAAGGGACGAGATTTCCACCTTACCTGAACTCACAGTTCAGATAGTTGGGAGTAATGAGAAATCGAGAACGGAAAAAACGTAAATTGGAGCGACAAATTTCTCGTTTTCATAGACAGCATAGAGGAGAAAAAAAAAAAAAAATGTGCTGCAAACAGATTCGCTGTGATTCCTAGCCTAATCATTCACAAGTTTTATCCAACTTTAGGACACTCTTATGAGTGTTTATTCTTCGGTTTAACATCAATTTTTTTCTTCCCCCGCCCCCCACCCACCCTTTTTGGACGCTTTAGGGCTTTACGCGAGGTGCAAATGATTTTTTCTCTTTCTCTCTCTTTTTAAAAAAATAATTTCTGCTTGATAAGCTTATTTCGCCTGACGATTATTTGGGAATTAATTCAAGACCGAATGATGGCGAGAATGCCAAAAAATTGATATAACAATGCACGATACATAATTTTCGTACAAAACATATGCTCTGATGAAAAATAAGGATTATTGTTGGCTCAAAGTTGAGAAAAAGTATCAAAAAACATTTTGCAGCTTTTTTTTTGTTTTTTTTGTTTTTTTTCGGCCTTGAGAAGCAATTTTTATTAGCCACTATCGCTGCACTTATTTCGACCTCGTACGTTTTGCAAGATCAACTCTGGAGATGAATAATATATATTTTTTTGTTTCACGCTTGGTTAGAAATTATTGAAATATCAATACTTTGTATGTTCTCGTTTTTCTTACAGAAACAAACAGTGAGATGAATAAATAACAAATAGCATTGCAAAGTAGAGATTTTTTTATTTTTACGCCAGTTAATTGCAATTCCGTTTTTTGCATGTTTCTGAATTTACTTCAGTCTAAAAAAAAAAGAAGAAATTTAATCACTCTACTTTTATTTTTTGTAGTTCACTTTTTCTCCCCTTCCAAGTATAATCAGCAATATTATCAAGGATTCGAATCTGATTTGCATCGAGTAAAGCAGTTTTTAATTAATCGTCGAAAATTCTCGCGCTCGTGTATTTTTTGTCAGTACTTATTTTACGTGCGAGGCTATTTCCGGCCGTATTGTGTGCCGGCTGTGCCTACATAAAATGAAACAAGAAGAAAACGATTGCGAGATAAAAATGACATTTTCAAAGTAAGCTACAACAAAAAAAAACCAGACAAACTAAGAAAAAAAAAAAACAAAAAAACAAAAAAAAGTTCGTGCCTGCGCCGGTGACCACAATATCGCGATAACGAGCACGTCGCGCATCTAACCACGTTGCTCGAACGAAGACTGACTTTTGGCTTTACAAAGAAGACGGAAAAATGAGAAAAATGTAAAATGGCAAGAAAAAAAACATTTCGGATCAAAAAAGACTCGAGAAAAAAAAAACATCTTCAAGGATCGATAAAGATGATAAACAAAAACAAGAAGACGAAATTTGGATCGATAGAAATAGATAAACTAATGTCTATATGTAATGTATGAATAATAGCGATTAATCGATCATTGCGATTTATCGTCGGCAGTGCGACGATCTAGAGGAGACCCCGCGAGTGAATAGACAATTCGAAAAAAACAAAAAAACAAAGCAAATAATTAAAATAAAAGAAATGTGGTTTTTCGACCCACGTTGATCGTGGCAACGGCCAAGAATTGTATCATAAATGTCTGTATAGAATGAAAAAAAAAAAAACAAAAAAACAAAGTTTCAGAATCATAGATTCGTCGTGTACATTGATGTTGAAATGTTTCTGAGGAGAATATTAAAATTCTGAAACTTTGTTATTTTCATGAAACAAGCAAATGTTATTAAAAAAAAAAAAAAAAAAAACAAGAAAAAGCGATTGCGCGTTGCTCCGATTCATAAGAAAAGGTTCTTCTTGATACATTTTCACATCAATAAGAGATATTAGGCATAGAGTTTTTAGTATGCTTCGAGATTTATAATTCGATACGTAGAAAAAAAAATTATACTGGCAGATCCATTTTTATCAATCTTATGCTTTTTTGTTAATTCGAGTTTTATCAATACAGGCAAAGGTAGAGAGGAAGAAGAAAATGTGATTAATTCGAGAGTAAATGAAAGAAAAAGTGCCGTTGTTACGATTTAATTACTAAAGAATATTCTAATTTATAGGAAAAGAAAAAAAAAAAAACACCTGTAAATTTATCGTATTTTCAAAAAGCCCGCGAATATATCGTTTCGTAGTTGTTATTTATTGTTCGAGAGCAAAAAAGCACTTTCCAAGAGTGCCGGAAGTATTAAATGAATTATATGATTTAACACTGTGAAATAATACGTTCGTTTGAATGAAATGAAAAAAAAAATGTAATTGTAAAAAATGTAGCTTTACCTTCAGAAAAACGCGAACGGTATATCCGAAAAAACTTTGTGTGGCGTTTAGCTTGCCATAAAAAATAAATTAAAAAATGCTAGAAATATACGAAAATTTAAGAAATCTCGAGACAAATATGCGCGCAGAGATCGGTGAATAAAATTCGTATAATTTTTAAAATTGCTTTCTAAAGGGTAAATATCGTAGAATGAAATAAAACAGAAGAAACAAATAAAAATAAATATACAAATAAGATTTTCCCTAGCGGTGAATCTCGTTGTTATGGCGGTGATGGCGTTCCGCTCGTATTGGCGAATATTTTTCCTCTTATAAATTTATACCGAGAGTTACGTACAAATTACGTTTAAAAATTTGCCAAATGATTGAACTATTCGAAAAAAAATAAATAGTTGCGATAAAGTCCCGATTTAGTTTCATAATAACATCACATGCTTATCCGTATTTTTTTTTTCGAAATCGGGATATCGCGAGATTTTAATGAGACACAGAAAAGTTTGCACAAAATCGATTCTGGACGCAATCACTTTTTAAGCGTGTTTGATCCGACGAGAAATGAAGCAAAAAAAAAAAAACAATAAGCTATACTTAGAAATCTTACAAGAGAAATGCATACTATATAGAAACAACAAATAATGAGGAATATTAAAAAAAATAATAAAAATATTATTTCAAATCGCCCACTTGATTGTTTCTGTTTTTATTTTTCTCATAAGTTTCTCCAACGATTCGAAAAAGCGGCTAAAATCTTAATGAAATGAGATAACCGTTTGTGTTTAAAATTTTAAAAATTTGTAATATATCGAAAATCGAAATCACGTGGTGTTGTCACAACAATTTCAATTGGCTCTCGTTCGCGGCTAACTTCACTGCATGAGTGCATCGTAGCGATAGGGGCGCCTCTACAGCGGCGACAAAAAGCAGCATTGTTGCATCAGCTGTTATTTTTATGTACAAAAAATGGCGGGTGGGCGATATTAAAATAATGCAAAAGCGAGACATACTTGCATAATTACCGTTTTACTTATTACACGCCTAAATTTTCAAACTTGTGACTCTTCTAATGACACTTTTTCCGCCTCGTTCCAAATAATCATCTTTGGATTGAGTATGGCTGAAAGCAACACCGGAAACCGGAAATGGCAGCTTTGCGCGACGCCAACGAATTTGTTGATGACGCCTCTACCATCAATGCTGTACAAGACAAAAACGTTTAGGTATGGATTTTCCATTGAGAAGAACCACAGAAGATTTCGTTCAAGAGGTTTTATTTTATTCGTGAGAGCGCGAGGGGTAAGTACACACGATATACTTTATCCACAAGCAGGTTCTTTCGCCTCACTGATATACGATTCCGAGCTTTTTGTCGCTTACACCGTCACTTTTTTTTCCTTATTAGTTTTACTTAAATTTAGATAACTATAAATATATATGTATATATATTTGTACGTCTGTAATAATAATATTTATGGAAACGAAGGTTGTTGGACGTACTCATATATATATATATATTTATATTTAACATGATACCACCATAAGTGTCGACCAGCGACACGTGTTTAATTTTTTTCGCGTGCACGAGACCCATTTTTTCCTAACAACGAGAGGCCCAAGTTTTCAAAGGGACCCATGAGAAACGATTAATTGTTATACGTTCGTACATTTTGGGCAGGAAAAAAAGCGTTATTTGTGTATCAGAATTTTTTTTTTGCGACTCTTTTGTACCTCTGTCACGTGGGTGGCCCTTCGTTGCTGGGTGATTTTTTTTTTTTTTGTCTCGCTCTTACGATAGTGCTAGACGCTGAGATTGGATTAATGGAGTGCATTCGAAAGCTAATTGCGAAATATTTTATTAACCGAATCTATGAAGGGACGCCCGCGTCCTTCTATTTTTTTTTTTTTTTTTTTTCACTCGATCTCGTGGATCATGAACTAGCATATATATATATATATATGTGTGTATATATATATATATATATATATATATATGTAGGTATATATTATATAGAGATTTATTTATGTCGTGCGCTCTTGGATTGAGGTATGTGAAGACGCCATGTTTGTTTAATTTTTTTTAATCCATTGAAAATATAATTTGGAGCCAATTCAGTGTAGAAACTGGGAAAAAAAAAATCAAAATTCTTTCAAGGTCCTTAAAACTGTGAAATTAATACAAAGATTTTAACTGTGAGAATTTACGATTGTTGTTTTGAAAAAATGCGAGAATACAATTTAAAACACTATATACGGTGTTAAAAATGTCCCTATATTTTTTTGTTTTACTGTATATAGGGAATTTTAACATCACACAAAAAATTTGAACACTAAACAGCGTTTAAAATTGTATTTCGCACAAATTTTAAACGATACTCAAAACGAACCCAAACGATCATATATAGAAATTGTGCAATCTCAAAAGACAAATGCAACATTTACTTACAACTGTTAACTAATTAGAAATTTTGGCGTTTTTTCTGTCGCCAAAATCTTTCAAGACTTTTTCTATACCCAAAAAAAAAAAACCACTCGAAAAATTTTCACGTCACATGAGGCATTCCAGGCGACCCCGACAAGATCTCCCCTCTTATGCTTTTAATTTTTTTTTCCTTTTAGTATGTTGCATTGGAGCACAAAAACAAAATTATACAATTTTCAAATTTTTCCTATTCAATCCAATTTTCCAACAACTTTTCAACTGACCAGTCCAATTTTCAGATTGTTCGGTCACAATTACCAAAAGTGGTAATTCACTCAAATAAAATAAAACGTTATCGATATTCAAAGGAAAAAAAAACAATTTTTTTAGTTTTTATCCTAAAAATATCTTCTGGACTAGTCTGAAAAGTTTTGTTTTTCGATGAAGAATCTACCGTAATAATTTAAGAATTATCAATAACGTAATTTTCTTATTAATTACGACTTTCGGAGCTTTTGATCAAATCAATGGAAAATTTGAAAATTGGTACGAATTGTTTTTTTTTGTTACTTTTTTGCCAAAAAGAAAAAATAATAATAATAATCCAAATCCAAACGGCCTAATCCATTTGCCTTGAATGCCCCATATATATATATATATATACACACCTATATATACGACGTAAAATACTATTTAATCTAAACGTCGATAAAACGTTGTTGCATAGCATGATTGTTGTCGTCATGATAAAATATATTATATCGCAGTGTGCGTCATTGAACATTGTAATAATAGAGCATGATTGTCGTGGAAATCATGCTGCGAACAAATTTAAAATATTTCTGACCATTTTCGCGTCTCCTCCATGTTTACCATTTTCCTGTCTCGTTCCAATGGAGAAAAGAGAAATCGTAAATGGAAACGCTTCGCGTCAGATCGAAAACTTTGATTAACCGTAATTTAGAATTCTTTTAAAATGTTTAATTCTTTTTTTCACGAATTTAAACAACGATAACAATTATCGCAAAAAACAATTCTTACTTTTTTCTCTTTTTTTTTTTTTTAGCTTACTCGGTTCGATGATGAGTAAAAATCCGAAAAAATCGATAAATCAACGGGGTGTGAACGGCAGTTACGCCCGGCTCGATCGTTAAAATCGAGTCGGCTATGTGTGTGCGTGAATATCCCATTTTGCCCCTTCGTTTTGATTTTTTTTTCTCCCGCCGACAGAGGGATCGTTGTGATTAATCTTTTTTTCGTTTTTTTTTTCTTCTGTTGGACTTTTCTTCATTGAAAACTTGCACGAATTTGACTATTCACTCGTCAACTAATTCCCAGAGCATTAGAGCAGCATCAGTACCACCAACAGTCACGACATTCTGATCGTTGTAGAGAAAACGTGCACAAGCGACCAACGAGCTGTACACCTTTTCCTCAACGTATTCGGCCTTTGCGCTCGTGCATGGATAACGAAATAATCTCAAATAGCCCTCAGCGTCGCCACTTACGAGCATATCGTGAGCGGCTGAACGACTCGATGTTGTCAGGACTGTCGTCAATGGATAATAACGATTGTTCCACATTCCTGATGATTAAAAAAACAAAGAAAAAAGAATAAGAACATTTTTAAAAATAAGAAGAGCCAAAATCATATATAATTTGAATAATTTCAAAAAAAAATGTGCAACGATTGTTTCATATTTATTGAAAATTATAAGAAAAAATTATTGATATTTTGAATTAATACTTTGATAATTTGGAAATTATCTGGATCGATTCTTCCATAATTGTCGAATATTAGGATTTAAAAAAAAAAAGAATACAGCAGGCAAGGGAAAAAAAACTATAGTGAAAAAAAATTTAGATCGCAACATTATTGTCAGTTTAAAAAAAAAATTATTACTCATGACTTTTAGGGAATTGTTTAATTATGTGAATAATTTTTTTTTTTGTAATTACAAAGATTATCGATAAATTTTGAGACTGACCGGAAACCATATAACCGACTGTACAGTTGTGAGTGTACCACTTGACGTCCTTCATGACGAGTGGACTCTTCTCCGAAGAAAGTGCTTTGATGTCCCCTGAAAAAAAAAACAAAAAACGATTTTTTTTTAATCAATCTAAATTTTTATATCGAAAAAATGAATCGATAAATGCCGCAACTGTGAACCGGCCAAAAAGAGAACTTACAGAAAACGAGATCATAATCCTGAGTAACAGTTTGCAAAAATCTGCTATCCGAGCTCCAATCAAGTTGAACGAGCGGTTGTGTGCCACGAATTTTATTGCTCTTTTTGTATGAGAAACCATCGCGCGATACTCGAAAGAGATAAACGCTACCATTTTGCGAGCCCATCGCGATAATTTCTCCGGCTGTAAAAAAAGGGAAAATTTTTAATTTAATTTTTAAAAAAATCTGGAATATTTTTCAAATTGTTACCCAATGATAACATGGGTACAATTTTGGCTGCTCGAAAATATCTGAGTCTTCTCCATTAATATTGCACATTTTATTAAAGCTGTTTTGTCATCGAATCTCTCCAAGCTTAAAGTTTTTTTTATAAATTATTTATTGGAATATTTAAGGATGAGACAAGAAACATGGAAAACAAAATTTTGTTATTGACATTTTTGTATTAAAAATAATATTTGTAGACCCCAAATGAAAAATTGGCTAAGAGATACAGTGTGCAAGTTTATTTATTTATTTTTAATTAGAGCCTTTTTTTCCTTCATGCCTAATTGACTCAGAGAATTATCCATGAAAAGTTATGCAATTTGGAAAGATGTCACATAAAAATAAATCTAAAACGAACGATGCAAGTTTTGTCGATAAGAGATTTGACATGCCTAAAAAGTCCAAAGGTCATCATAGCCTTCCCTTAATCATGAAAAAAAAAAAAAAAAAAAAAACAAAAATTGATCAACTCACTCGGATTATATCCAATGCAAGAGAGTGGAGATCCGCAGACCCTGAGAGTTGCCACTGCGGCGCCAGTGTCGGCAGCGAGTACAAGAAGATGACCCTCCGAAGATCCAGCAGCGAGTGCAACGCCAAATGGATGAAAAGCTATGCAGATGCACTCAAAGCCAACCTGACGACGAATTAATAATTTTTATTCATTATTATTATTATTATTATTACTATTATTATTATTATGAAATTATAAATTGAAGATTAATATTTTTTTATGCAAAATTATTTTTCTAGCTACCTGCGTCGTCCAGAGAAGTTTGTGCCTTCGCCAAAGTGCAATGTTCTTGTCGTGTCCAGCAGTTGCAAAAACTTCGTCGTCTGGATGAACAGCGAGACCCCAAAGTTGTCGTCCATGGCCAAAAACCACTTGATTGAATCTCCTCTGCAATGAACCCTCGACGATGTTGTTGCGAGTCGTACCGACATAAATATTGCCATCATTTCTTCCTGGTCGTTGGGGATAAATACTTCGGACACCACCAGCAGTTTCTGGTAACTGAAAAACAAAAAATAACAAAAATATTCATCCATTTAGAATATCAAAATTAGGAAAAAAAATGTAATCGAAAGTAAATCTATCGAGTTAATTTGGAATTGGGGCAAATCGGAAATGAAATTGATTTTAGTTATTTGTAACATTGATTTAAATAATTTTTTGCTAAAATGAGAATTTTTATTATGACAATAATGACAAAAATTTATTTTTTTAAACACTCGAATAAATTTATTCGCTTATCAGGTTTCGCATATTTTTCACAACTTGGCATGAGTCAAATGCAATTTTAACACAATCAAAAATTAATGAGCCTCATTACAAATTCATCTCGCACGTGTTTTCTCACTATATTTTATAATTTATCACGTTTTTTGTGATGTCGTATATAACTATAAATTCGTAATAACACGTATTTATTTCGCTGAAAATGCGTGCAAATCCGATCTCTTATTACACCAGCTTAACTTTTACGTATTTCTGAGTCTTTCGTGAGCAACCCTTGGGGGAGGGGGCGTTGCAATTCTTAACGGTAGAACGTCACGAAGGTGCTGAACATTACCCAGTTTTATTTGAACGACTATAACCATCTCAACTGTACGTTATTTTTCCATTTTTTTTTTTTTTTTTTTCATCGCCATATATTTTTTACACACTCAGATTCACCAGATTATCTCTTCATTCAGTAAATAGATTTTCTTTTTCTTGTGCAACAAATATTTACCAGCAGGCCACCATTTTGAATTATATCGTTTTGAATATTTAATTGAAAATCAACGACCTTGAAAAACGTACGAATTTTTTGTTTAAATTCAATCATTTCATTTTTTTCAATTTCCATTAAAAGTCAAAGTAAAAACCTCAAAAATCTTTAGATATAAATTTTCATTCAAATGCTAAAATAAATTTTTAAACGTTTTGAATCATTGTGACGAGTAAATTTCTCCCTCTTATATTTGTTTGAGTTAAATACAGAAAAATATTTCATCAATTCCCTTTGTAGCACGAATAAATAAAAAAGTATTTAATAAAAAAATTGTTAAACGTTATCGAGTCAAGTTAAAATTAAGACGACAAGTTATTGGGTCACTTGGAGTAAACAAAATAGAATAAAAACTTGACAGAATTAGGGCCACATCAGTTTTTTTCACATACCTTCGTGTCTGTAATTCGCTTGTAATTCTGCAACGAGTCCCAAGCAGCGATTTTGCGATCTTTCTCACCACCCGAGAGCAGCGTACCCTCTGACAGCATTACGAGAGAACTTATTCCTTTATTGTGAGCCTCAAATTCCATTCTTACGAAATATGCGCCGTCTGCATCGACGGAGTAAACGGTGATAAATCCATCACTGTCGGCAGTTACTACGTCACCATCTTGCTCAAACTGTATGCTCGTTACGTGAGTTCGTGATGGCTGAACAAAATATATATTTAGTATTTAAAAGAATTTTTAAATTTTTTATCATTCCATTCTACGATTTTTTCCGAATCAACAATAATATAATCTTTTTTCGTTTTTTTTTAATCGGATTTTTGCATATAGCAACAAAAAAAAACTCACGGGTTTAATTATATCAGTTCTCTCGAAGAAACCGTCCTTTCGGCGATTCCAGAATGTCAAATGACCGCGACCGTGTGTTATCAGTAGATTGTCGTCTAGGGGATGAAAGGCAGCCCCCGTCAAGTCTTCTTGTAGCGTCTATGGACGACAATGACAATTTTTTTTTTTTTTTTTTGTTCCTTACTAATGGATATTTCAACTATTTGTCATAAAAAATGAGTATTTAAGGCCTGAAAGTTAAGTCGTAAATGTAATATCTTAAGTTAAATCATAAGCAGCATGATCGATCTTTTATTTAAATTTCATATTCTGTACTCTTTACTATTTGTAATTTTTCATATTTGAGTTTCCAATAATTGATTCATTGACTCGTCATTAACAAATACGAAAAATTAATATTATTTTTTTTATAATTTTAATTCTTTTCATTTTTTCAAAAATTGGCCATAATGAATACGATGATAAAGTCAATTAATTTAAAAAAAAATCAATTACCGCAACTTTTCCAAGCAAATGACCCCATTGCCATTGCCATACGGACAAAATTGCTTCTCGTCCGGAATCCACGACCAACACGTAGCTGCCTCCATTCTGTATAAATGGACGAAAAATATTGCAAAAAAAAAAAAACAAAAAACTTTACTACAGATTAATCACAATCTTTGTCACAAATTCCTTTGTCTGATGACAAAGGAATTTGTGACAAAGATTGTGATCCAATTTAATTTTCCTATTTGTCAATTCTTATTCATTTTCATAAATTCGATTGTATAAGAAATTATTCCATTGATAAATTAACGAAAAATTATAAACTATATAACAAATCATGGCAATTTGAAAAAATTATAAAAATTGATACATTCAACTAATAAAATGATTCTAACTACTTTCAAACATAACATTTGATCAATTTTTATATGAATTTTTGTATTTTACAATTCACCTCATTATGAATCGTTAAAAAAATTGTATAAACGTCAACAAATTAACGATAAAACAATATTTTACGATTTATATTGAACTTGAATGATTTAATAAAATATAAAAAAAAATAAAAATTGAATTAAATTTTAATAAAATTGTATGAATAAATCTCACCAATTGTGAAAAAGCCAGAGCTGATACACCCATTTGAAATTCCGTCATACCAAAGACATAAAGAGTGAGAAGTGTTTCCGTTGACCAGATGCGAACATGAGGCTGAGCCTTTCTGTGTCTTCCGGCTCTTTGCCCGGAAGCGACGAGTTCACGACTCGGATGTACTTCCATACAAGTTATGTCCTCCGTATGACCAACGTAATGGCGCTGTGCATTTTCCTCACGATCGAAAAGTACAGCAACAGCAGCCACGTAATATAAAAGCTCACCGCTTGGTAATACCCACAAATTTCTTCGTGTATCGGTGCCCCTGTAGCCGTAAACCCACTCGAGCTGAAGCTTTTTTTCCGGTGGTGAATTGTCAACCGGTGGCAAATGCGAGGGTGGATAAAAAGAACGTCTCAGACCTCGAATCGTAACTCTAGCTGGCTCTTCTCGAAGTACCTCAACGACGCTGTAATCTTTTCAATAAACAATATAAATAATGATCGTAAAAAAAATAAGGCAATTTTTCCAAATCAAAGTTAATTTAATAAAAGTACCTTTGAAATAAATTACTTTTAATGTAAATTAATTTTTCGTTTATTCAGTTTAATTTATTTTCTACATTTTTACAGTTTATATCTTTCGTTCATACTGTTTCATGAAAATTCTTTTTCATTAAAATAATGTTTGTTTTATGTTTGAAAAAATTGCCTCCATTCAGACAAATATGTTTATTTAATTAAATAAAATCAATTTTTTTTTTTATTCTAAATAAATTTTTGGTTTGGATGAAATGAAATTTATTCTAATACTAATCGATTGGATTTTTTCGCAGATTATAAAGAGAGATTTCTTACCGTTGACTCGCACAACCTCAGCTTCGGGCGCATACAGAGCTCGCGGTCTACTTTTGCTGCGTGCACGTCTCTGTCTGCCCATATCCTCGGCAGCTCCGGTCATCTGTACCGTTGGTGGACCACGAGATCTCGATCTTCTCGCGGGTGACGATGCGACGGTCATTCCACCACCGCCAATGCCTATTGGAGCCGCTCCAGCGCCAAGATAAAAAGTGTCCACATCGGCAAACTCGTTTCTCAATTGTGAAAAACTTCTCACCTGAGCGTAAGTTTTTCGAAAAAAGAAAACAAAAAAAAACATTATTATGAATTTCTTCAAAATTGGCATGAACAAAAAACCACACATTTCAGAGATTTCCTTAGTACTAAAATTGAAAAATAATCCATTTCCTCGTGTCTCTTATCGACAAAAAACTCACGATATAACTATATACATGTAATATATTTATACATATTATAAATGTATATAAAAACGTAGAATCGGGACGAGAAATTTCGAATGCTCGTGCAAATGGAAAATTGCCAATTTGTAATTCATATACGCTCGTGACCTAAAAGATGGATCAATCTCTGACCTTTTTCTATCGAGAGCTCGATAGTCATATACGACGCTGTTTAGATGATCGTCTTTTTTTTTTCTTTCTTTTTTTTTTATATTATCTTCATCCCTTATGCAGCTTTTGTGGAAGACGTGGGTGTAATTTAATCGTCTTTTTTTTTTGCTAGGATATCGAGAGACCCTTAAACCCTCGATGGTAGATCAGTAATTGGCCCGATATCCTGATATGCTCTGATATTTCATAAAGTACAGATATATATCAAAGTAGTTGATTGGCAACTGTACACGCAAGCATGACTTCCCACGCAGAGTTTTTTTTTTCTTTCATAGAACATTATTAGCCAAATTTGAAATGCATTTTCCACGCTTTTTTTTTTTTAACTCCATGAATTCTTCTGTAATTATGAATTGTGAGAGGGAGAGAGCCAAAGAGAGAGAGAGAGAGAGAGAGAGCGAGAGAGAAAACGTTAGGAGGTGCCGGTCGACAATCGTGCAGATTACTCGCTTATATATACGATCGTCTTTTACCAGGCCACGACCTTATTCCATCTCGTATACAGTCCATTTACTATAACGTAACGCGCCAACGAGTAGCCGACCCCGATCGTCACGCCTCTCGTTTTACCCCTCATCCACCACTTTGTGCTCCAAAACTTGCTAAGACTGCTATACCCCTTGCCTTACCCTCTTACACCCCCCACCCCATCCCGCCCCTCCCCTCTTCCCTTTCCCCTGTTCGCCTTACGCTGGACAGGTCAGTCATGCATATTTATGAAAAACATTATTCAAACTGATTTTATATAAGGACGAGATGCCGCGCGCGTCTTCCTCTCATTAGCATAAATAAATGATAAACTTTAGAAAGCTAACGCTCGCACCCTTAAAGACAAACACACACAAAAAAATATATATATATAAATGTACATTGAAGCATAGAAGGGTGACACGATAGAAATCTCGACTGCTTAAATATATTTCTTAGTCTGTGAAATTCGTAGACTTGACATATAAAAATGAGAATGTGGAAGGATATCGTAAAACCTATGAGAGCAGGCCAAAGTATATCGTATATACGTTTTAAATTGTCGCATAGGACTCATTAAAACCCATGCGTGTGTGGTGACATGAAAATTTGGCCCAATTCCGCAATAGAACAATATCCAAATTTTTCGTCGTAAGTTTCATCTCAAAATGCATGTTAAGCTTGAAATGAAATCTTTGTAATGGCTCAGATCTAAATTATAGTTTAAATTTGATCTTGGGTGATTTTTTGACTGATTTTAAAATCAATCATACGACTGAATGACGATTAGGCTATTAATCGAATTTAAAAGCATCGATTTTTTCTAGGATCAATAAATAAAATAGAACATTACATTATTACAACGAGCAAAATAAATTTAATTGTATTAAAATCACATTTGATTTATTTAAACGAAATAAGCGCTCTTTGGATCGAATTTTTAGTCACAATTTTAATCGTAATTTTGGCTCTCAATGACGCTTTTTATATTTAAATAAATCGTTTAGCGTTTAATAGATTTATTTTTTATTCGAATAGATTTCATTTGATTGAATTAAGCTCAATTTTTTTACAAAGTGTAAAATAAAATAATAAGATATTGAGTGAAAATGGAACGATAGTATATAGAATTTAGTGTGCGATTTATAGTATTTCTCGAGGGAGACGTTTTCACGATTCTTGATCGGCCCTTTCCACTTTTCGTGTATAACAGTGGCTGGTCGGCCGATCAACAAGACATACTACTACTGTCTGACCAAAGCCGTACACTCTTCACTGCGGTCGCGCATCAGTGTCGACGGCAGAATAATATATAGCACATGAAAGCCTCTCTAGTGTTTGTTTTTCGTCTTATACATACATGCATACATACATATATATATATATATATATACAACATACACATATGAATATCGCGTGTAAAAAATTATAAGGGCGTATTTTTCATGCTTATGAAGAGTACTTGAGCCCTTATAGTCTTAAACATGGAATAAATGAATATAAATATATATATATATATACCAGTATATTGGAATGCATACTGACCTCTTGTCCCGAGACGGTGAACATTCTCTTGGCCCCGTTCATCTTCAGCACCTGACCCAGGTCCTCGAGAACCTCCTCAAATGGCTGTGACGTACGCAGATTTAACAAAACTCGACACTGCGCAAAGAAAAAAAAAGAAAATTTTACAAGTTTTAGACAAACGCGAAAAATTTCATTTATGAATATTTTCTTAATAAAATGAGACAAAGTCAAATTGATAATTGTCAATATGAATTTTTACTATTGAGTTAGTAATAAACAAATTGATAGAGTCATATTTTTTTTTAAATGACGCATGGTCAAATTGGCAAGCTGCAACTGCCAATTGGCAATTTTATGAGAATATTTCAAATTATTTTAAAAAAAACTTTTTTATTGATCATTGTGGAATTGTAATAGGACAGGTGACTTACCTGAACCGTGTGATCGAGATTATTAACGATTCTGATGACCCGACCAGACGAAGGCTTTCCACCGCCAGGCGGTGGTGCTTCATCGGTGATGGAGGCTTTCCTGCTGAGACTCGCTACCGCCGGTGGTCGACTCTGCCAGCCACCACCAGCACCACCGCCGCTTCCACGACTCCCGGCACCACCTCCAGTTCCGCCTGTTCCGGCTGGCGCGGCGTACCACGTATTGCTCTTTTTTCCATAGCTCGCCGGCTAAAATCCAATCAATCATCTCACTAATTAACACATATTATTTTTTTTTGGCAAAAAAAAAAAGCCGAAAACAAAGCAAAAAAGCTCCTCCTGCCCACAATCAATTTTACATATTCAATAATCAATGACTCAATAATTAATAACTTTGGAGTCAGAATATTCAGTTTTTTTCAATACAAACCAAGGCCCGAATGGTTAATCATGTCAGTAAAAGCTTGAGATTGATCTTGAATTCGAACTTAACCCGCTGGCCTACCACCATTTTCTGTCTCCACGTTTAAATGCACAGTGACGTCGGGTCACTAGTGACCCAGGTGTAAACCAGAGGGTTAAATATTAATGTAGATCGGCTTGAGTTTGAATCTAAATTAGGATTTAGGTTTAAAGTCAAGACTGACATTGGGATCAAAGTTGCGACTAAAAATTTGAGCCTCAGCCTCTCGAGTTTTCTGTTTTTTTTTTTCATGTTTTGCTTCCTCATATAGAGGTAAGAGTTGTAAATAGGGGTGATGTAATGAGAAAGCCATATAAAAGTTTCAATTTTCACTATTATTTCCCCATAATTTAAGCCATTTTCGAGAATCAAACGGACACACACACGCACACACATGTCCAGGACATTTTTTTAAATGTAATTGTCTGGCTATTTGGAACATTTCAAGTACTTTTTTAATGAAGATCCCAAATTTTTAAACATTTTCTTTTTTTTTTTCATAGAAACAAAACTTCATCTGGGAAGGTCTCTAGTGCAATTTTTTTTATTGTTTCCACCTGGAGCATGTCTGCCGGCAGCGATATGACCTCGAAAGAGTCGCTCATCAACACGACAAAACTTTCGCAGTTTGTCTGCCAGGTGCTGTTAGCTTGTTGTTGTTGTTGTTGTTGTTGTGGTTGTTGCTGTTGTGGATGGTGGTTTGACGATACGATGGTACTTGCGTCGTTGTAATCGCCTGTCTCGGATTCGTCCTCGCTGCAGGAGGAATCGGCTGTACCCAATGGTACTGTGCCAAATTCCGAGCGATATGAGTAGCCTGGCGAATCAATGATGAACGCTATGATGGCACCCCAACGACAATTATCACAATCACGATCTCGCCTTTTCCACTCTTGAAGTTTTTTATCACTGAACGAATTTTTGGCCAGCGAATTTTCGATCGTACAAAAATAAATTCTCGACTTTTTATTGACGTGCCAATGACGCAATTTTCACGAACTTTCGGGGTGAAACGTGAGAGAAAACGATTTTTTTTAGTCTTGTCTTTCACATCGTTACGAGTAGACAGTGCCATGCACAATTCGCTGAAATACGAAATTTAAAGAAATCGAGGGATACGATGTGCTTTTAGCGGAGGTTAATCGACGATTGCGAGCAATTTCTCCTGGCGAGTTTTGCCCTAAAATTGCCAAAATTCGCTCGAGTACGGATTAAAAAAAAAAGTGAGCAGTACGATGAGCTTTTGGCTGAGCTGGACCGAGGATTGAGGGCAATTTCTCGTGGCGAGTTTTGCCCTAAAATTGCCAAAATTCGCTCGAGTACGGATTTAAAAAAAAGTGAGCAGTACGATGAGCTTTCGGCTGAGCTGGACCGAGGATTGAGGGCAATTTCTCGTGGCGAGTTTTGCCCTAAAATTGCCGAAATTCGGTCGAGTACGGATTTTTAAAAGAAGTGAGGAGTACGATGAGCTTTTGGCTGAGCCGGACCGAGGATTGAGGGCAATTTCTCGTGGCAAATTTTGCCACAAATTACCAAAATTCGTACGTATTTGAAAAAAAAAAGGTACGATGTGCTTTTCGTTGAGTTTGCCATAAACACACAAACACAAAATCTCTACGAGAGATAGGATTGAAAGCTGTGACGTCAACGCAGGGCAATTGGAGTCTTTGCGATATATAACGAAAAGACAGAGAGAATTTCTCCTATTTCTTCTTTAGAATTTATGCACAACTCTCCCTATTGTATAGTCAACTTCGCCACGGATTGAACGAAAATTTCTCTCTTCTCTTTTTTACTTGTTATACCATCACTTGACTCATGTGAACAGACAAACGAGCTTATTATCCGTTAGCAAATATTCATCTTAACCATTTAGAAGCTGGCAACCTTTTATATTCTTGGCTCGATCGATGATTTTCCAAAGTTTGCAGTACACAAATAATTTACTTTGTGTTTTAAGTGTTGTTTTTTTTTTAAGTTTCCTTTCTTTTTATTTAAGGGTTCTTAATTCATTGTTATAGTTGTTAGAGACGGTTGGCTCATGTTTATACGAGATATATATACATATATATGTATATATATATATAGACAGATTAGTAGTGCCAGCTGCCCCTTGTCTTTCTTACTGTAAATCTCTCCTAAGGGTTGTTTTTTTTTCATTGAGGTCACGCGACACGTACACGACGTTGTCAAAGACACTGAGGGATGATTGTTATTAAGACGATGACGGGAGGTCCACACTCTCGGATCCTCGATCGAGTACTGATGGAGTTGGTGAGCGTGCTACCCTGCCCTACCTTCATCGTTACACCGAGAGAGAGCGGGGTGGGCCGTTCGCCACTGAGTCACCCCCTTTGCACCCCTCTCTTGTACGACGGTTTATTCAATATATATATATATATACACGAGGTCCGCGAGAGGGCCACGGGGAAGGGGAGCCAACGCCAAGGCCAAATGCCACCCCTTCGAGAAAGGGGTAGTTGGGCAGCTATCGAAGGGCCGATTCAGCCACACTTTTCGCAGGGGTGGTTAGGTGGAATTTGCCCAGAGAGAGCCCGAAAAGAGCAAAAGCAATCCCTCTTGATATAAAACAATTACCCCTTGCGGAAAAGAACGCAAAAGTATCGGAAAAAATAGCTTCGTCTATAGTTTTGTATCCATTTTTTTTTTCGTTGGTTTGTTTCAGGCCTTTATATAGTATCGATACATTTTTTTTTTTTTTTGAGCATTCGATCGTGATGGCAAGTTTTTAATTCAAACAGTTTATCAGAGAAATTATGAAAATTAATTTAGAAATAATTGAAATGATTAATAAATGGAATACATTAGCGTTTGAGTAAGTTTAAATTGAATTTTTTTTTGAGTATCTGATGGCGATTGAAAATGTTGCGAGAAGTTTTTTGTTTGAATAGTCTGTCAAGAATGTTTTTTTTTTTTTTTTTTTTTTTCAATTTTATTGTCAATTTATAAACGATATTCTAATGATAGACGACATCAATAAACACAAAAAAAAAGTTCAATTTGGAGAAATCAACTGTAAGGAATTTCTTGATGCTGAAACTTGGTAAATTCTATATCAAAAGTACTCGTTTATACAGTTACTTAGTACATGCTTGATTAGACATAAATCAAAGCCTAAAAAAGACATTAGCGCATGGGTCAACTTGAATGAAAACAAAAATCACGGAAAGAGAATTTAAAAAAAAGTAATCAGTTTTTAAAAATTAAGTTTACGTTGCTGGTAAAAGTTTTCACTAAATCGTGTAAAATGGCCACTTGTTAAATCAGAGGTGTGCCAGTCTAGCTTGACTCATTCCTTTTTTTTCTGCATTCATATCGCAAACAGGACGTTTCCGCGAAACATACGGACGCGCCTGCAAAAAAAGAAAAAGGCATTTAGTGAGTTCTCTTCGCTGTAGGTATATCGTGATAAATGTTCCACGTGGCTGCGGTGATTAAAGGGAGTTTTATATATGAAGTAAGAGGATTGCAGTTGACGTATCTAGCTTTGCGATGTGTTGTGAAATGCAGGCCGCGCCCGAGATAATGAACAACCCTTCAAACGGGAATCGATCATCTCTCTCTCTCTCTGAGGAATTGATGGAATATTTTTGAATTTTCTTCAACAGTGCTAAATTAATATTCTAATGGATCTCGTATTAGCTTAATAGCTTTACCGCTGTGAATATTAATATACGATTTTATGCCACACGTCGTGGAAAAAAAAAATGTGCCTCATATATATAGATAATGACGCGATACATTTTCTTCCGTACGAAAACTGCGCCATCTCGTGATGGCGTCATAAATCAACAGACGAGCTCCATTGACCTTCGTTTCCCGTATCATTATCCAAATGTTGAATTAATGGATATTACTAATCGATATTATCATTATTTTAATCAATATTACCAGTCAGGATTTTTATTTTATTAATTAGTATTATTACTAATTATTATTATTATTTGCTATCTCGTGTTATACTTATTTATTTCATTTTAGAAAATTCGTATTTTTTTCTTGTACAACTTTCATCATGGGGGATTTTCCACACAGGAAAGAATATCGAACGTGTGTGTGAACGATGTACATCCTCGTCACCATTTATCGTACTATTGGCCCTTACGAATCTCGAACACATCACGCACACAAAGAAGGCCCGAAGGCTATCGGCAGAATGCCAGGAATTTTATGACGGCTCGTGTAACATTTTCCTCTCTCTTTTCGTCTTGTTCTGACTTTCTGTCTCTCTCCCTCTCTTTCTCTTTCTCTCTTAGACAGCCACGTGGTATCTTTTCTTACTCTTCTGTATATGACCGCAGCAGGATTTACAAAGTGGCCGTGGACGATCGATCGTTTCGCAGTTTCTATGCACAACTTGACTTCTACATCGAACTATGTATTTAATATATATATGAAAAAAGTCATCTGATAATCAAATTAGAGTAAAAAGAATTTTTCATCATATTTTATTTTATGTCAATTTTGAAATTTTCGAAATGAAATTACATTGACTCTTTTTTTTTACTGACAGCAATGTTTGGCTCATTTTGTAAATCTTCACAATTGCAAACTTATTTTTTATCCAGGACGTTAAAAAAAAAGTCAGGCTTTACTGAATTAATTGAATTGCAACGAAGGCGAATGTCAAATTGTCAAGTCAAATAGTACCACCCATAGGCCATAATTTCACGGTCTTCTCAGAAATGGCCATTCTCGAATTGTAAATATTAAAAAAAAAAAAAAAAAAACCATTTTGAGGGGATCGTATATTGTTTTATCGATCGCATTGGGGAGATTTTCAAAGGCCGATCGTTGGCCCGGAAAAAGCTTCTTCGTGTGGATGAAACATGAGAATGTTCCGAATTGCCCCGAGATTCATACACGTTGACTCTTATGCAGGGACTCGCATACAAACATCGAGGCTTTGCTTTCATCTACACAAATATATTTATATATATATTCTCGTGAGGATATGATAATGGTGGCATGAATTAACACAGGGTGAAGGTCAGTCTCGAATGCACCCCTGGCTTTGTAACTCTGTACACCCTCTCGCGATTTTACATGGACAAATACACACACACACAAAACTCGCGTATTCCACTGCATAGCTCACTGGAAACTCTGAGGGGTTTTGCTACGCTTTCCGGTCGTAGCTGTGACCGATGCTATGTACAATTCACCCCTCAAGTCGCCAACATCGCCAACCCCTAAAAGCACCACATATCGTGTATTCATTAACCCCACAATGTGGAGTTTGTTAGTATTTAAAAATCCTTGAGAGGGTGTTTCGTCTTTTGCCATTCGTTAAAATGTACCCCATAGGAAAAAAAATTGTAAAGGTAATTGCATGTAAAATAGATTGGTGGGTTTATAACTTGGAATAATAATTTTTATGCAAAATTTTTCATTATTAATTGAATGTATTTTGCTTAGTAGGATATAAGAAACTTTCTCCACCAATCGAACGACTTTTTTTAATTCACTGCGTGGGGTTTGTTTTTATTTTTTTTGTAGTTGCACTAGTGTAAACGACTTTCTGTGAATTATTTCAAATTATTAAATTCAAACGTTTAGGAAATGTTTTACTCTCGAAAAACTATTGACGAAAAAAAAGTTAGAAATTAAAAAATTGTAAAGGAAATTGCATGTAAAATAGGTTGGTGGGCTTATAACTTGGAATAATAATTTTTATGCAAAATTTTTCATTATTAATTGAATGTATTTTGCTTATCAGGATAGAAGAAACTTTCTCCACCAATCGAACGACTTTTTTTAATTCACTGCGTGGGGTTTGTTTTTAATTTTTTTCTAGTTGCACTAGTGTAAACGAATTTTTGTGAATTATTGCAAATTGTTAAATCCAAACGATTAGGAAATGTTTTACTCTCGAAAAACTATTGGCGAAAAAAAAAGTTAGAAATTAAAAAATGTTAGTTTGCAAAGCCAAAATAATTATATAGTAGTAGTAAGGAGTTTTATTTGCATCCCCTTTTCGGCTTTTTACAACGCTGTTACACCGTTTTACATCAATCACTTACAATCTAACTTATATCTATCCTCTTTTATTGATATTAATTTTTGTTACACTCTGTATTCTCGCTCTCCATTATTAACGTTTCTCTTTTCTTACACTCTCTTTCTATTTCCCTGAAAAATTTGCACATATTTACGTCTATTTACCCTTTTAGCATCTCTATTAATTTCACTTCTACTTCCTTCTTCTCCCTCTCTCTCTCCTTTTTTGCCCACTTCTCTATGTATGTTTTCGCTTCCTTAGATATTAACCCTCTTCCTTTTTCGCACGTAATCAGGTGCTCTATTGTTTCTCTTGTTTACATATTCTACAAGTCCAATCCACTTCCCCCTTTTTTTCGTCTCTCCCTATATTTCCACACCTTGCCCTGTTGCCCATGTTCCCTTGTCCATTCCTTTAATCGCTTTTGCCGCCCAATGCTTCCACGGTGCTTCGTCATTTTCTATTATAGATTTGTATAATAAACTATTATACGTCGATTTTTGAATCTCTTCTTTTTCTCTCTCTCTCTCTATGGTGTTTCTTTTTAAGTTTTCCAATCCCTTGTCTATCAAATCCTCTATTATTTTTATTTCTTTCCCCTCCTTAATCTATTATTTCCTCAATTCCCTCGATACTTTCATTAAGTCTTTTCCCCATTTCGAAGACATCTTGTTCGAGATTCCTCTCATTTCCTCTCTCAAACAAATATTCGGCCATCTATTATTTTCCATTCTTAACCCTAATTCTATGTACCGAAGCGCTCTTTCCCTCATTTTGTATTCGAATGTTGGTATTCCTAATTCTGTTCTGCACACACGTATCTGGGGGTTCTTCTGTCGATACCTAACGCCACTTTACAATACCTGTTTTGAGCCACCTCAAACTGCGATATATAAAATAATTATATAGTTTTACACGTATTAATCCATTTCGAGCCAAATAACTGTCAGTTTTGTCCTGTGTGCTGCTTTATGCTGCAAATAACTATCGGAAATACTTTTTTTTTTTTTTTTTTTTATAAGCCTTACCATATAAGCTTCGAAAAGTACTGATTTATCTCATTCAAAATCACATTCGTAATTGTTCTGATTGTAGATAAACTTTCGCAAGATTCGTCTGGACAAGCTGTGAAATAGAATCAAAACTATTTGGAAAATTTACATTGGTGAAAAAGAAAATGGAGACACCGCAGAAAGCGAGATTGACCGTATACTTATGATAATTTTTTTTACTCCATACTCAAGGTTGTATTGTATGTGAGTGTAAGAGATGCATAATGGAGCAATAGCACGAGGTACAAACGCCAACTTGCGAAAACGAGAGTCTCTCTCTCTCTCTTTCCCTCTATGCGGGGACTCTGGAAAAACGTGCAATGAAAGAAAGTAATTTGGGTCACGATTGCGGTGAATTATCGCAGGGATAGAGAATGGCAATCTAGCTCAGAATGGCCGTTGCCCGATAGTCGTACTATACGAGTATTTGTATGTAGTACGAAGAAAATGTGACCAAGGGAGGCGCGTATTACGTCAAGTATTTCGTTATATTTACATATACATAAAACCCTCTCGTAATATATATATATATATCGAGGTTTGCTAGGCAATGTATATATGTTACAAGACACACACACACACAAACAGTACACATTTTGCCTAGCAAGCCTCGATTCCTCGCGGCCGGATGCGATTTCCGACAGCGATACGTGAACGTGCGAGCCTAAAAAACAACGAGACCCTTAACGTCTTTTTGGTCGGTACGCCCATCAGACTTCCTTACTGTCGACGAACGTCGAAAAGTTCGCGTGCGTAAAAAAACGAATTACATAATCTACATAATCATTATTATCACCGTTTCGCTATACTCATTATTTTATTATTCATATATTTGTCATCTACACTCATTTTTATTATGCCATAAATTACGAGGAAAAAAGAAACAAAAATTTGTCGAAAAAAAAAATAATAATTTCGGTAAATTTAATACTCATTTTATTTGCGATTGAAAAATATCAACGGCTTTTTGGCCTTTTTTTTCAATCAACGATTCTTTTCTTGTTTAATATCGTAAAAAAAATCTTGCAAAGAATTTTTTCTTTGCGTCTTTTTTTTGTGAATTTAAATAGAATTAATTAAACAGCCCGTTATGACCGACAAGATTTTAACAATTTTTACGAAAATATATTCATATATTTGTCATTTACACTCATTTTCATTATGCCATAAATTACGAGGAAAAAAGAAACAAAAAAAAATCCATAAATTTAGTACCCTTTTTATTTGCGATACAAAAATATCAAGGGCTTTTTCAGCTTTTTTTTTCAATCAACGATTTTTTTCTTGTTTAGTATCGCGAACAAATTTCTGTAAAGAAATTTTTCTTTGCGTCATTTTTTGTGGATTTAAGTAGAATTAATTAAACAGCCCGTTATGTCGGACAAAATTTCAATAATTTTGACGCAAACACCTTGAAGATAGAGAGAGAGCTGAAATAATAAAACACGTCAGGTGGGCAAAGTTCAAAGAGATCGCACCTCCAAGTAGATACGAGAGGGAAATATAATTATTTGCCATATTATCCTGTCATATCGGATAATTACAATTCCTTTGTGCAATTTAAGAAATATTCTCTCGATGGCATTAAAGTGCAGAGGTCGTAAATTAACGATGATAAATATTCCACGCATAATTTTACGCTAAATAAATGAAATATTATTCTCTCATCCAAATTTTATCTCTTCTCACGTTACGACCTTTGTGCGTGCGACTCATTATGAATAATTTATCAAATCAAAACAATAGCATCCCTTTTTATTATTTTTGAAAAATCATAGAAAACAATTCTTGAAATTTTAGTGCTCTATTGACTTTTACCGATTTGAGAAAAAGCCCTTTTATAAATAATACGACAGTCCATTCACGTTGAATGGACAAGTGTGAGACTATCGTATAATTTACACGTTTCTGGTCTAGGTAGACGTAAATCGCAGACTCGATGTCTTGCCTTGGTGCTCAAAGAGAAAACGTATGTACGAGATAGTTATATGTATATATATAATGCATCGAATCGTTTGGCCTTCAAGGCCAAGGTCGTTGCACACGTCGTCTGGGATTGGTAATGCATTATATACCCTATTGCAACACTTATGCAAACTTGCAATTCACATACACAAAGACAAATCTCTCTTTATACACAATAACACACAAATTGCGTTATATGCACAATTTTCTATATCTATAGAGTCTTTGTGTTGAACAACTTGTAGGGTACTTTGTTACTCAGAGTTACGAGAAAGGCAAATGTGGGAGGAGAGAAGCAAAAGTGGTGAGAGAGAGAGAGAGAGAGAGTGAGTGAATGAGTGAGTGAGTGAGTTACTCCGTTTAACTCGCGAGGGGTCACTCGGTGCTCAACCCTTGACCTTTTTCGACGCATTCACAGGGTCATCCACCTCGAATTTTGTCATATGAACGGGACATGCAACATAGAAAAGCATCACAGAAAGAGAAAGAGAGAGAGAAATCCTTTTCTCTTTGTAAGAAAGTGAAAAATAAGATTTAAGGGCTGGAACTATCGTGTCGAGGTGGAGACGAGATAAGAGGGTTTTGAGCTCGTTAAACGCAAACACTATATGTGTATATATATATATATAGGCTTTAGAAGGACAAATTCATCGGACCGTAAAGTTATTAAAAGTAATTTTCAAATATAAATTTAATATAATCTTAGCCTAGGGTGGTTTGAGAGAATGGGGGATGAAAATACCCAGAGGGTCCATAATTTGAATTAATAAACTCAGTATTCAATTATTCATGTGTATATTGACAATGAAATTAACTTGAGTTGATTTTTTTTTCATTTCTCTCTACATTTTCAAACCCTTCCCACTCAAGCGAAGTAAAATTATTAAAAATTTCCCCAGATACTTTTTTTATTTCATAATCTTGAAGGAAAATTATTGATTTAATTTTTTGGATAAAAATTTTCAGACGCTAAGAAATTATTTTGGTGATTTTCAATGTCAAACGAGTGTCTCGTACAGATGCCATTAATTTCTGTCATTTAGAAGTCAAGATCGAAAAAATTACCATATTTAGTTCGTTCTAGTTTATCTATAGATAGAATATGATTTACTCCATGTCGACACTTTATATCTCGAAAATTGGGTGGCTCGATCTTGTCTTTTTTTTGTTTTGCTGTTGCATGCAAGAAGATCGAGCAGCTCTCAAGTGAAAAAAATTTGACTCTCTATCATCAACTGTCTCTGCTAATCTTTCAACCCACCATAATTAGAGTACTTTTTTTAATCGTATTTTTTCAACTCGTTTCATTTAACAGCATTTTTCGTCTCGTACGATTTGGTGAACTAAAAATACTTGACGTTTTTAGGCTGTTATAAATATATATATATATATATATATATATATATATATATATATATATATATACATTTATATATGTATATTTTTCCTTCGCGTTGCAAGCCACGAGCCTTTTATGAAATATAACAGTTGCACGAAATCACCTCGTTTGCACACACGCACAGACTCATACGATTATGCCACTGTGGGCAATTAACTTTGAATGATAAGCAGTTAAGAAAAAGGGAGAAGCGAAGGAGAGACGTATACTGTGTGCACACGATCAAAGTTCTAATTTGAGAGTGTGAGACTGAAAAAAAATCTAACTAGGTGCAATTAAAAAACAAAAAATTATAAAATTTGTATTTTTAGCAATTTTTTTTTTTTTTTTACACGAATATTTTTCATTCCCTGCTACCTTTTTTCACCTGTGTGATCGATTATCTAAGTATAAAGGGTAAAAAAAAAAAAATGCCGCAGAACAATTTTCATCTATGAGAAATTGCAGCAAGAAATTACATTGTAACTTTAATTCACTCGCAAATCTCGAAACTCGATTATTCACGTATATAAATCGTGCACGTGTATCCAAAGGCACGCGATTTTCAAGTGAAACGAGAGAGAACTTACGGCAATTTAACAGTATCCAAGGCTTTCGAGAATATTTTTCTGACAAATTACCACCCAATAATATTATACGATACACATCGCGTTGAGTGATTTGCCATATACATCGAGAAAAATAAATTTATTTGAATTTTTAAACATTTTGTAAAGAAAAAAAAAAAAATTCAAATAGACGTAATTTATTTGAAATGCGTAAAATTTATTTGCGTACTAATTCCTAATTGAGCAATTTTTAACATGCCTAAATCAATTTTATTCCATTCCAATGAATACATTTTAATTTATTTAAATCTTATTTAAATAAATCAATTTTAATTTAAATAAATAAATCATAAAATTTTGATGCATTTAATTGAAACATGATTTTGATTTACTGATGTGGTGCGTGACGAATATTAAGATTTAGAACGCGAGTCTTTTATTATATTCCGATATGTCGGCACTTAGGCATAAAAATATAGTCAGTATAATTAGGCAGCAACAGCTGCTGCTTTCAGATTGACTCTCGTCCCACAACTTTCTGAGAGCTCTTGTAAAGAAAAAAAAAAGCTTCGAGGGTTCTTAGAGAGCGTTAAGAGTGCGTGCTGTAATAAAAGAAAAAACAAAATTAAAAAACGAGCGAGAGGACCAACCGGGCCGTATAAATAATCGCGTGATGAACGAGGGACCCCTCCCTCGTTCATTTCCACTTTATGCTAGCATATTGCAAGGATTAAATTTAATTTGTCGTCTACAACACAAAAAAAAAAAAAATTGTTAAACTTAACGACATTTTTTTGACCCGGAAAATTCACTATAATTCCGATTTGTTAAATCAAAACTTTTTTTTTTTTTTTTTTTTTTTTTACCATTATTTCAACAATGAATTTGCATCGGTATTATTATTATTATTATTATTTTTAATTATTATCGCGCGTAAAATCGTACAATGAAGTTTATTTTTCTGCAGATAAGATTTATTTATTTCTTTACAACTGTATAAATCTGTGCTAGGGTTGAAAAATACATGAGATGCTGGATTTTTATAGCCATAGAAAGATTTATTCGAGAATCCAAGGGAATTAAGGAGAAAAATAAAATTGAATTAATAATAAAATAAAATAAAAATACATTTTTTTTTAACTTCCAACTCGGTAGGGTTCATGACCTTTCAAAACAAACACAAAATTTTCATATATTTGCAAGTTTTGTTTCACGGCTCGATCGCTTCGAGGACACAAACACCAAATTGCTAGCTTCATGCTAAAGTCCCCTTAATCTTTTCATCCAGGGATTAAAAATTCAAAGATCGATAATTTAATAAATTTTAATTTTCCATGACCCTCTTGAAAAAAGTATTTTCAAGATAAAAGAAAAATATGTTAAATATACTGAAAATATTTGCGACAAAAATAAAAGAAAAGGGAAAAAAACGACCGTATTGTTTTTTTTTTCTTTTTTCTTTTCATTATGAATATCCGCATAATTTATTTTACACAATGCCAGAAGACCGTGATAAGTAATTTTCGTTTTATTTTTCATGTGCGTGGAGTTAAAAAAAATAATAATAAATAAAGCTCGATATGAAGAATCGAGGAGAAGGCCAAACGAAATTTGTTTATTATACGAGCCTTCGTCTCGGGGTCACTACGTGAGTGAAAGAGAGAGGGAGTGAGCGAGCGAGGGAGAAAGAGGGGATAGTCAGTCGAGCTTAGGGTTTGAAACTCTATGATTATACAGTCTCGTGCATGTTTTGTCCAATACACACATGCCTACTTTAATATCACTCGACGACATCGTGAACTTAATAATGTCAATTAAAGGATATCGTTGTCACGTGAGCACCTTTCTCGTGGCCTTTTCGTCAAGGAAAAAGACACGTGATTTTTTAATGCACTTTTATGCGCTCAATTTGAATAAAAACTCTTCAGAGCTCCTCCAATGTCCAATAAAAAGAAAAAGCATTTATTGCCAATTAAATTTGAAAAAAAAAAAATATCAAATGACTAAAATCTCTGATTAATTGGCCTATGTGTGTATTTTCTTCCACAAATTAATACAAACTCTTCAGAGCTCTGCCAATGTTCAATAAAGAGAGAAAACATTTATTGCCAATTAAACTTGAAGAAAAAAAAAAATCAAATGACTAAAATCTCTGATTAGTTGGCATATGTGTGTTTTTTCTTCCACAAATTAATACAAACTCTTAAGAGCTCCGCCAATGTTCAATAAAGAGAGAAAACATTTATTGCCAATTAAACTTGAAGAAAAAAAAAAATCAAATGACTAAAATCTCTGATTAATTGGCCTATGTGTGTGTTTTTTTCGACAAATATATACAAACGCTTCGTGACACACGAAGCATTTTTCTTTTCTTTTTTTTTTTTTTTTTTCATTAATCGCGTACGAAGGTTTTTCCTCTCCAGCTGAGACGTCCACGTTCGTGTATAGCACATTACGATTAAATGCTAATTTCTCGCACTCTTTTTTTTTCAGCGCCATATAGCCTGCCTACGACAAAGCTGCAACGCTCGAACCGTGTGTTGGATAAAGAGAGCAAACAAAAAAGAATTGAATTCTTCGAAGGGATTTTCACGGGCTTAAATTCAATGTTGAATGGAAAAATAACGAGGCTCGCGTGTCTCAGTGCGTCGCGGCCAAAAAGTACACGTCGTTGAACCGGAAGTGAGTAAAAAAAAAAACGAAACGACAGATTTAACGAATGATGTATTTTCTTCTGGTATATTTTATTATCACATATTCGATCGGAATCTTCGTAAACTGTACGATGAAATTTCTAATTCAATCTCTGGTAATTTATTTTCTCAGTTTTTTATGATTTTTTTATTCCGTGAATTATCACGTATCGTGCGGGCTCACGTTTATGATAAATAGCTCAGCGCTAGAGTTTTCGTTCGTGAGAATTTGAGTATATTCGAGCATAACACAATTACATATATATATATACATATATATGTGAGGGAGGGTCGAACACACGAGAGAGAGAGAGAAAGACATTTTTTTCTTCACCGCACGAGTAAATTTTTTTATATCTCCAGCGTAAATTAAGAAGGAATTTTTCGAGCTTTTTTTTAATCTTTTTATCTGATCTAGGAATTATTTTTAAAAATTTCAAAGGGCTGGAGTTAAAACTTGGACGAAAATTATTTATCTCGATCGTTTAATTAAGTTACTTTGTTTGGACCTTCATTTCAACGAGAAAAGTTTATTTTTCTTACAGCAACCCAAGATTATTTTTTTAGGTGACTCTCATTTACATGCTTATCTCGAAATTTAAATAATAGAGATCTTTGTCTTAAATTGATCGTTTCTACTTTCTGCCTTTGATCAAGAATAAAATAATTAAGATTCAAAAAATATGAATAATTATTAAATTCTAATTATTCTAACGAGATAAATTTTTCAATATTATGCTCAGGTATTCGGGATGACAATGATTTTTTTTTCGTATCATTTTCATTGTTTCAATATTCATTTTTCAAATTATTATTACGATGGAATTTGAATAGTTTTTCCTTTAGATCCTAACAGATCTAAAGGAATCTTAGATCCTATTCCTTTAGATCGACAAAAATTCATTTCTACATTTAATAATTAACGTTCACAGGGACACTCGGACATATGGAAATGTAGAACGTTCAAGCATACGTGACGGATTGTCACGCGTATGCGATTAAACGATGCGGTATGAGTTACGAGCTCAGCATTTGTTAATCCTTTGCACTCGAGAGGAGCCACGGCGTGTTGCTAGATTATAAAAATTCAAGAAAGATTTTAATCAATAAAATAGTCTCCATCATTTTCGATGATCTTAAGCCATTTATCGTGCAGCTGACGAATTCCACTTAGATATTCTAATTTAATATAATTTTCAAGATCGACAAAAATTCATTTGTACATTTAATAATTAACGTTCACAGGGACACTCGGACATATGGAAATGTAGAACGTTCAAGCATACGTGACGGATTGTCACGCGTATGCGATTAAACGATGCGGTATGAGTTACGAGCTCAGCATTTGTTAATCCTTTGCACTCGAGAGGAGCCACGGCGTGTTGCTGGTTCGCCCGAGCGAAAAAGTTCTCGAGTTCAAAGGGTTAAGTTGCCCTTCCATCACGCCTGGTCTTTTTTGCATGAGAAATGACTGACGGGAAAATCAGGCAGCAAAAATTGTATCGCAATATTACCCAGTATACGAGGTATTTATCTAATTGTAAAATCATATAATAGGCGTATCCACTCAGTATAATCATACAATATACGCCCTTATGATTCTAGATGCACAATATATGTATATTATACATCCGTAAAATATTCCACGATGTTACACCGTACATTTCTTCTCGATTTATTCAACAATTATTAAATAACTCACAAACCGTCGAGATTTTATTGTAGATTTTTCGCTCACTCGAACAATCGCGTGTTGGAAAGATTTGAAAAAAAAAAAATAGGACGAATATCATTGATAGTAAAAATATTTCTACTCGGCACACAATATATACATAAAACACTTTTACAATCGAGTTCTTTTCGGTCTTTATAAACAGCGAGGAACGTTATGCGAGAAAAAAACATTTTGCAATAGAGTATGTAATCTTATATATATATATATATATATATAGCCAGTCATACCAGTAGAAATGGTCGTGGCGTAGTAATAGATAAGGCACGAAACATGCGGCAATCCGGCCAGACTTTCGCCTATATGGCAAAGTAGATAGCGTAAGTGTTTTCGAGACAGTAAAACGCGAGAGCACCGACATAATCAGTAGTTCTGACCAGTGCTGATCAGACACGGCGATGATGTAATAAACGTTGGTCCCAAATGGCAGGAATATATATATATTCCTGCCAGATAGATATATATGTGTGTGTGTGTGTGTGTGTGTGTGTGTGTGTAGCCTTGCAATATAATAGTCGTACATTTCATTAAACGTACATATACCATTTGATCACCATCAGTGATTAAAATACAAGTAGCGCTGGCCTGTATCGAGTCAGACTTACATTAAATATCTTGATGCTTCGTTTGGGGGGGGGGGGGAGATGCGGTAGTAAAACCAAGCAAATGTCAGACAAGAGTGAAGAAAAGACGACGATTCACAACTCTGGGATTATTTAGGATAAGCCTGTTCAAAGATTTAAGGCGTTCTGTGTATAAGCGATACGAGAGTGAATATCCTAACTCTAAACAAGAAACCCTTTATCGATCAACAGCTCATCTATATTTAATTGAGGTGTGCGAATAGCGATTTTTTAAACAATTTTTACAGATTTTCCAAGTTGGACGAGCGATTTTGGCAAATTTTTTCATGATACTCCTTTGATTTCGATTTTGCCGATTTTCAAAGTTCCTTTAGGGATAGAAATAATTTACATATCTGGATAAAAGCAATCATTCTCTGAGTCGTTTTCAAAAACCCCCTTATAAATTTTAATCGGCCAAACGAAATTTATCGCAACTTGATTTTTTTTATTTTCCGTCACTTTTTGTTTTTTGACCAAAAAAATGTGAAATTTTTTTTCCCTTAATGACCCTATGGGATCAGAAATTTCCTGCTGAACAGGAATTACGCTTAATTTTGGTCAAAAGATGAAAAATTTCACGTGAAAATGGAAAAACAATTAAAATTATTTGACAAAATCATCGAGTTATTCGAAAAGTTTGAATTGTATATTCCAGGGTGAGGAGTAAACACGAAGGGGTGACATCGATGCCGGGCTTGGCAGTGCGTATGCAGGAAAACCATTTGCACCCTTTAAGCCTGCAATTGTAACGATCCACAGATGTCTCGGATAAGTCAACCGAAAATTAAGAGCTCTCCATTTTCTCAAGATTGATCGAGGATCGCTCGATGTTTTGCGAACTTATGGACTCGCTCGTTCGTTTATTCACGCAGTAACGAGATCTGTCAGGTAATAAACAAAATGTGTGAAATTTATTAGAAGGGTAGAAAAAAACGAGGTAATATCAGTAAATTGACAATAAGGGTTTTCCATTTGGAGAAGGAACTGAATTTTATAAATCCAACAATTTTGATATAAATCTAAAAACGAACTTGACAATCTTTTTCAAAGCACAACAATTATTCGGCATAAAACAAAATGTGGAAAATTTATTAGAAAGGTAGAGAAGAACAATTCCTGAATAGTCCAGTAAATATGGTCCTAGAGGATCTAAAGAAGAACTATATCAATAAATGGACAGTAAGGGTCTTCCATTTGAAGAAGGAACTGAATTTTATAAATCCAACAATTTTTATATAAATCTGAAAACGGACTTGACAATCTTTTTCAAAGCACAACGATTATTCTGCATAAAACAAAATGTGAAAAATTTATTAGAAGGGTAGAAAAGAACGAGGTAATATCAATAAATGGGCAATAAGGGTCTTCCATTTGAAGAGGGAACTGAATTTTATAAATCCAACAATTTTGATATAAATCTAAAAAGGAACTTGACAATCTTTTTCAAAGCACAACAATTATTCGGCCTAAAACAAAATGTGAAAAATTTATTAGAAGGGTAGAAAAGGACGAGGTAATATCAATAAATGGGCAATAAGGGTCTTCCATTTGAAGAGGGAACTGAATTTTATAAATCTAACAATTTCTATATAAATCTAATAAGGAACTTGACAATCTTTTTCAAAGCACAACAATTATACAAAATAACAAAATGTGTTTTTTTTTAAATTATATTACAAACCGAGAAATTCAAGAAAGTCTGAAATGGGATACTTGTATAATAATGAATGACTGTAAGGGTGACATTGATTGATGCAATATAGATCATTAAACAGGATAGAGACGATGTAAATGTTAACTAACCATCCAAAAAGAATTTCTTCAATCCTGTCGACTTCAATCATTTTGATGTGAAAGAACTCAACTCGATTAATAATTTTTTCATCTCATTTTTGGCACAACATAAAAAAAAAATCATCCACGACATAATCGTAAGAGACTCGCGATGAAAAAAAAAAAAAAGCGTAATAACTCCATCTTACGTCAATTGTTTAGCCATATAAGACAGTTGAGCTCCCGACAATATGTAAAATGGAGAGTAACGACCGCGTTTATAGCCCAAAAGGGTTAGTCTTGTGGGTCAAGCGATACTTCTTGGCCCGCAACTATCAATTATTTTGTTGGATAGGCCGGTAAAATAATGCACCGGTCATTGTTATAAATCGATTCGAATGAGGACTCTTCCTACTTCATCCTTTCCCTCTTCAAATACATCACTTAGTATCCAAATGTGATTTTTAGGGGGATGAAATTCACAATTGGATATTTAATTGAAAAAAGATAGAATTTAAGGGTTGCCCAGTGGGAGAAAGAACTAACGATAACGACCAACTATGAGGGCTTTTTGTGTGTGAGAATGGGAGTGTATGTGCTTAATACGGTCTGGTATTGATCCCCTCGTCCGCTTGACCACCAACGCCGTCGTTGACCGACGGTCAATAAGATACGGTTGTTCCAAGGCAAGTAAGTTCTGTGCCTTAACTACTGTTACTTCTTGCTCTTAACCACCCTTATAGTATAATCCACCCCTCTCGCTCTTTCTCTTTTTCTTACTCTCTCTCTCTCTCTCTCTTTCTTTCTACCCCTCTCATACTGCCCCTCTCTAACCCCCCCCCCCCCCCCCCCCCCCCCCCACCCATATGGTCAAACGGAAGCCCG
>OY769908.1:5028945-5288945 GCA_963669185.1 Dyspetes luteomarginatus | reverse complement strand
TTGTTGACACCGAGTCTTGCCTTCGGCGAATCGTCGTCATGTGGCGCCTCCTGCATTGTACTCTGTTGCTGCTGCTGCTGCTGCTGCTGCGGCTGCTGCTGCTGTTGATGCTGTTGCTGCTGTTGTTCGACGGTAACACTCGTTTCATCAACTACGCTACCCCCGTTTACACTCTTCGTTACACTCTTCATGTCCTCGTACTGACCTATACGTGAACTACCTCGAGATGCAGCTGCCTGTTGCTGATTATTTTGAGCGGCTATCATTTTCTCTCAAGGAAATCTAATCCGCCTCTCTTCTTGATGCTTGAATGAGTTTCTATTACTTTTCACCCACGCCGATAGGGGATGAAGGACAGAAAAAATTCAAATTTTCTGTTCTTCTGATTTGGCTGAACTTGCCTGAAACTCTTTTTTTTTTCCTCGTTAAATTTAAATGGTGATATTCACCCTTGGGATAATTCTTGATGTTTTTACGGGTTGTTCTGTGTCTTTTCCATTCTCATTATTCTTAAACTCCTGAATAACTGAGTTTGGAATAGTCTTTTTTTTTCTTCTTGGCGCATTCACTTTCAACTTTTCACTCTTTAAATTTACTATGGAGATTCACCCCTATTTCTCTTTTCCGGATTTTACAAAAGTTTTACTCCTTTTACACTTGATTTATTGTAGAGCAAGAATAAGTGAGGGATTAAAAATATTCTTATTTTCTTCTTCTCTGACTCATTTGCCTGAAAATGTCTATTCTTGATGTTTTAATGGCTCTTTTGCTTCTGTTTCTCTTGAATTATTTTAGAGTTTCGATAAATGGTGGGGTTTGAAATGTTTTTATTTTCCTTCTTCTTGGCTCTTTTTTCTCAACTTTCTTCGCGTTTAATTTACACAGAAAATTCACCCCGCTCTCGTCTATTATTGATGTTTCAAGATTTTTACATCCCTTTAATTAAATTATTTATATATATTCTTCACGGGTATACAGTTGGTTTATCGATATTTTTACTTCGAAGATTTTTTTTTTCGATTTTTCTCTTTTGCTCAAAAAATCTTGGCCTTAATTCGTACTTTTAGTTTTTATTTGCGAAAATTTAATATCCAAATTATAAAACTCTGTATGATCCACTAACAATGGAAAAATTGTTCGACTTCAAAGAACGTGATAAGGTCTTTTGAGCACGTGCGCCCGCAAGTTGACCCTTTTTTCACAAATTAAACCGTTACTCGTATTGCGTGCTCGAGAAGAAAACCTTTAAGTTGATTCCACAAAAGGGAGCATTTTTCGACGGTTTTAATGAACTGCACGTCGTTTAATATTTACATTTTTTTTTTGCAATTTCTCGTTTGAAACTTTTTTTTCGTGACCCTCGAACGATTTTTATTAATCCGGACAAGAAATATACTTCAAACTTCACGGCAAACTTCACACAGTCATTTTTTTTTAGCCGGTCACGTGTCGCGTGATTGCGGAATATTCCGAATCGATTGACCACCCATTGCTAGGCCTTCCCTCAAACCCCTCAATGGGGTGAGGCGTCCATCTCTCTTTCTCTCTCGTTCTCACCGCAAAATTGCTCTGGCCTTAGTACACTTTGATGACTTACATACGCGTGTTGGACGTTTTACAACTGCGGATTTCACTGCGGATTATTATCTCGTGAAACGAATGAGAGAGATATAAAAGGGATCAACTCGACCTTTGAATTTTTCGATTTTGCACATTCAATGAGCTCTCTGATGAGAATATAAATGAGGAACCTTTGAATTTAAAGGGACAGGATAGTTCTAATTGTTTTTCACTTTAATTTTATTACTTTTTTTTTTCCTTCAATACTTTTTTCTTTTTGTCGAATTCTCGTGATTCCGCGACACTTTTTCTCCTTACCCGAAAAATAAATATAGCAAAACGACAATATGGAGAATTCACAAGTAGCTTTTGGTCAAAAAAATTTCCATCATTTACCACACAAACTTTTTTCAAAAATTAATTTATTTCGTATCAAATTCAAATTTTAATATTTAAAAACGAAATATTAATTAATCAAATGATTTCTCATCGATGATTCCACGTCACTAATTCGACGAACCATTTTCGTAAAAATATTTTCAAAAATCTTTCAATTCCCCTTCACAATTTATCAAAATAATTCCAAAGTCGTTTCAGTAGAAAAATCCCTCTCGATGTCAGACAAGCAAGAAAAAAAAAACTCACATCCGGTCCGTTACACGTTCTCTTGTCACCTCAATTACGCACTTTTATCACTGATCAATCAAATGTCCAGTATTTAAAAAAAACATTGAATATTTATAAAAACCACACAAGTGCAAAAAAAAAATCTTCTCAAATCATTCACTGAATCCCGTAACCGGTACGAAACAATTTCCGGAAGATTTCATCGAGGCCCACCCTCATATATCCGATTACAAAGTCTAGACTGAGACCTTGAGAGTCTTTAGATTTCCGATAAGAGTTCAAAGATCTTTCTAATCAATCTTAATTTTCTTGTTACATTTTTTTATCAAGCGTCATTACCAAATCTATGTATACACGCTTATAGATACACGTATATACATATATGTATATATACATATACACACACACACACACATATATATATATATATATGTATATATTATAATATAAATATGTATATAGATATATTATCAAATGGAGACCCGCAAACATTCAAATGCAAATTCACGTTATAGTCGTCAAAGGGATAAAATTATTCCTTGTCGCTTTGAGTATATTTCTCTGTCGTTTTGTTCAAAGATACGTATGTGTTTGTATTACATATTCATGGTGCGCGTCCTTCGACGGTGGCGTCCCAGCGTCGAGTGTCGCTCTACCCGACTGTGGATTACAAAAGCGTTCAACTTGTGGGGGTCTTAGGCGTCGGCGTCGTTTCGACCTCGTGTCAGTGAACCGAGACTCTCCTGGCTCTTGGCATTTCTATGATGTGTGTTGTTCCTTCAACGATTGCAAAATTTACATTTTTTTCTCGGCTTTTTGCAATTAAAAAAAATTTGTTATTATTAAATATTTCTACTTGTATCCTGCTTGATTGTTCATTGTTTTATATATACACATATTTATATTTTTATATGCGTTTATTCGTCAATATTTATACTCTTTAAATATAAATAAATGAATTTATATAAAAATATCAATATATATATATATATATATATATATATATATATACAGCAATGTATAAACAGACAGGGTTGAAGTGGAAGGAGGTTCAAGTGTAGCATGTAGATTTTTAATTGCAAAACGCTAGAAAAACTTGCGGATTTTGTAAAATCCTCTTTATGTTCTGTGATTCGTGTTATATATTATTATATTTTTGTTCATTACATACGAATTCGGTTGATAATATTTTTTGTCCTGTTTCAACGTATGAGGAGAAAGAGAAAGAGATCAACTCTTGTATTATTATAACAATTTTTATATATGTATGTTATGACAAACAGAGGGAGAACGAGAGTTAAGCCCAAACTTGTTGCTCACAGTGCGATTCAGCATCGCCGTTATATCGACGCAGAAGCAACCCCAGCAAAAGCACCCGCCACTATTTTCTGATTGGCTGGCCAACTGTGTTCGCTCATCCCCAACAAAAAGACACGTTCGAATGGCAAAAGAGAGCACACGATTACGCTCAGGCCACAACCCTCTATTCCACATTGGGGCGACACTTCCGGAATCTCACGAGTATTACGGAATGGCCGATGAGATGAGCAACCTTTTGACCCCAGCATTTTAGGCATATTTCGACATGTCCGTATGTCTTTAAAGAAACTATTCCTTTTGGGTATGAATTTCTAAATGAGATGCTGAGGCTGTACTCTCCGGTATTATGTAATTATTCGGGTATGCTCATTTTACGAAAGTTTTATACATATTTTGTGTAAGGAAGTTGTACGGAAGTTTTACACAAATCTTGTGGATGCCTTTAAAAAAAAAATCGTTCAATCGCTTATGTAAGATGAATCTATTCCTTTAGGGGATGAATTTCCAGATCAGATTCTCAGTTTTTGCTCACCAGTATTTACTAATTATATGCTCGTGTATATGTATATGTATGCTCGTTTTACGAAAGTTTTACACATATCTTGTGGATGTCTTTTAAAAAAAAATCGTCCAAGTGCTTATGTAGGATCCATCTATTACTTTTGGGGATGACTTTCCAGATGAGATTCTAAGCTTTCATTTACCGGTATTAAGTAATTATCCAGCCTCCAAATATTATATATATATAACGAGCCTCTCTGTACTCCAAATATCTGACTGGGTGACAATTTTATAGAATTCGTTTCATTTTATATATATATATATATATATAGAGAGAGTTTCTGCTGACCGTAACTACTGCCACAGTGAGGATACTCGTGTGACCGTTCGATCGTTCAAGTAGAAAAGGTCCGCGTGTGGTCAGGCTTCCTGGTATTTCAGGTGGAAAAGGAACGAGGGTTTACAGCACGAAGACGTCTCTGCGACTCGGTGTATCGACTAATATAGTTATAGGTATAGTATAGTAAAGCGTGAATCAGCATAAGTCACTGAAACTACAAGATTCTCCTTCACGATTCAATCTCACTTTCGCATGTCACTCAAAAGACGTCATTGTCCATTTCCCCTTTGCCACGTTAATCGTTTTTTTTTTCACCATTAATCCTTTCAATGCTCGATTAACATTTTTAAAAAATTCATCATTTCTCATTATCATTGTATATTTTTTTTAAACTTTCCTCTTAATTAATTAATTTTTATTATTATTTTTTTTTTTAAAGGAATTTGTCGATCATAAAATTTATTTAATATGGTCCGATGACGAGATGAGCTCTGCTGATTAAACAAGAACGTGTGGCTAAGCTTCTCGAGATAGCAACGAAAAAAAAAGTCGACTAACGTGGCCCTGCATTCTATCGTTCTATGTAAATTGAGAGAGTAAGGGGATGAGTATATGAGTCCGGCCCGAGTGAGTCACGAAAGTTTCGATGGCCCAGTAAAACCGAAGGCATAGAAAACGAGTAAGAGAGAGACTCAGGCCGAGTCGAAGCTCGTCAGAGTTTTCTCGTGACACGCAGCAAGGACTGGAGTGACCATGCCCCAGTAATTTTTGCTTTTTTCCTCGTGACCAGCCGTTTGAACACGAATAGGCTAAACTTTTAACGTCAGGCTTCTTTTTAACGTTACAGGATATCATACATAAATATATGTATATATGATCATAACGAAAAAAAGGTGGTCGTTGAAGATGGTTGCAATTTTTTTTTTTTTTCCTTTCTTAAAAACCTGCAATCTCGATCGATTTGACTGTCGACGAAAAGAAAATGTTATTATAAAATTATGACTGTCAAATGTCAAAAATTGTAATTTTAATTTAACATATTAATCAGCTCACTTAAATTTTGCTCATTCATCGAGAATTTTAAGGGAGCCTTCGTTAGCCTGCTGATTGTTAAATATATGGATAGACGGTTATGATCTTTGATTGAATTTTAGTGATCGATCGCATATCTACACTAATAACCAACTCAAAATTATATTGTTGTTAAATGTGATTTTAAAAATCTGAAAAATATTTTTAAAACACACAAAAATAAGTTTCTTCAATATTTTTTCCATTTTATTATTGCCACGAAAATTCTCATCAAATATAATTTAATTTGTTAAAAATATCTCCAAGTACATTGAAAGGCTCGAAATTTTTTTATTTATTTTTATTATTTATGAATATTGAAAAAAAAATCTCCATCTATATGAGGAAGTGAAATTTTTTAAAAATCGTCGAGTCATCGAACCTCCTTGGCCCAGAGAAATTGACTGACTTATTATTTGCTGTATCATCGCCTCATATATTATTAATATCCTCGAAAAACTTTATATTATAATAGCCCGTAATAATAGACGCAACAAACGCAGAGGTGAGCGTTAATATCAGAGTCCACGTACTTAATATAATGAGGTGAGATTATCAGACCTCGGGTCAGAATCGTGGCAAGCGTGAGATAACGGCTAATTCGTTGGAAATTTTGTGCTTTAATCGCGTGTGTATATATATATATATATACACGCGATTAAAGCACAAAATTTATATATATATATATATATGTATATATATATATATATATCAAGCCGGGACTTGCAAGTGCCCTGAGAAATTATCGCCGACAGTCCAGTCACGCAGCCCTCTCGCTTGTTTTTCACCGCCACATATACGCGTGGCGACGATGACTTAAACGATTTACCAATAAACGCGAATCTCTCTCCAAAGGAAAATTAACGTCCCCTTTCTCAGCTCATATAGGGCACTCCAATCAAATTAACGGAATCATCAACCCCGTTTAATTTTCCCATAATTCAAATTAATTAGTTCTATAATTCTTTTTTTTTTTTTTTTCAACAAAAAAATAAATAATACTTTTTATGCCCGCACATTTTCGAGAGAATTGTAAAAATGTTGCTTTTTCACAAAAAGATTGAGGGGACAAATTTCTAAACAAATTTAAAAAACAAAAATTTGAAATTTTCTTCTATGTGCCAAAGGAAGATTTTTATTACGAGACTCAATGTCGATTTGACTTGGAACTTCCCGTGTAAATATATCGAGGGTCTCGTGATATCGCTCATAGTATCACTGGCTAAAGCTGGAAAATATAAGGCAGCGCTTTATCAATGATGGAAAGTCTTTTTTGCCTCGCGTGATTTTCTTTCCCTTACATCAACTTTTCACCGCGATCTTATTTCTCCGATCGGTCCTTTTCAGGCCGTTGCCTTGTGGAACATGAAATATTTTGTAATACGAGCCTACAGGCAGCCTATTGGCCTGGAGACTTTTCCGCTGGCAACGAATGAGCTTATAGCGTGCCTACTTGCACCAAGACGGGAATGCAGCATTCACATTTGTTTTTCTCCCTTCGCCCACCACCCCTTAATTCGTGATTATATAATCTAGAGCGTGTTCGCTGTTGTTCTATAAATAGAAATTATTTTTTGTACTTTTTATAATTAATGGATGCATGAGATTGCTCGATTGTATCTCAAACCAAGATTAGAAGCCTAAAAACACTAATAATAATAATAATTCTGTAAATTGAAAATTTGCCACTGCTTCCCCATCATTTTCCCTTGTTTACAAACCTCGTCGTTGAGAAAACATTTTTATAAGTTATTTCGCTTCCTTACAGAGAAAACTTCGTGACCAATAATAATGAAACAAATGTGCATTTTATGAATGGAATATATATCAAATGTCACATAATTTAACTTGCGATGAGATCATCAAAGAACTTTGTCGTTCATGTTTTGTCAAGAGTATATCATTTTTTATAGTCTTGAAAATATCAATGAACTTTGTCTGAAACGATATCTTTGTAATTGCGTCCATTTACTGCCAATTAATTCTTTAAAAAAACCATTTTCGATCTTTTCGGTGGTCTATAGTCGCCTTATACTTTCACTGAAGGGAGCATGGTGAAGAGAATAACTCTTTACGTCTGCCGACGTATTTTTTTCTATATATTGGAAAAGGCAAATTAGCTGGTAAAACAGGTAGATTGGCATTTACTGTACAGATAGTAATATCGGTTAAACCAATCTAGCCGTTTTATCTACGTTACTGGCACATTTGAAAGTAGCGATTTACTTCACCTGCCGCAGAGTACAATTATGACTCGGTCTTGTCACTTCGAATGGCTTGGCTCTATCTTTTTTACCGACTACTGGTAAGTGTTACGAACTGCCGGTATATACCTACCGGCAGTAGTTGGTAAATGTGTGCGGAACTGAACGCCTTGGGCCTATCTGTTTTACAGACTTCTGGTAAGTGCTGCTGGTCAATATAACAGCTGGCGGCAAGTGTAGCTCCTGGTAAGCATTACCAGTAGCTAGCGGAATGTGCGGAAGTAATTATCTCGGTTCTGTCTTACGGATGGTAACTCGTTGCGTGCGCCCCGTTCACTACTATGCCGATCCCATCGGAGTTCGCCAAGACCATTCACATAATTCACATAATTTCCATGTTTTCATCTTTATACCGTAGCATATTATATATTATTCTATTTATTTATATTTCTACTGCTTCAATGTTTCATACATTTACTATTCTTTGTTCCTTGATATATTATTATTATTATTATTAATCATCCTTTTTTCTTTTATGTCAACCTCGCACATTACACGTTTGTTGCACATTTTATTGTGTTCATTGTATATTGTTCAATTTACGTCATTTTTATACAGGACAACATGCAAAATAATTTAAAAAAATTAAAAACAATGTACTCGATCACCGTTACGCTGTCGCGGTCACAACGCACGCTCGGCGCGCAGCTCCCACTCTTTTCATTGTCACTAACGTCGAGTGGGGAGCGAATCGGCTGCGCAGCACTAGCAACTCGCCAAGCGTATCATTCGTGTACAGACAGACCAGACAGACAGACCAGACAGACAGACCAGACAGAGAGACCAGACAGAGAGACCAGACAGAGAGACCAGACAGACAGACCAGACAGAGAGACCAGACAGAGAGACCAGACAGAGAGACCAGACAGACAGACCAGACAGACAGACCAGACAGACAGACCAGACAGACAGACCAGACAGACAGACCAGACAGACAGACCAGACAGACAGACCAGACAGACAGACCAGACAGACAGACCAGACAGACAGACCAGACAGACAGACCAGACAGACAGACCAGACAGACAGACCAGACAGACAGACCAGACAGACAGACCAGACAGACAGACCAGACAGACAGACCAGACAGACAGACCAGACAGACAGACAGACCAGACAGACAGACCAGACAGACAGACCAGACAGACAGACAGACCAGACAGACAGACCAGACAGACAGACCAGACAGACAGACCAGACAGACAGACCAGACAGACAGACCAGACAGACAGACCAGACAGACAGACCAGACAGACAGACCAGACAGACAGACCAGACAGACAGACCAGACAGACAGACCAGACAGACAGACCAGACAGACAGACCAGACAGACAGACCAGACAGACAGACCAGACAGACAGACCAGACAAACAGACAGACCAGACAAACAGACAGACCAGACAAACAGACAGACCAGACAAACAGACAGACCAGACAAACAGACAGACCAGACAAACAGACAGACCAGACAAACAGACAGACCAGACAAACAGACAGACCAGACAAACAGACAGACCAGACAAACAGACAGACCAGACAAACAGACAGACCAGACAAACAGACAGACCAGACAAACAGACAGACCAGACAAACAGACAGACCAGACAAACAGACAGACCAGACAAACAGACAGACCAGACAAACAGACAGACCAGACAAACAGACAGACCAGACAAACAGACAGACCAGACAAACAGACAGACCAGACAAACAGACAGACCAGACAAACAGACAGACCAGACAAACAGACAGACCAGACAAACAGACAGACCAGACAAACAGACAGACCAGACAAACAGACAGACCAGACAAACAGACAGACCAGACAAACAGACAGACCAGACAAACAGACAGACCAGACAAACAGACAGACCAGACAAACAGACAGACCAGACAAACAGACAGACCAGACAAACAGACAGACCAGACAAACAGACAGACCAGACAAACAGACAGACCAGACAAACAGACAGACCAGACAAACAGACAGACCAGACAAACAGACAGACCAGACAGACAGACCAGACAGACAGACCAGACAGACAGACCAGACAGACAGACAGACCAGACAGACAGACCAGACAGACAGACCAGACAGACAGACCAGACAGACAGACCAGACAGACAGACCAGACAGACAGACCAGACAGACAGACCAGACAGACAGACCAGACAGACAGGCCAGACAGACAGGCCAGACAGACAGGCCAGACAGACAGACCAGACAGACAGACCAGACAGACAGACCAGACAGACAGACCAGACAGACAGACCAGACAGACAGACCAGACAGACAGACCAGACAGACAGACCAGACAGACAGACCAGACAGACAGACCAGACAGACAGACCAGACAGACAGACCAGACAGACAGACAGACCAGACAGACAGACAGACCAGACAGACAGACCAGACAGACAGACCAGACAGACAGACCAGACAGACAGACCAGACAGACAGACCAGACAGACAGACCAGACAGACAGACCAGACAGACAGACCAGACAGACAGACCAGACAGACAGACCAGACAGACAGACCAGACAGACAGACCAGACAGACAGACCAGACAGACCAGACAGACAGACCAGACAGACAGACCAGACAGACAGACCAGACAGACAGACCAGACAGACAGACCAGACAGACAGACCAGACAGACAGACCAGACAGACAGACCAGACAGACAGACCAGACAGACAGACCAGACAGACAGACCAGACAGACAGACCAGACAGACAGACCAGACAGACAGACCAGACAGACAGACCAGACAGACAGACCAGACAGACAGACCAGACAGACAGACCAGACAGACAGACCAGACAGACAGACCAGACAGACAGACCAGACAGACAGACCAGACAGACAGACCAGACAGACAGACCAGACAGACAGACCAGACAGACAGACAGACCAGACAGACAGACCAGACAGACAGACCAGACAGACAGACCAGACAGACAGACCAGACAGACAGACCAGACAGACAGACCAGACAGACAGACAGACCAGACAGACAGACCAGACAGACAGACAGACCAGACAGACAGACCAGACAGACAGACAGACAGACAGACCAGACAGACAGACCAGACAGACAGACCAGACAGACAGACAGACCAGACAGACCAGACAGACAGACAGACCAGACAGACCAGACAGACAGACAGACCAGACAGACAGACAGACCAGACAGACAGACAGACCAGACAGACAGACCAGACAGACAGACAGACAGACAGACAGACCAGACAGACAGACAGACAGACCAGACAGACAGACAGACCAGACAGACAGACAGACCAGACAGACAGACAGACAGACCAGACAGACAGACCAGACAGACAGACCAGACAGACAGACCAGACAGACAAACCAGACAAACCAGACAGACCAGACCAGACCAGACCAGACCAGACAGACAGACAGACCAGACAGACCAGACAGACAGACAGACAAACCAGACAGACCAGACCAGACAGACAGACACACACGCGTTGGCTATGTTGTTGACCAGCAACAAAGTTGAGTTGAGTTTAAAATTTGACCATGCTCTACATTACCGACTGCTAGTATAGTAGGCACACACACATCATGTTGTCGGCAAGCAGATCCCGAGCTTACCAACTGCCAGTAAAGCAGCCCTCGACTCAGCATGCCCGTTGCCAACTGGTGCCCATGTTCTACTTTACCGACTGCCAGTAAAACAGGTAGAGCCAGCGTTCTGCCGGCAGAACAGATCCCCAGCTTACCAACTGCCAGTAAAACATTACTCGGCGCATCCTGTTTCTATCATGTTTGCTACCGACTATTGGCCATGTTCTACTTTACCGACTGCCAGTAAAACAGGTACAGGCATCATGTTGCCGGCAAAGCAGATACCTAGCTTACCAGCTGCCAGTAAATCAGCGGTCAGCGCATCAGGGTTCTATCATGTTTATTACCAACCGTTGGTAATGTTCTGCATTACCGACTGCCAGTAAAACAGGCAGAGCTAAGCATGCTGCCGGCAAAGCAGATACCTAGCTTACCAACTGCCAGTAAATCAGCTTTTGACTCATCCTGCTGGCCAAGGGCTGCTTTACTGGCGGTTGGCAAGCTAGGGATCTGATTTACCGGCAACATGATTGGGTCTGTTTTACTGGCAGTCGGTAATGCAGAACATTACCAACGGCTGGTAATAAACATGATAGAACCATGCTGTGCTGACCGCTGATTTACTGGCAGCTGGTAAGCTAGGTATCTGCTTGCCGGCAACATGCTTGGCTCTGCCTGCTTTACTGGCAGTCGGTAATGCAGAACATTACCAACGGTTGGTAATAAACATGATATAACCCTGATGCGCTGACCGCTGATTTACTGGCAGCTGGTAAGCTAGGTATCTGCTTTGCCGGCAACATGATGCATGTACCTGTTTTACTGGCAGTCGGTAAAGTAGAACATGGCCAATAGTTGGTAACAAGCATGATAGAAACAGGATGCGCCGAGTGATGTTTTACTGGCAGTTGGTAAGCTGGGTATCTGCTTGCCGACAACATGATGTGTGTGTGTGTGTCTACTATACTGGCAGTCGGTAATGTAGAGCATGGACAATTTTTAAACTCAACTCAACTTTGTTGCTGGTCAACAACATAGCCAACGCGTGTGTGTCTGTCTGTCTGTCTGGTCTGGTCTGGTCTGTCTGTCTGGTTTGTCTGTCTGTCTGGTTTGTCTGTCTGTCTGGTCTGTCTGGTCTGTCTGTCTGGTCTGTCTGTCTGGTCTGTCTGTCTGGTCTGTCTGTCTGTCTGGTCTGTCTGTCTGGTCTGTCTGTCTGTCTGGTCTGTCTGGTCTGTCTGGTCTGTCTGGTCTGTCTGGTCTGTCTGCCTGGTCTGTCTGTCTGGTCTGTCTGTCTGTCTGGTCTGTCTGTCTGGTCTGGTGTTAACGGTGTTAACGGAAAAGAATCCATAGACAGGTCAGTTGAATGCCTTTTGGGATTGCGTCATAATTAGGCGTATGATAAAATATGGAATTTTTTGCTACATTCCGTCCATTCACTCTCAATATTACATCTTAGACATAATATTGAATCCGGATATTCGTGACAAATAATAAAGCAATTAACCATTATAAAAGTGGCTACAGCAGATTTTTTTTTATTCGTCAATGATTCACAAAAACGTTAAGGCATTTGCCACAATGATATATCTTCCTCAGCTCTGTCTATAGATAACTAGCTTTTTTTCGGTTCGAAGTTTCCGAAGCAGCGTTAATCTCTTCCATTTTGTCCAATTCCCTATGCTTAGATTTCTTTTTCCTCTTCTTGCTCATTTCCTCTCCTCCCAAGTTTTCAGATATTTCCTCCAGAAGATCTTCTTTCTCTCGTTTTTTCTTTCTCATCTCTTTTTTTACTTCATGGTCGGGAATTTTGGTCGTCGGATAAACTTCATGTGTGAGAACGACGGACACCGAACGCTTCTTCTTCTTTTTCTTCTTTTCAATCATGGCTTCATCTCCATTAACTACATCGTCAGTATCATCGATTTTCAATTCTGTCGATTTGTGCTTTTTCTTTCTCAATTCCTTATCAACATCCACCGTTATCGCACTTGGTTCACTCTTTGGTGTATCATTTAAATTATTTTTCTTGCGTTTCTTCTTTGTAACATTTTCGTCTTCATCTTTAACTTTGTCCTTTACCCTCGATATCTTCGATTCGCTCTGCTTTTGATCATGACATTTATTTTTCTTGCCATTCTTCTTTAAAACATTTTCGTCATCTTCAATTCTTATTTTTTTATCAATCATACTTTGTTCCAGCACCATCACTGATTTACCGTTCAATTTATTTTTCTTCCGTCGTTTCGTGCCCGAGTTTTCGTTTTCTCGGTCGCCATTTTCTTCTTTTACGGATTCGTCGCCATTCGCCAACTTTTTAAAACCTTTTCTACGATTATGTTCGGGCAAAGGAACGTCAAAGTTTCTTTCGAAGACAGCAACAAAAAATCCATTACTGAAATCGATCTCGGGCTTTGCGTAAAGACAATTGTCCTTGCACGCGTAATCCGTTGAACTGAAATTCTTCCAATTGCCACCGAGTAAATCTTTCACGGATAATAGCTTGTAAGACTCGCCAATATTAGCGAGAAGCTCATCGATGACCATTTCATTTTCCTCTGGATATATGGAACATGTGCTGTAAACGACACGTTTTACCGTCGAAAAATTCAAAAGCGCGTGACGGAGAATTAATACTTGAAAAGATTGAAGACTTCTGAGTCGACCTGGTACATATTTGGAAGCGGTATTTTGGAAATCTAATCGATCCGACATGCCTGCAAGAATTGATATGAAAATATTTAAATGGTTTCATTTGAAATCTCGCCAAGTTTCATAGCATTTGATGGATTTTTTTTTGACTGAAATAGATATTTTTTTCTCAATTTTGAAATTATCCAGAAATATTGAAAATTCACAACATTTTTTCAATTTCATGGAAAATGAATACATAGACAATAATTTGCAGAGATTTCTCACCTGAGCCCGAGCAGCTTGGATCGACCAGAATGTACTCGACATTAGGACATTTATTTGGGTCCAGACTAGTCGCATCTGCATTTATGGTCGTCACGCAAGTCGCACAAGTGCCCTCGATTAATTTCTGCAGGACTTTATATCTTCTCTGATCCCTCTCAACAGCAAAGATATTTCTACAAAGTAATTTTATATTCGTTACTTGAATATTCATAAAAAGAATAACCCTTGTCATTGTAGTAAAGTACTATGAGCATATAACGAGCATACCCTTTATTTTGCATAATTGCAGCCAAATGTGTGGTTTTCATACCAGGTGCTGCACACATATCCAAAACTGTAGATCCAGGAGTTGCTTTTAAAAGATGTGCCGGAAGGCAGCTAGCCTGTAACAAAAATTCCCAAAATAATTAATTCCCACAATGAATTAATAATTCTGTATGGAATACCCCAAATAAATGCCAAAATTTTACCTTGTCCTGAAGAACGATAGCGCCGCATTTATAACTCGGATGATCGTGAAATTGCGTACCAGATGGAAAAGCGAACAATTCTGGTACATGAAAGTCCTGAATGCAGCATGATTCGTCCAATATCGACAGTGAGGTAAGAAAAGACGTGTAATCGCGGCTCTTTGGCAAAATTTTCCACCCATCGTGTTCGAACGAATGTACAGCATCTTCAATGCTACTTACGAGCGTATTAACACGAACGTATCTCGGTTTTTGTACTGAAAGATAAACGATGTGAATGGTTTTCTTTTATAATTTTTTTCTTTTTACCTTAAAGTAATAAAAAAGAATATGATTGAAATCGGGTACACGTCGAATAAACAACTCCAGGTATCCAATTAACCAATATATTTATTATTAATATTTATTATTATGTACGAATGTATTTTTGACTCGGAAATGTTTACAGATATTAAATGAAAATAAACAAAATAACTCGAGAAATGCAATATCATTTATAAACCGATTAGTCTGATTTTTTGCAATGCTCGTTTGAAACCCTTTCGTCATCATTATTGTCGACTGGTTTAGGCTCGTCAGGCTCGCACATGGCTTTATAAGCATAAGCGGCAATAATTGCATGTACAACTATGACGGCTGCTAAAACTGACACGCAGTTGGTTGTAAATCTTTCAGTTTTAAATTCCGTATTCATGAGATGTTGTACGCCAAAATAAGCGGCAAACGGTAGAGTAAACATAGCCGTACTGTAGAGAAAGAGACCCCCAAGAACCGCGACCAGAGTCATGATTTTTTTTTTTAATATTATTTTTACTTTGCAGATTTTTTATTTTTATTTTTATGTATTTTCTTATGACGCAATTTTTAATCTGATCTCTTGAATCACGAATTGCCTCTCTGGATCGTAATGGTCTCGTTACGTTTTTATCAAAACCGTGAAGAATCTCATCTCGTTCAACGAGCAGCTGTTATCTGCAAGAATAACGAAAAAAAAAAAAAAAATTATATATAGTAAATAATTTTTAATATTTTACCATTGTTACTGATGGAACGAGCTATGGTTGTGGTATCCAAATTTTTCGATTCATTGCGAAGAATTTTTTCATAAGAGAGAATAGCTTGTATGGGCTTGGCCTCTGATGGCAATTTTTTCTTCCCCCATAACAATTCTGTAATTAAGACTCTGGCGAGCCAGGGATCCAAGCGTGGCTCGTTAAATAATAATTGAGTTTTACGCAGTAGTTCGTCCAGTTGAGAAGCATGTTGAAGAGTCGTCAGGGCTAAGGCAAATGTGCCAGCGAGATTCTAGAGGAATATAATTAGATTTGCAAATTTATCGTGATGGACGAGAAACGGGGTAAAGTACCTGTCGGTGTTCTCGATATAATTAATTTTAAACACCAAGTACGATCACTCACGAGTAATCTCTCTATGAAAATAAAGTATGCTCAAAAAATCTACCACGAATAAAGAATTTTTTGTTAGAATTATAAATAATATATATTCGCGATATACTTTTGTTGTTAGAGATGTATCCAAAATTTTCTTATTATTATTCTGTCTGGTTTCATGCCTTGGTATTTCATGGAAATACCAAGGAAGGCATTTCCGTGAAATATCAAGGAAATGGTAAATGGGCTATATGTATATATTCACTTTACATTTACTTAATGTAAAGTTAATCGTTTTGCATAATAATAAAAATATCTTTGGAATTTATCTACGTGAAATATTGAAAATTCCAAGAAATGTTTTACAACCTCAAGTCAATGATAAGCATACATTTATAATGTATAATAGAGATATTTTTATAGAAGCTTCCCTTTTCATCCCAATTAATGATTTTGTCACCCACAACAATCTGGCCCATAAAAATCGATTAATATTATTCATTAAAAGATCCCAATAATATTCATATAATTGGAACATGTTAGTTAAATCTGATTAGAATAATTAAATGAGACAAAACAGGGCAGGAATACATTGACAGTGAAAAAGTGAAAAACTAAGATACTTTGCATTGTAAAAGATCATTTGATGATCATTTATTGGTGCAGCTCTGGTTTATCGCATATGTAAGTGATTTGTACATGTTAGAAACCGAAAAAAGTTTATGCCCAACTTCTTCACGATGTTTATGTGGTGATTAAAATTGAATGCCGGATAGCTCGTAGTTTTTATATGGGGTAACATCGGTAGATCCGATCTGGTACAGGCACAACTAGTTTGATTAAATTAACCGGGACAACTACATAAACATAGTGAGATCGGTTTATGCCAACGTACATTTATGTCGAGTATATTCATCTTTAGGAAAAAGAATAACAAGAAACCCGTCGAAAAGTTTATAAATATGTAACAATAATTTCGCGAATCCCCGCGAGCTCATATGGACACTAATTGGGAGATTCAAGTCAATATTACTAAATAAATATTTATAATGATTCTAAGGTCACGTGGCGAGATTTACTCACGGGATGCTTCTTCTCGTAAATCAATTGCTTCAGGCTTGCTCCTTCCTCCTCGACGTTTTTAACAGTTTGTGCAGTGATCTTGTAAAGTCTTGGGACTTTTACGGAATGTACAAAACCCTTGGACATTATTTCATTTCGGATTACAATTTCATAAAATTAAATGTGCTTTAACGTCGTCGAGGGCTCTAAACAATTCTTCTAGGTTAAAATTTTATTCAATTAGGCGAAGACGCCTCTGTAGGCGCTTTGGCGAATTAACGGGAAAACGATAGATGGCGCCGTAAGCACCTTCTCCAACAGAAAGTTCATGTTCTTTAGTTCACGACAAATAGGGCCATTGAGCATGAGGGCATGGTTGTACGATGAATTTCTGCACAAGCAATAAAAACATTGAACTGTCTCTGTAGTTCCTCTATTCCTATTCAAGTGCGTGTTTCTATTGTTGTCAGCCGACGCTGAACGGGATAGTACGTGAATTAAAGTGAAATATTATCTTATCATAGAGTTGAGATTAGCCACAGGATTATCAGTGCTTGCTCTCGCATTCACCTTTCAATCGTTACTCGATAATCGTCGAATTTTACGATTCAGCTTGTATACGACAAATCATCAATTCGTTCCGCAACACGAAAAGTGTGAAGTTGTTTTGTTTGAATAATATAAGCGTTTTGTAAGTTTGCTGTTCAACACAATGAGCGTAAATCAAGTAGACAATGTCGCGGGCAATGGCACCGAACGTGAGACAGACATCGGTGATGCTTTTGGATATGGAAGGTGAGTCCTATTCTTTATATATAATTTGTGAGGTTAACGACCTTTAGTCTCATGAATTGTTTAGTTTTATGGAGTGATAAGACCATTTTCCATCGCAGTTGTCTCCCAAATCGATGATTCTCGGCCAAACGATGAGAAGAATGATCTGTAAAATCAATGAACGCACTTTGCTGTTTCATTCTTTTGTCCGAAATATCAATTGGTTCGGAAAAATTTGAATTGCAGTATTTTTACCGACTGAGTTATTGCACTTTTTTTTTTAGACTGTAACAGGTTGTATGACGTTTGAACCTTGATTCGAAATCGAAAAGATAGCGTCTGTCTCTCTACCAGGGGTCATGAAAAGAATAACGATGTATAGATATTAAAAATTGCCAATAATTCTCAATTAATTGAATACGAATTATAATTATTCGAACGTGAACAGGATTCTCGTTTTATTCGAATTATTCGGAAATTGCCTATATTTATTATATAGGAGAACCAATATTAATTTAAATTTTGTATCGTAATTTTGTATCGTATGAAGCGATTAATTACGATGGTGGCGCTGAGAGTCGATAAAATGGCGGATTTAAGAGCAAAATTCATACAGAAATGACCCTACCTGTCCGTATATATATGTATGAAATGCCACAAGTCCTGCAACACGAGTGTCAGGATTAAGAATTTCTAGAATAAGGATGTCTGGAATAAGAGTGCCCAAAGCAAGCATTCCTCAAACAAAATAAACAAAATAAAAATATTCATAATAAGAAATTTTTACATTCAAATTAGTTTGAATCTTTGCACAATAGTTACAATCCTTTGATATCCTGCATATGCCACACTCTCAAGGATTACATGAACAGTAAAGGATCTCATTTCAATTCAAACACCATTGGGAAATCCCTGGACGAAAGATTCTGATAAAAGGCTCAACGAAATTCAATCGAAACGTTAAATTTCTTTTATTTTACAGAAACACTGTCACCCCATACATTGGATCATTGCAAACAGCACCGACCGAACGTTACGCCACCCATTACAAGATGAATCATCCCAAACGTGGCCTCGCTTTAATATTTAATCACGAATTTTTCACCGTGAGCCATTTGAAGCCAAGGAGCGGGACAAATGTTGATTGCGAGAATCTCGTTAATACCCTCAAAGATCTTGGATTTGAAGTTAACGATTTTCACAATGCCACACACAAGGATCTTGCAAAAAATTTGGAGCGAGGTATTCATCCTTTTTTTTTCGTTAAAAATTTTCCAAATAATTACATAGTCGAAATTTTGGATTCTTACCGAAAATGCTTGGCTTTTTTTTCCAGTCGCTGAGATGGACCATTCTAATCACGATTGTCTCGTCGTTGCCGTACTGAGCCATGGCGAGCTTGGTCTTTTGTATGCTCATGATACACCCTATAAAGCCGATACCATTTGGTCATACTTTACATCTGACAAATGTCCAACTTTGGCCGGCAAGCCAAAATTATTTTTCATTCAAGCTTGTCAGGGTGACAAGCTCGATGGAGGCTCGTCATTGAAGGAACGCACAGAGACTGACGGTCAGCCAACAACAACGACATTTCGCATTCCTACACATGCTGATTTATTAATTGCATACTCGACCATTCCTGGCTATTATTCGTGGCGCAATACAACACGTGGCTCATGGTTCATGCAAGCTCTTTGCCTCGAATTGCGTGAAAATGGAACACGTTACGACATGCTGACTCTTCTTACATTTGTTTCACAGCGTGTCGCTCTTGATTTCGAATCAAACACACCCGATAACGCGACGATGCATCAGCAGAAACAAATTCCCTGTATAACTTCGATGCTGACGCGTTTGGTGAAATTTATACCACCCCAGAATGGTGCAATTATTGGTGGCGATGGACGGGCCGGCATCTAAGATTTTTATTTTTTTCTATCTTGGAGAGTTTATGGAGGAAATGATTCAGAAGAGAGTAGAGAAAACGAGACGTGCCTGACAACGAGAAAACGCGATAATACTGCATTTAAACCTAAACAGTTAGAATTTGTGGGTACCCCCGAGAAAGTCCAACTGTCTAGGAGTAACTTTAAACAAATTGAATTATTATTTTTAATTAAATTTTAATAGATGAGGCAAAAGTCAGCGTTAATCAGCGTTGATTCGAAACACTGTAGATTTAAGCCTACACAGTTAGACTTTCTGGGCATACCCGCAAAGTCTAACTGTCTAAGGTTAATATTACATTAACAAAATTCATTGCTCATTTAATTTACAAAAAAGTCGATTTGTCATGACGACCATTCGATTTTTCAAACAAAACATGATGACTCGTTTTTTGATGCAGCATTGCATCGATACTTATTACATACTAGTGATATATATATATATATATTTTTTCCCCAAATCCTTTCGATTGAGAAAGGGCAAAACGTTAAGGTGATGTGTGCTGGCGTCTGCGCGGGTGCGAGACACATATCGCTGTAGGCGACCATGGAGGATTGAGAAAGAATGATACAAACTTATCTCGCATCACCTAAACAGATATAAAAAAAAATTGCCGTGACCTTCGGAGTTGGAACATTTTTTTTTTTTTACGTTTCCTTGAATTTTCAGTATTCGCGATTTATTTTTCCTGCCCTGTTGATCTCAATTGTACGTATCGGTACTAAATTAATTAAATGAGGTGCTCGACCTGGTTCTTGCGTCAATTGATTGTCATCTTGCCACTACTTACAACGCAGTATTTATAAACATTTACTGTCGTTCGATTGTCTGTATCATTCCTAGAATTATGATGCAACACCGTAAAAGTGTTTTTTTTTTTCAAATATCTTCTTTTTTTTCGACTGATCGTTGCTCAAAAACGATGCAATTATTATTTTTTTTTCCTTTATACGCCTTAACTAGAACAAATGTCTGTCACAGCGAAAATATTGTGATAAATTAATCGTCAACATGAGTTATCGTCGATTAGGTCGTGTCAATGAATTCAGACGTCTGAATTCGTTGGTCGTGTGTATCAATATGCCACCATATAATAATCTATATAATATAACACCGTGTAAAAGTGCACTTTGCACCTGAAGAAATTTTATAATCCCAATTATATTGTATCATTGTCAGAATTACGGTGTCACAAAAAAATATCGAGTATTTATGTATTTTTTTCTCTTCATAATACCGTTTTGTATCGAGTCATACGATAGACAGCCATTTGTAGGCATTGAATTTTTCTATCCAATTTCCACACATTGAATTTTTGTACTCAATTTCTACGCAATTTATACTGCCTTTTATATCAAGTAATAATAAAAATTCAATATTTGGAGCCACAATCCATAATTCCAAAGAGTCAATCATTATATAACGATAATTACTTTATAAGTAAATAATCGACGATCGATGCGCGAATTAAGTTTCGAGTAGGGTGAAAAAGCGGACTTTTTACCTAAAGCCAAAAAAATTATTCATAATCTCAGTCTTATAAATGTCAGCGTTATGATGGCTAATTGTCACAAACCAAATATCGATTATTTATGTGAATACATTTTTTTTTCTCATAGGGCCGTTTTTTATCGAACGGTACTATAAACAGCAATTTATAAACTGCGAATTTTTGTACTCAATTTTTACGCATTCAATTTCTTTATGCAATTTTTATTGACTTTTATGTGCAATAAAAATAAAAAATTTGATATATGACGAAATAATGAATAATTGAAACGAGCCAGCCATCATATAGCCGCAATGGATTACTAACATTAAGTAAAATTTCGATTTATGCAGAAAGGGCATTTTTTTTTTTTTTCATTATCATTATTGCAAGTACAAAATAAATACAATTACTTATAGTTATAGACAAATATTGTCACTGAGGCACTTGTCCAGGTATGTTGAATAACATCAGGGAATCGAGTCTATGAGTCATTTGGGGGGCTGTGAATGGTCGACGTTGTTGTCTGGTTCGATTCTCCGTCTCGAGAGACATCAAATTTTGAGGATTTAGCGTCACCAGAGTCGTATAATCCTGACCATCCTGTGCGTTTATTGGTAATAAATCGCAACCTGTGCGATGCAACATTAGCTGTGATTTACTCATACGTTCACCAAGACCCAGTGGTGCAGTTTTGTTTCTGCACGATGTGAGAAACTTTTTCAACGACGATTTTTTTGGTTTATTCTCAATTACTGCAAAATCAAATTACAACACATAAAAAAAAATCCCCCCCAATGATAATCAATTTAATAGCTAATCGATGATACTCACGATTCTCATTGCTTGAGTCTGGAGCTCGACGACTCTGAGAATTGAAAAAAATATCATTTAGCTTGTATTCAATCTTCTTTTAACATTTCATTTTTTTTTACATTATTTTTTAACATTATATTAATTTTTTTCCTATTCGTACTCGAATCAGATCGCAATTCTCAAGGGTTTTATCCTTACTTGTTCAGCAATAATTTCTCGTATTGGCTTGAAAGGATTTGAACGTATCGATGCGCGTGAAAGCGTGTTCGATGTTGAGGACGGTTTTCTTTGTACACGAGTTATTAAGCCATTCTGTGATTGCTTTATACGACGATCTATGGTTGAAAAGTTTTTCGATATTGTGTCCAACAGCCATCTGTAAAATTTTTGCATCATTACTCATATATTTAGTGGAGAATAAGTGAAATTTGACCCTGATTGAGCTCACTTGTAACCATTCACGATACCCATTGAATTGTTCTTTGATTGTTCTGTTAAAAAAATTGACGAACACGTTTCAACTCTTGTCGGGCAACGCATCGCATTTGCGACACGCTCAACTTCCAAATTTTCCACGAGATCCAACTCGTCAATGGCACCTCGTACATCCTGCTTGTTAGCTAATCTGCGAAATAAAAAAAAATATATATTTTCATCAAAATAAAAGTTTCCCTTACTCAATATTGCAAATTTGTTTCACCAACTTGTGTCAACTATAAAATGTTAAAACGACGAATTAGTAATGTCACAAACAACAATTGCATCCACAATTCTAATTATTTCTATTTTGCATTTAAAAAAAAATGTGCATTTGTGTTTTTAGCGACATGAGCGTGAAAATATGTAAAATATTTATTTTTTTATATTCTCACAATAGTATAGGTTTTCCAGAAATATGTTCATGCTCTATTAATTCGCCGAATACAATTTTATTTTCTGTAAGACGGGATATGTCGCTAGCATCCACCACATAAATCAGACCGTGTACCTACAAGTTGTTAGATTCGTTAATTAAATGAATTATGAGTGACATTCGAAAAAAAAAAACATGATTGAATTGATTATTCTTGATACAACTCGACACATCGACAAAAGTAATTGATGTATTTGCACTTCAATTTATCAAATTATCTTACATCGTTGTAATATTTGGACCATATCGATCTAATCTGTTGGGCACCACCGATATCGTAAACTTTGACTAAATAAGACTTGTGTCTCAATGATACTATTCGAAATCCCATAGTCGGTAAAACATCCTTGCTGGGATCTGCAATAAAAAAATAATAATGAAGCTATAATGGCATCAACTTTTATCTCTTCTGACAATGTAAACCATCCACAAGTGCGAGAATAATAGCTGCAATTTTCAAATCAATACAATTAACGAATAATTGACAATTTCCGGTAAGAACGAAGTATCACCGGATGTGTCCATACTTCCGGTGATACTTTGCTTTTGCCTGGAATGTCTGTAAATGGAATTCATTAAAACTTTGGTTGCCGACTGAGTTAATTTTCAGATTTGCAAGAAATCCTTACCGTTTGATATACGATTTAATACTGACGTTTTACCGGCATTGTCGAGACCAACGATTAGCAATACAATAGTCCTATTATGGAATAAAAGAGTACAATATATAATTCGATCATTCGGAAATAAAAAAAAACAAGACAATTCATTTGATAATTGAAGAAATAAATCTATATATTACTTCTCAGAGTTGCTTTTTCGTCGCAACTTTTTGAACAGAGTCCTCATGCAGTTACCCATTACGTTCACCAAAATATTCCATAGGCGATAAGTTGTATTTTACATCGGTATTATGTTTTTTTTTACAATCACAGAATAAATAAGGTGGTCCGCCGCCATGTTGTACACAAAATCATGAGTGACTAATAATTTGTTCCTCATCGCGCACACGGCTCAAAGTGAATGAATGAAATGCGTAGCTTCATAAGTGATTGTAGAACGTTTACTAATATTTACTAGCTGGTTGGATTTTTTTTTCTATTTATTTAGTCGGTGCATGCGCTTCTCAAGGTCGCAATTGTCTCCAGTTATACGTCAATAACGGAGGCAATAGAAGAAATGTTAATGACCCGAAGAAGCAATCTACTTTACCCACGTGAAGTTAGGCAGAAGTTATATTAATATTTTTAACTTATTCGGAACGATTTTTATTAATTGACAAATATGAAAATGTCGGTTTTGTTGCGTTCTTATAGTTTTTTTCTTATTTTTTAGACGTTTAACCTTGAAGCCTAATTGCGATATTTCTTCATGAGGACAGCGACCGGTGGACTTGGACTTTTTCAACTTTTTATTTTTTTACTAATTTGGCCGTAATTAGGTGGTAATTGGTGGCCTAATTAAAAAATTTGGTGGTCAAGCGTATACCACCATAAATAATTATTGATGTGAACTTGTCCGCACAAATAATTTATTCATGGCTATCAACTTTCTACAAGTACTCAATCGATGCGTATTTTTTTGGTGGTCACGAATAAACTAATTAAATAATTTGGTGCACACAACCGATAAGCGCACGTATTTCATCCGTTTATTTATTTTATGACGACAAAACCCGAGTTAATGCGCGCGAAGATGTACAAGCACACGATATCGCGACAGCGCACGCAGAACACTAGAAAAAACAAATCCACACCACACGACAGTCGGCGGAGAACTCGCGAGCGCGAGGCGCTCTCCGCTCTCATCACCGATCCCCACCCATTTGCACTGGTAAGCGTAAGCAGTGGCAAGTGAGGGCTGCGCGCGGCGCCGAGCGCGCTGAGTGGAGCGAACGAGAGAGAGTGGGGTCTACGTTCTGCGCGAGCAGCCAATCGCGCAGCGTGACGTCACAACGCTACGAAAAATATACGTGAAAAGGCATAGAAATTAAAGAATTTCTTTTTACACCGCGACTCTGTTGAAGTGACCCTGTTTACCCCGTCAACTGTATTTGCCTGAGACATGAAGCAATTAATAGAATTCTTCTTAGCTACACTTTTGTGAAAACGTATACGCTATAAAGCGGAAATGACGTCATTGTCTTTTCAAATTCCACACTCCATCATTCCCACAAAACTTTTCATTTCCACGACTCTTTCTCATCTTTTCCAATGAAAGAAAGAAATAAAAGACCTGAAAAAAAGATTTAAAAACTAAACAAAAACCCAATTTACTGCAATAAAACAAATTCATCTATTAAGAATAATGATTGATAATGACAGTAAATGGAAGAGAGATAACGAATAATTTATAAAGTATGAAAGCTTCAAATGAATTCTTCGTCAGAATCGATGTCGATGGTCGACTGAATGGAAGCGTAGAAAGCGGCTTCGTCAAAACCATTTCCTTCGATGATTCTGAAAACCTCAGCTTCTTTTTTCCGAGCAGTTCTTCTCGCTATATATGTATCTAACGATATATTAGAATTGCCAGTCGCAGAGAATTCTTGACTATGATGACCTTGACTTGTGCTTGGTAAGCTTATAAATTCTGGACTTGATGATTTGAAACCTCCGTAGCAGTCGTTTCTGTTACTTCTCTGTGTCCCAAATCTCTCTTTTTTCACATCTGCCAAATGTGTACGAGCTCGTTGATCATGAAAATTTTCCATTCTATCCAGTCTTTGGCTTGATCCGATTGCGTGTGAATTTTTATCAACACCTTCCGAGCTCGTGTTTGATTCGGTTACAATTGTTGTGCTTGATTTTCTTTCACTGTCATTTCTATCACTTCTTTGTGTCCCAAATCTCTCATTTTGCATATTTATCCGATTTTCACGAGCTCGTCGATCATTAAAATTTTCCATAAGATGTTTCTCAATTTGTCGCATTGTCGAATTTTTATCATAAATTTCCGAACTCGTTCCGAACTCAAATCTTTCTTTTTGCACATTTATCGGATATGCTCGTTGCCCATAATAATTTTCCATCAGTTTTTTCAAATCTTGCCCGAGTAAGTATAAATTTTTATTACAACCTTCCGAGTTGGTGGCCGATTGGCTTAAAAATACTGGTCGATCTATTCTCTGTGTCTCAAATCTTGGATTTTGCGTATTTATCAAATTTGCACGAGCTCGTTCATCGCCAAAATATCCCATAGGCTGTTTTTCATTTTGTTGCGTTCCGTGATAATTTTTATGATAAATTTCCGAGCTCGTGTTTGATAAGTTTGAGAATACTGGACTGGGTACTTTAAATTGTTCTTCATAATTTCCATCATCCATTCCTTGTGTCCCAAATCTCGGCTTTTCCGTATTCAACAAATTTGCGCGAGCTCGTTGATATCCAAAAATTTTCATACGCTGTTCCTCATTTCGCCTCATCGCGTGATAATTTTTATGACGAATTTCCAAGCTCGTGCTCGATTGGCTTAAAAATACTGGACCGGGTGTTCTGAATTTTTCTTCATTATTTCTTTCGTTTTTTTTTTGCGTCCCAGTTCTCGGTTTTTGCGTATTCATCAAATTTGCGCGAGCTCGTTGATCTTCGAAAATTGCGTGAGAATTTGTATGTTGAACTTCTGAGCTCGTGGTTGATCCGGGCGAAATGTCTGGGCTTGATTCTCTGTATCTTTCATCATAATTTCTTCCCTCCATTCTCTGTGGCTCAGAACTTAATTTTTGCGTATTTGTCAAATTTGCACGAGCTTGATCGAGTCCAAAATATTCAATAGGATGATTCTCGCTTTGTCTAATCGAGTCGAAATTTTCATTATTAACTTCCGAATTTTTGCTCATAATTCGAAATGTCTTTTCCGAGCTCATCGTCCTCTCAGCCGCCCTCAAATAATTAAATTGCGATAATGAAGAACGAGGCGTATCTTTGTTCAAATGAATTCTCGGCTTTTTCACATCCGAATCTGACGAGATACTTGTCGATGAGAATCTTTTTGTCAATGGCACATCCTGAATGTTTTTTTGCTCAGAATTATTCGTACAAAACGCCGATCTTTTAATCTCCTCGATGTCTTTTCTCTCAATTTTGTCTTTCCTTCTCTTTTCAGCTGCTCCAAAGTCATCACTGCTTGCGACTTGTTGCTCTTTGCTATCTTGCATCATTCCATCTTTCATCAATTCCCTCATAACGCTAGGAATTTTAAATTCATTAACAAGTTTAACGAGATTATCAACCGTAAATTTATCTCGTTCCAAAAGTCCCCACATCTCGACAAAGCAATCGTAGCACATTTTTTTTCGCAAATTCGTCTCATTTTCAGTCTCCAAGGGTTTAACACTTTTGGCAATTTCATCAGCAAAATTTCCAGCGAGGTTTACAATCGTCTCGGGTAATCCAGTCGATCGAGCCAATGAAATTCCATAATTCCACACAGAAGCAATTCCTGGCTTTAATCTGTGTGTGTAAATAAGCCGAGAATCGTTGCAATTCGTTGCTTCAGAAATGTGTGATTCTGTCTCGAAATAATAATTTTTCACATTGTAATAAAATTCGGTTAGTCTCGTGAGATAAAGAAAATGAGTTGCATTGAATATAAATGCGCTTGTGCGAAGTAATTTTTCGCATATTGACCAAGCGATAGAAGTGCCTTCCTCAACAGTCGTGCCACGACAAAGCTCGTCCAATATAATCAAAGAATTTCCCGTTACAGATTGAATTATGTATTGCGCCTCTTTGATCTCGAGAACAAAAGTCGATGCATCTGACTCGATAACATCGCGAGAACACATTCTACAAAATATACGATCTGCAACGCGAAATTGCGCTTTTGTAGCAGGCACATAATATCCAATTTGTGCCATTATTTGTAATAAAACAATTTGCTTGAGATAAACCGATTTTCCGCTCATATTTGGACCGGTTATCGTGTTAAAATTGTGAGCGATGTCAGCAACAATGTCGTTCGAGACTGGACTGTCATTCCCGGAAATATCCATTATCGGATGGCGCGAATCTCTGAGCTCCAGTCTTTGGCCAAATATTGGCATGACGTAATCACTTATCGAGCTCACTTGTGCCATTGACATGAGAAGGTCAAGCTCAGCAATATTATCATTGAGTTTTAGCAGACAGCCAATGTGCTCTCTGATATTTGTCAAAATTTCATTCAATAATACGTTACTCATTATGTGCAATTCTGCACAAGCATCACGACAATTCTGGCTAAGAACAAAAAGACTATTCGTCGTCATAAATATTTTGTTCTTTTGCTTGTGTACCTCAATCAATTCATCGGGTAGCTCATTTGTTTTCATATTTTGACATTGTCTCACGTCCATCTCGATGTGATAGCCAAGAGCTGCATTGCAACCAAGAGAAAATGGAAGATTGTAACGCTCGGACAATTTTTGTGTATATGTTTGCATATCATCGATCAATTCGCAATATGTCTGACGAGCCAAATCGAGCATATCGTTGAGACCGGAGCGTATTGCGAAACAGCGTTGCATGTTCAGTGGAGCAAAACCCATAACTGATTGTGCCTCGGCATGGACAACGCTCAAAATCATTTCTTGGATCGTCTGATAACGTGGATCATTGAGGTCCTGTAATTAAATAATTTTTTTACTTTTCTTTTTTTTCATGATTTTACATGTTTGTTTTGATTGAATTTTTACACCCAAATTTGGACTTATTCAGACTTAAATTCTAAAGCTATAGCGAGACTATTAAAATTAATATTTTTCAAATTAAGATCAATTTCAAGCTCAAACTTGAGAAGAAAAATTTGAGACTTTTAATTATTTTTGTACGATTGATTTTTGTTTTTGGTTATTTTTTTAATTACTAGGGAGAATTTCTCACCTCGGCAACTTTTTGAAAAAATTGTGCTTGTCCGTTTGAGATGACCGATCGAAGTTCTGGAATTATATCGATGATATTTTTTAAAAGTAATATATAATTGAGATTTTTCTCTGCTGCTTGGATACTGTCGGCTTGTGAAGTGAGAATCGCCAGGCTCAAAAGTCTACTTGCCCCATAGAATCGTTTAACTACTGGCTGTAAAGAAGAAATGAAAGAAAAAAAAAGATTAATAAAAAATAATTTATAGGATGATGAAAAAAAAATATGTATGGGAATATAACAATTTATATGAATAATTGACAGCAATAAATTAAGCATACATTTCAGACTCAAATATTTTTTAAGTCTCAAGATTAAAAGATTTTACGAAAAAATCAAACGGAATCATTTGAATTTTTTTAAAATATATTTTCAATATTATTCAAATATTTTTATATTTCCTGAATATTGAAATAATTTTTGTGTGTACCAAAAGTAAATAAATCAATTACCTTGACGATCGAGTGAAACGATCGGTTTGACACAAACTCGGCCACGCAAGTCTGACGAATTTTTATGAGATCCAAATTAAAGGGTGGCTGAAGTATTGAGGCGCGAAGTAGCCTACGTCCCATTGGGGTGGAACAACGATCGAGAGAATTGAGAAGACTAAATCTTCCATTGGAATCTTGTGAAGTTACCAATTCGAGACTTTGGGTACTCTCAATATCTTAATAAATTATCATTTTTAAATATTTTTCTCTTTTGTTATCTCATAAAGGACATTTCATTATCATGGATAAACAAAAAAATTCCAACTTTTTAATAGCAAAAGTATTTAAATTTTTCAAAAAAATTCCAATAATAAACGTATTTGGAAAAAAATGTTAAATTATTGGAAATTTTTCAAGAACCCTTAAAATTCACCTATGAAAGCTGCATTTTGTGATCCATGAAACTCCATTTTCATAGATTTTGGTGCATGTATGATGTGTTGGATGTACTCTACGTATTTAAAAAGTGCCGATACTGCAGCAAGTGCATAATATCTGTAAATGATTTAAAAGTTTTTTTTTTTTGTTAGAATCTGAAGATCTTTCAGCCTTACCCTCGGTATCTTTTATGAAGAATAAAAAAAAATAAAAATACCAACTTTTGCTTGACAAAGAGTTCAACACTGGAAAATTCCTCGGCGCAATGAGTTTTTATCCTGTCCATTCCCGAAGTATCGTGAAAGTGCATTCGGGCAACTGGCGTTATCGTTATTGATTCGAATTTTTCTCTGATCGCGTGATAAAGACCATTCGTATAAATATTTCGTTCGCACATCGTATCCGGCATTATTATCTTTAATAAAATACAAAAAAAAACATTCGTCACGCGGAGATGAATAATTTTTCTTTTGTTCATTTTTACTTTGTCATTAAATGTTTTTTTTTTTACCTCAATCGGATTCAGAGTATGTATCTTGGTCAGAGTATTTATGTACGTGTTACAATCGCTCATTTGACAGAGTATCATGTGAGGATATTGAACATCTATAGCAGCCATTCCGACTTCTCCTCGAGCATCACCACGGCCGGAAGTGATTGCTGTATGACAAAAAAAATACAAACAAAAAAATTCCGAATAATAATAAAGAAAAAATTTTGATTATTTTTTACTTTACCAACAATGACACAGTGATCGGGATCGGTTGAGATACTGCGAGGTGATATTCGGCCACCGGATGAACTGCGTGTGAAAAATAATTTCTGACAAATAAGTAATATATATAGATATAATACTATAGTCCCCCTGGCGGCTTCGAATTGAACTAACAGCTAATGAAGAAATAATACAATTGCTCATTTTTTTTTTAACCTTCGACCACCTCGTCGATGGAACGTGCTTTTTGGATCAGAGGACGAAAAGGTCGTCTGATATTTTCGGGTATTCTTCGGTGTTACCGTGGCATCCGTGCTGGCTGGATTGATGTTTACAAGTGGTTGTCGTTCAGTCTGGAAATCTTGCAATTCCACGCGAAACGATTTTCAGTACAAAGACAAGAATTTGGCAACAAACAAAAAAATACGCTTCATTTTAAATAGATTTTTGGGACTTACCGTATTTTGGGATGGCATTTATAGATGGCGTACTATTTGCAGCAAATCTTCCAACTCTATCTCGACCTCGACCTCTTCCGCCTACTCGTCCTCTCGCTGGAGCCAAAGCATTTTTTACACGCAACGACATTCATGATTATCTCAAAAACGTAATTACGAAAACGAATAAGTGTCCGTTCAACGTGAGATGACGCGAGACACTGAAAACCGCGAGCTCGGAAAAATTTGATGGTTTAAATTGATTTTTGGGACTTACCGTATTTTGGGAGAACATTGATAGTTGGCGTACTATTTGGAGCAAATGTTCCAGCTCTACCTCGACCTCGACCTCTTCCGCCTCCTCGTTCTCTCGTTAGAGCCAAAGTATTTTCTACCCGCACGACGTTCATGATGATCTCAAAAACGTAATTACCAATTCGTATACGTCCGTTCAGCGTGAGATCACGTGAGACGCTGAAGAACACGAACTCGGAAAAATTTGATGACATTTTTTTCCAGTCACGTGGACGTGCAAGTTTCTTGAAAAAAATTTAAACACAAACGCTCATATATTCATGATTTTCTCATAGTTGTAATATTTTATTTACAAATTCAATATTTTCTTTCAACATTACAGTTTTTTTCTTCTTTTTTTTATAACAGGCTCAAGCTGCAATTAATAAATAATACAATCACAATAACTATTACAGTTAGAAATAAATAGCCTATTACCGTTTTTTCAGCCAGTTTTCTGTTCAGCTTTGTGTATATTATGTATATTATTCGTATATATGTGTATATATGAATATATACATATACATATATATATATATATATATATATATATATATATATATATATATATATACACATATATATATATATATATATATATAGATATATATAGATATACGAGAGGCGATGCACAAAAGCAAGATTTTTCAAAATTTCGCCAAACAAGTGAATTGGAATTTCACGAAATTTCTTTGTTTATTTACAATAATAATGATAATCGTCGCGCAAAAACGCATTTTTTTTTCAATTTCTTTTTTGTCATAATCTTATCAATTTCCGGGGCGATTAGAAAAAAATCTTTCATCTCAGTACTAAGATTTTACTTTTTTTTTTGTTTTTTCCTTAATTTGGCAAGAGATTTGATGTAATGTATATAAGTATACAGTTACATAATTAAAATTTTTCTACGAATTATGTATATATAAATTCGTGTCTGTATAATTTGCGAATGTAAGCCTGATTTTTTTTTTTCTTTTTTTTTTGTTATCGGCGATAAATCTCAAATCTGCTCCATGACATACGTAATGGAGCAGCAATTATTTACATTGGTCTCATTAGAAGCAATTTCGATGATGCTGATGATGATAAAATTGTTGCGATTTTATATTATAGTTGTCTATCGTTAAAGAAACGAAAAAAGAAAACGAAACCGGAAAATATGCGTATAGTTTTCCAAAGGCTGTCGGGTTTTTTTTTTTTTTTTCTTTCTTTCTTTTTTGTAACAGCTACTTGGCTGGGATTTACAAATAATCAACGCATCACCAATCGATCGTATAATCAAAATGACGATTCAAACTTAAGCATTTCATTAAAATTACAATCTTATTTTGGTGTATATTCCTAAGAGCAGCCTCCGTGCGGACATTAATACCACCCGAGTGTCTATGCGCAAGCACAAAATTTATCGTATAATAATAATAATAATAATAATAATAATAATAAAACTGAACTTATTTAGAGAGACGCGCTCGATTATAATTATCACATCGTGTATTATTTATATCGTTTGAAAATATTAGAAATCGTTTTCTCGTATCCTCGTCGTGGACAATATTAATTGACCCCCATTTTTCCCGATAAAACATTCCTTTTTTTTTTTTAATACAAAGCGCTTAGAGTGAAGCGATACAACACTTTCAATCAATTATTATGCCGCTCGTCGGTGTGCTTTTTCTCTTGTTTACCTACAGCTTCAAATATACTATAGTACATAATAAGATTTTATATAAATATTTACAATTCGTTAATTCCATTGCGCTCTCAATTAAACGAGATGATGAAAAAAGAATTAACACTTTCTCTCAAAGACAACAAAGCGATTGTAATGATTTTTTGTTTTTTTTTTTTTCAAACTTACGAATGCTAATAAAACTTACTTAATTATGCCTGCAAGAAATCCGCGAAACATGTAAAATTATTATTATTTTTATTATAAAATATGTAGTGTTGAAAGTAGGACGTGAGTCACGTTCTTTTTTTGTTTTTTAGAAAGGACAAAATGAAATGAATCAGCGCGTGTACAAAAGTAATTGCCACGATCACAATTCACAAATATGATGTGTGTTAATATATAATTGACATGGTATTAATATATACCGAATATGGGGATAAAATTCATAGATTCGGTTGTTGGTTTTCTTTTTCCCTTTTTGTTTTTTTTTCGTCGATTGTAAATAGTTTGTTATCTTCTCTCTAAAAGTCAAGATCGTCGTCGTCGATACATATAATACGTATGAGCCTCTCAACTACTGTCTACATATTTCATCTAGAATATGTACGATTTATTTTGTTTCTTTTGTTTATCAATACTTTCATCAACTTTTTCACAGCGATACAATCGTTTTTTTTTTCTTTTTTTTTCAATTCCTCACACTCGGGGAAATTTGAATAGTAGCGATAACTATTAAGTCATGAAAAAAATTGCATACTTTATGCATTTGATAATAAATTCGACAATTTTTGTAATGAAAAATAGTTGAATTCGATTAAAAAATTTGTTATATTCATTAAACAATTGATTTTACAAAAAATTTATAAATTATTCAATTATAGTATAATAAAATTGTCATTTTTTTACCATAAAGTAATTGTATAAACTATAAATTGTCGACATCATTAAATAATCGATTATACGACAAAATTTATAGTTTATTCAATTATTTCATGGTACCAAATTGCCAATGTTTTACTATAAAATAGCTGCACAAACTATAAATTCGGCATGATCATTCAACAGTTGATTATACGAGAAATTTTCTTTAGTATGACACAGAAATTTTATACAAGTTCGAGAGGTGATGTCCTCTGTTTTTTTTCCTTCTAATAATCATTAAAGGAAAAAAATGGCGATCACGTTTGGACCTATTGCACTATAATTACCGGCTTTTTTTTGCCTCGCAACTCCCATGGACGAATATAATCGCAGCTAATAAAGGTTTTTTTTTTTTTTTCTTTCTTCTACTTCCGGCAATTCACACATATGTATCTTAAGAGTGTTATTTTGAAATTTATGAGGATATTCGATAAAATTGATATTGAGTTTGATATGGACTCGTTTCGCAAAAGGTAAAAATAGTTTCGATAACTTTTTTTACGGAATAATACGATGAATTGGAGGATGCATCGAGAATACTTGAGGGTTTTTTTTTTTTTTCTTTAAACAGACCTAAATTGGTTCTTGTTTGATTGATAGAAAATAAAATTACGCTATCGAATTGTAAATTGAATTAGACGTGACTTTCGAGGGGTACTTTAAAGACCTTTGAAGCCAGATTTGCATCCGGAAGTGATTGGGGCCGCGCATTGGTAACATTAAAAACGACATTACTGGGACCACGAAAAGAAACTTCAATGAGAAAACTTGTATCTGCAACATTAACGCGATTGCTACTAAGATCGGGTGAGCTTGTTCGCAATTGACTTTTTTTCGGTTTTGGATCATTCTTAATGACTCTCTCGTTCTCAGTCTGAAGTTTATTATCGAGCCAGTGAACTTTGTCAAAATCTTTAGTACCCCCGACCGTATGTCGACGTTTTATTGAACGTTCGGGCATTCCATTTTTTCTCTTTAATTTTGTCGTACTCTCTTTTCTCACTGATTGACGTCGTTTGCTAATATTACACTCGGTTTTTTCCGTTTTCGTGAGTGACTCTGATCTCTTCAGCTTTGTATTTGGTGATTCTGATCGATCAGCGTGTTTATTTAAGCTCTCGGAACGTTTTAATTTGCCATTTGTGGGTGATGCTAATCTATCCGGATGTTTATTCAGACTCTCAGACCTCTTTAATTTTGATGTTGCACTCTCGCTTCGTTTATTTAACGATTCTGATCGTTTCAGTCTCGAGCGTGATTCAGCATTTCCTTGACTTAAACTCTCGAATTTTTCCAATTTATTCGTGTACGAGTCGTTGATGATTTCTTTGCGCTGAATCGAACATGCATTTTCATCACTCTCGTGTGAATCTTCCTGATGCACACCGGATGTACATAAATTTTCTATCTCCGGAGATTTTGTTGGCTCAAAATTCCGGGCTTTTGTGATGCAAGGAGTATGTACGTTGCTCGGATTGCTTTTTGGACTCTCATCTTTTTCTGTTGCATCGAGAATTCGGCTTGTCTCGCCCGATGAATCTGTCGTAGTCTCGGAATTTTTTCGACCGGCTCGACGATCATTGTCCGGTGTGTGAGGAATTTCGTTCGTTGTCACGCACGCATTTGAAGCTCGGACGCTTGTGCTCTTTTCGATTGTTCCCTGTTGGATTAATTTAATCTTTTAATTAAATATTGAATAATCTCCAAGTTTATTATACCGAATCAATCGGCATAATTTTGATAGTGATTTTTTTTCTACCATACAAAAATTATTTCTATTTCGAAAGAGAAGAAGAACAAAAAAGATTTTGAAAGAGAATTTTCTTTCAGTGCATATATATTAGATTCTAACACAACCCTTAATTCTGAAGTATTTTGAAAATTAAAGAAATTTGAATTATATTTATAATTCACCATGTGATAATGGAAATAGGTGAAAAATTTGTATTTCGCAATAATTAAAAAAATCGATGGCATATAATTTCAATTATATCGAAAGAAAAAAAAAACATCAACTATTATTAATGAACAAGAAATTAATTTTCTATCGTAATTGTTCCTTTGTCGTTTGAATCTTTTAAAAAATTTATCATTGTAATAAACTCACGTTCAAAGTGCGAATCATTCGTGTATTGTCCGCCGGTGATTTATGAAGGCTCGGATCTCGATAAACCTCGGCAGTACGGCGTGGCTCGTTTCGATCGGCGACCCTAATATTTTCTTCACGTCTTTCATTGTCCGATGCGCTCGTGCTTGCATTATCTGCGGACGTCATGAGAAGATTCGTAGGATTCACGAGAGACTTCCATTTCCGGTCAAAAGTCGACGTTAGACTGGTCAAGAGATCGCTACCTGCAATCAAATTTTTTTCGTTTTCTTCTCTTACTCATTTACAAAAAAATCATAATTCTCTATGTATTCCATTATTTTGGACTTTTGAACACTCAAAGCGGTATTGATCTTAGGATCGTTTGCAATTTTTTTTTTTTTTTTTTCCAGCTTCGAGCGTAAAAATCATTTGATAACACTCTAGACACATATTATTATGTAAAAATGTAACGACATTTCGCTGTGACAATAAATGAAACATGATGAAATAAATAAATGATGCAAGATATAGTACATACAATAAATATGTATAGGGCATTCCAGGCGAGATCGACAAGTAGAGACGATTTTTTAATCAAAAATCTTTTCTTTCATCTAATTCGTTTTTTTTTTCTTCAATAAATCATTGTCAAATAGAGGCTGGCGAAAAAACGTACACAAAAAAACTGCATGCGATTTAAATTCTTTTCAACGATATAAAAAAAATTGAGGACCAAATCCCAAAGGATAAGGATCGCTGTCGATTTAGACTGAAATGTCCCATATGTAGGCCATGTGATAGCATCTAAAACAGTTAAAATTATTCTCATTTGTTTATGTGTGCGTGGGCATTCCTGAAAACAATAACGACTTAATTGCAATGAAACACGCCAGCGTTATGTAAAATTAATCATTAAAAACAATAATTATTTTGTGAAAAGCGACATTACGAATAAAATAATTTAATGATGGTAAAACGTTGGATGATTTGTCATTCGTTGATGATTCACTATAGAAATTTCAACTCCCAGCAATTGTCTTGTTGTACACGCACTTTTTTCTCCTACTTTTGCCTCAAAGCGATGAAAGAACAAACAAAACAAAAAATAATGACAAAATGTTTGCTACAAAATATTTGGAAATGAAAAAAAATTATTAAAGCCGACGACATTGAGAGCTCGAGCGCATCCTAGACGAGAAAAATAAAAATAAAACAGGCTATTAGATGGGCAAATTTAATTAGTCAACACTCAAGAAAAAAAATATATATATATATATATATTCAAGGTCAAATAAAGCTACGAATGCCGATGAACGCTGTGGTGAAGTGCGATAAATGAAGAAAAAAAAAAAAAACAAATTGAGAAGAAGAAAAAAATTTGAAAAAAATCTTTTGAAGCCATTCTGTTGAGCCAGCTGGATTTTTCGAGCTCGGAAAATTGGACACACACCGAGAACTCGTACAATCTCAAAGTCCACAATTGTCCGTTCGTTTTTTTTTTGTTTGTTTTTTGTTCTCTTTTTTACCTCTGAGGAATTTGTTTAAAGTCTTGGAGGACGGCCCGATCCCTGAGCCTGTAAACAGCCCTGACTCGGAGGGCTGTGACGATTTTGTTCCTGGTGCTGGTGGTGGTGATGATGATGGTGATGATGATGATGATGATGATGATGATGAGGATGCTGCTGTAGAAGAAGAGATGGTGGTTGCGGGGTAGCCGTTTCGGGATTTTGATTGTTCTGATTGTGGGACCGGTGTCTTCGTGGGGGTGCTACCGGCACCTGGAGGACCGTGTAGATGGGACGATATGTAGCACCAAAAACCCGGGCTTGCTGTGTGCCTACGCGTCAGATTTTTTTTGTTTTTTTTTTTTTTGATGCTGTCAAAATCCTCGTCAAAAGAGCCCCGTGGACCATAAATGGACATGCGGGTCCTTGTGCTGTTTTTTTTAATTTTTTTTTTCCTCTCGTTTGTTCCTTTGCGCGAGGACGGTTCAAGATAAGCAGACATTTTTTAAACTTTCTCACCTTCTCGTTTCCTCGAAGATTTTTCTCCTTGATTTATTTTCCTTTTTTTTTAAGACCGTCCGTGCGCAGAGTTGTAGAACGAGCGAGAGAGAAAGAGAGAGAGGGCAGGCAAACAGGCAGACAGGCACCCAAGGCAGAAACAAACAGGCAGAATATTCCGAGTTTCACAGCAGCAGACAAGCAGAAAAAACATAACGAAGCTGGCACATTTTATATCTTCTGAACTATTTTCTCCGAGTTGCAGGATAATTTTAAATGTCAGCTCCGGGAATTGATGTTCCGTTCTAATAACGTTTTTTCTCTCGATTTTTAATGAAAATTTCTCATCGCCTTCTTTGAGAAAATATGAATGTTGGGACTAGAATCAATTCGAGGGCAAAAATGAAAGTTTCTCATTTTTATGAAAATTTCTCATCGTCTTCTTTGAGAACATTTTTTTGCGGTTCCTAATTCATCGTACAAATGACAATGTTCTTTCAGCAAGTTGAAAGCTAATTTAGGAACTCAATTCTGAATTTTTCTGACGTCTGGATTTCTGGGTGAAAAAAATTAATGAAAATTTTATTGCACACTTTTGTCATACTAAATATTACCCCAACAGTTCTTTAACCATTTTCGAATAAACATGGGTCTTTCGTGGCAGGTCGATTCAATTTATCTCCCCAATTATTGATTATTCTTTGATAATTAAATGCTACTAAACTTTCTTTTTTCCAAATAAAATAAAGACATTTATTCTACGAAGTTTAAAGTATATTCCCGAATTTTTCGGGATTTTTAAAACCACTTTGAATGCGGGAAAAAGTCGTCAATCTAGAAAGACCTATGTTTGTATGGATCAGGTGGAGTTCTTCACATGATATAGAAAGGGTTAATTGTAAAAATGAAAATACATGAAAAATCTTATCGCAATTTTCAAGCAAAATATGATAATTTAAAAAAATGACGACATTCTGTGATAAATATTTTTCAGAATAGCAATAAACTGTTTAATTGTGAAAAGTAATACGATTGGATATGGAAAACAGTCGAACCTCCTTAATTCGATAAATTCATTAAAAACATAAAAGTGAAAGCTCGCAAAAGCGTGCAAAAAAAAACAACTGCATAAGCGTTGTTTCAATATCTCTAAGAAAAAAAAAATGCAACAGCAATAATTTTTTCATCACTGCTGGTCTCCCTGACTAAACTAAAACGTTATCTTTAATTCCCCGAGACCTTGACTGGCGTGCACGTAACGTACATTCGACGAGCACATATATAAATATAACTTATTATATTTTATAATTAAGCATTAGGCCTTTTTTTATTATTAAACTTAGAGTTATGAATCGTTGAAAATATCGATTGGAAAAAGACAAAAAAACAAACAAATTAGCGTATAAGTGTGGGTAATAATGCCGGCGATGGTTTTTGTTTTTTTGAAAAAAAGAAGAAGAAGAGGAAGAAGAAGAAGAAGAAGAAGAAGAAAAAGAAAAAGAAGAAGAAGAAGACGAAGAAGAAGATGGAGGATTAAAGTACCTAGCAAGCTTTCGGTTAATAGTGAGAATCTTCTGAGTCCAGTGTAGAAAACAAGATCCGGCTACACTCACCGATCATCAGAAGCGAATTAAAGAGGAAGAGAAAAAAAATCACACAGAGAGAATAAATAGATACAGATAACAAAAAGACGGGCATCATAGTCGTCATTGGTTTTGTTTGAGACAGGGTAGGGAGGGGAAAGATATTGTTGGACGTAAAAATATTTGTTAATACATGAGAACATGACAAAAATAACGCTGGGAACAAAATACAAAAAAATGGCGATATTATCTCTCAGTGAGACACTTTTTTTCATCATTTCATACGAATTGATATCATAATTTTCCCTGTCAGAGTAAAATTACAAATTAAATAAATAAATATTTCTCATTTCTCGACTTTCCATTTAGTGCCATTTTCGTAAGTCATACGGGAAATAAATTTTCGTGTCTAATTAAATAATTTAACATCGAAGAATGTAAAGTAAAAAAAAAAAACAAAAAACGAAAAAAAATATTATTTATAAATGATTGAATTGCCAATACTGACCATCGTCGGAAATGTCGCCGGGTATTCCACGTGTATGCTGAGAAGGCGAGGGTGATGGATGTTGAGTCTGCGAGCCATGAATTTCATGCAGAGAATCAAGACTGCCATAACGTGTTGGTGCTAGACAAACGGACTCCAGGGAAGGCTAAAAAAAAATAAAGAAGTATAAAAAATACAGTTAGGATGGATTTAAAAAGGTCCATTTACACGCTACGTTTTAGCAACGATTTTCCTCGCGCAAATCGTCTTGCACGTGCAAAAACGTTACGTGTAAACGCCAAAAATTCTTAACTTGCTCAAATAAAAACGTCGCTTCAACATCGGACAAAGTTTAGCGCCCTCTTTTTTGCTCTCAAACGAAACGGATTTAAAAAAGGTTGCGTGTAAACGAAGGGGAATAAATTTAATAAAATATAATCGTCAAATCTAACAATATAAAATGTAATTCGTAAAATTAAATATAAGCCAACAGCGATAGGCGGTGGACGAAATTGAGTAGCATTTCGTGCTGCCAGTACTTGGTGTGGTGATCGTTTATGTATATATATATATGATTCAATAAAATTCGATTAATTTAATTGAATTTAATTTTCAAGGATAAATTTAAAAAAAAATGCCATACCTCTTTATCAGTCTTGAACTTTTTAATAACACCATTATTCATTTTCTCGCCAATTATGCTGCTCAATTGACTGCTAGCTTCAGCTTTTTGCCTCGCTGTCGGTTGTTGCTGAACAGCTATCGATAGAGGCGTAATTCTAGACGATGATCTTGATCTTTGCTGTCGATTTCCAATATCATTGCTTGTATCATCATTCAGTCTGTCATGTGGCACGAGTCTTTCTGTGTGGAAAGATGACGCGACTGTCGCATCGACAATACCATCGAGAATATCATCATTTTCCATTTCGCGCTTAGCCAATTGCCATTCCATCTCAATTCTTCGTCTCTCCTCCTCGCGTTTTTCTGCCTCACGTCTCTGTCGATGCTGATCACGTTGAAGCATCGCTTTTGTTTCTTGTTCAAATCTTCGTATTCTCTCTTGAGTCGTTGCACTCAATCCTGCATACGTTCTTATCGCAACCTCGTCATTGCTCTGTTTCGTGTCGTTTGAAATATTTGACATTGTCGAAATTGTGTCGAGACTGCCCTGATCATTGTCGAGATGAGACGAGTCTAAACTCAACGGTGGGTTACAATTTTCAATTTGTTGCGATTGTTGTGAATTTGCTGGACTCGTCGTATATTTTGAACGGTTTGATGAATTTCCATTTATCGAACTCGAGCTATTTGTCGAATTGCTAATTACCGTACGATCTGATCTTTCAGAAGGATTCGTCGATTTATTATTCTCGTGCATTAAAACTATTTCGCTAACCGAGCATTGACGCTCGTTTAGTGCCATACTCGCGCGTATCGTTGCAAGTGCTTCAGCTTCTTGCTTGGCTTTGGCCTAAAAAAAAAAATTTCTAGTATTTTCAACAAGGTTCATTATTTTTGATTTTTATCGTCTTGCAAAGTACTCAAAATTCTCATCAGACCTGATCAAATGAATGGGAACAAAAAAAAAAACATACCTTCTCGTCCTCGTGATCTTCGCTCTCCTGTTCGTCCTGTCCCTTTCTTCTTCTCTGTATCTTCCTGTTAGCTGCGGATATTATTGAGGATACAATATCCCTAGCCGAGACCATTTCACGCATGCCTGTTAAGGTGGAGAGAACGAAATAAAAACAAATAAAAAGCGAGCAAAATAAACAAGAAAATGGCGGATAAATGATAAATTAAAAAATCAACTAATAATAACAATGATAATAGGTAATAACAAATGTAAATGACCGTGACAATTTTAGCCTGGGTCGTTGGTCGTGAATGAAAAATCAAAAATAACAAGCATCGCAATGTACAAAAAAAAGAAAAAAACCTTTTTTCAAGCAATACCTTCGACTTTTTGAATATTATTCAGGAGAAGATTGTGATTTGTATTGGACGTTGTTTCGACCTCGCTACCATCAGCTGGTAGACTCAGGTTTACGCTTAATCTGCTCAAGTCGTCTAAATCTTCCTCACAGAAGAACCAGTCGACCTTTTGAGAAAGAAAAATCGTGTAGAAATTTTGAAATGTGTTTAAAAAAATAAAAATATGCCAAAATCATACATTGTTCAATAAGCTCTCGACGATACGACACTGATGCGACATGTCAGTGACCATCGTGACCATGTTGTCTCTGGATCCGCTCGCCCTCACGAGGGTCGGTCCGAATACAATAGCGAGATTTTTCGCTTCCATTTTGTTGATCTCGCTGTGCTCGACAACCCGTTTGAGATGAAACATTAGATGTTTCAGTGTCTCGAAATGATGCTCAGGAAGATCTCTTAAAAGTTTACGAATCGTTGCCATTCGCCTCTGTGGATCTTCGATTTTATCAGCGTCGATAAACATCGGATATAAATCGGCAGTTAGCAACGAATCCGGCAATTGACGGAAAAATGATTTTAGTAATGAAGATATAACGTTTACGTCACTCCAGCGTGGATCCTGACAAGAGAGAAAAATTAATACTTTGAGTGAAAAAAAAAAAACGGAGAGAAAGAGAGAGAGAAAGAGCGGGATGAAAATTTACCTGCAAATTAATATTTTCAAATCCTTTATTGACGCTCTCAGTGAGCTGTGAAATCGCTGCTGTATTACCAGGCACTCTGTAAATCCCAATTACTTCCAGACCTCGGGCCTCGACGATACTCGTACACATTTCAACGATAAGAGGCACAAATTCCGAGAAGGATGACTGAGAAAAATAAATGAGAAATTATAGTAGAAAAGTAGAAAAAAAATAAAAAATGAATTATTTTTCTTACAGGAAAAATAATTAGTTTAAAGGAAAAAAAAATACTTTTCTACGACACCTGCATGAAAAACTGCATAATATACTATTTTTTCCATATAAAAAATGTTTTTGTTTTTGTTTTTTTTTTTTACAGTCAAATGGTTATTCTTATAAGGCAATTTTTTTACAAGAAAAAAAATGTCCTCGGGCCTCGACGATACTTGTACACATTTCAACGATAAGAGGCACAAATTCCGAGAAGGATGACTGAGAAAAATAAATGAGGAATTATAATAGAAAAGTAGAAAAAAAATAAAAAATGAATTATTTTCCTTACAGGAAAAATAATTAGTTTAAAGGAAAAAAAAATACTTTTCTACGACACCTGCACGAAAATCTGCATAATATACTATTTTTTTTATACACAAAAAGTTTTTTTTTTTTTTTTTTTTTTTTACAGAAAAATGATTATTCTTATAAGGCAATTTTTTTACAAGAAAAAAAAATGTCTCACCATTGGACAAAGTTCGAGGGGAACTTTGAAAGTTGCCCCTTCCGGTGGTAATTGAGCAGTCGGTGATGAGGGTGATCCAGCCTGACCGTGCATTCTTCTCAATTGTTTCGCGACTCGTCCCTTCCACGTTTTTGTCTTTGGCGATGGCAGAGGCTCGACAGTCTGACTGGGTTTTCGTGTCTTATTTACGGGTGATTGTCCGGTAGGTGAGCGATTTCTAAATGACGTGAGTTTTCTGATTCCCTTGTGACTCGGTAGAGGGCTGAGTCTTTGACCGCCGGATTGTACACCCGTAGCACTCGGTGTTGTCGGTCCTGGAGTTTGTGGAACGGCCTGTTGCTTCGACGTACTCGAATTAGCATCCTGCAACAAGGACAATAAATATTTTTGCATCATCAAAAAAAAAAAAAAATGCATTTAATGAGACATTTGTTATTTAAAATAAATTCTCCTGAAGCTAAAAAGACTCTCAAACAATAAATAAGACTCAGAGTGTCCTTCGATCGTAGTCCTTGAATACCCAAAAATTTTATGACGAAGTTATAAAATTTTCAATTTGGCCTCGTAAACAATGAAATTTCACTCCTCATATAAACCAAGTGGGTGTTGATTTTTGCATTTTCAAGGAGATGTTTTTCGTCAGTATGAATAATAAGGTTTTGCAGTCTCGATTTTTTACCGAGCAATTTCACAGTCTCGATTTTTACCGCGCAATTTTACGGTCTCGATTTTTTAGCGAGCAATTTTACGATCTCGATTGTTTACGAAATATTTAAAATATTTCGCAATTATTTTATATATTTCGCATATGAATAATTTAATTAGCGATTGTGAGGATAGTGAAATAATAATTATGAAAAATAATATTTACCGATGGCTTCTCGGCTGCTGCGTGTTTGTGAAGTGCTCTGAGCCAAAGTGCCATCGATGCAGCGTCCTCGGTCTGAAGAAGCACCTCGGCCGTTGGATTCGCGACACGAAGCACGTGTTTCCGTTTTGTGTAGTCATCGGCAACGTCAACCAACGAGCATCGCACGTCTACACTCTGTCCGGCTTCTCCGTCACTCGTTGCTGATGGACTCTAAAATTTACAAAATATACATCCACGGTGAAATAAGATGCGACTGATCCCCCGTATAAAGTAATATTACTTTTTTTTGAATTCTCTTTTGACAAAAAAAAAAATTGACCCAATCTGACAAACAGAGATAAATAATTTTTTTTATTTTCATACTATATATTGTTCAAATATCGTTGTGAAACTTTTTTTTTTAATTCCAAGTTTTTGGGCTAAAAAATTGTGGCAAGTATTTTTCGAATTTCACACATTTGTCCATAAAAATTTGTATTCATTGTGATACCGTTAAAAAGTCGAAATAAATGGCACCAAATTAACAATTTACGTCTTTTTTCACTACGCGTATCTTAAAAACATAAAAATGTTAGATCCTTAATTTAGACATGTCCTTATTGTCGCACTTCGTTAAAATAATAATAATAATAATACACGCGCAAACACAAAATTATTGGCAAATTTCATGCTTCATATTCCATTACTTCCGGCGTAATTGTGACAAAAATGTCTTTACCCAGGATCCTGTCGAGCCCCATCTTCGCAAACGTCTGCCAAAAAGTCCATGTGTACTAAAGTGTAATGGTATGCACGAGTAAGAATTACTGTCACTCGATTTTAACATTTTTAAACAATTTTTTCAACAAAAAGTGTCTATTTTTTTTGTAATTTTTTACAAAAAATTTAAATTAATTTCTATTCACTGTACAAAACTGAGTGAAATATGCAACATTACGATGAAATGCAATTTTCACTTTCTCGAGGAAGTTTTTAAATTTGAGGAGCAACAATGCGAGAGAGTCTTCCGTTAGTTTATTAGACGAGTTCATAATGAGGAATCATCGCGATACACGCGATATTCGAGAATTCAGCAATTCGCTGGTAATAAAACGAGTGCGAAGAAGAGCATCGAATCTCACTGATGTATGGTTGCCTATTCGGCATTGCCGTCTTCGCGATTCACAAACTATACGATTTTAACATTTTCAAACAATTTTTTCAACAAAAAGTGTCTATTTTTGTTGTAATTTTTTACAACATTTTTTAATTAAATTCTATTCACTGTACAAAACTGACTAAAATATCCCGTATTACGATGAGATGCACAACAACATTGGACAACATTTTTCGTAATACTGGCAAGTCTCGTACATCGTCAATGCAATTTTCACTTTCTCGAGGAAGTTTTTAAATTTGAGGAGAAACAATGCGAGAGAGTCTCCCGTTAGTTTATTAGACGAGTTCATAATGAGGGATCATCGCGATGCACGCGATATTCGAGAATTCAGCAATTCGCTGGTAATAAAACGAAGAAGAGGGTCGAATCTCACTGATGTATGGTTGCCTATTCGGCATTGCCGTCTTTGCAATTCACAAACTATACAATATATTCCCCACTCTCGTTTTACTTACGAGCGTGAACAACCGTATGAAAACCTTTCACCTCAAATTCTCTCTCTCTCCCTCTCTCTCTGCCTCTCACTCGACGATTATACCGTACATAATAATGCATGCGCATCCGATGCGTTTAAGGGGAGGATCGATAATAAATTCATTCACGATATTTGCTAATCAATTGATCGTCACGATTGTTATTGAAAAATTATTTTTCCCCATATAATTAACTCAGTATGTAATTTAATCTCAATCATCAATTATCCCACTCATCCCCATGGAAAATCAATGCAAAAAATATATTTCGTAAATATCTGCAAAATGACAATTTCGAAAAAAAAAAAAAAGAAAAAAAACTTTGAAAATTTGTATTTAATATATTTTTCATATATTTTCACACATATATTTTTATCAAATTAAAATGGCAAAAATTTTCAATCAAAAAAATATTCATGAGAAAAAGCCATTTGAGATCTAAAATTATTTCAATCACTTTTAAATTGTTTTTGAGAATAGAAAAATTGATTTTGTGTGTCCAAGGAATTTAGACACAATACAGTTGTTGTTTTTACGCGTTACTAAATTTCTTCATTATGAGAATTAATTTTTTCTCATCTCCTCGTTAATGTAAAAAAAGTATTCTCGGACCAACGTACTGGACGAACTCTCGAGTTTCTACTGAGCTTCGATCCCGCAGGAATAAAAGGAGAGAAGAACTAAAGGGAGAGAGAGAGAGAGAGAGAGAGAGAGAGAGAGAGAGAGAGAGAGAGAGAGAGAGAGAGAGAGAGAGAGAAACGTCGACGACGGTAGAAATCTTCTGGGTCTAGGTTGCGGTCGCGATAATACGACCACTGCTTCCGCCTCCGGTGATACTCCAACGTACCGATATAATACAAACGTTCCGGGTGTACCCACACTCTCGTCTTCTACCCAAGAGAGCCCCCGGGGTGTTTTCATATTCGCGTGAGCAACGGCAATAGCCGCTTCGGTAAACTTGCGAATATGCGAAAGTTTTTTCGTCATTCAATCTCTCTCTCACTCTTTCCTCGCTGAAAATATTCCCAAGTTTGCAAAAAGTTGAAATGTCGATAAGATAAAAACTTGCGATAAGTTACGTATATTGTATATTGAAAGTCAAATAATAATAGTTTACCAGTCAAATTTACCTGGCAAGAATTTATTTTGAAATTTTCAATATACTGCTATTTTTTTTTATTTCAAATAAATCCAAATTTCAAATTTTAATTGGATAAGAAAATACAAAAATTTAATTTTCAACGCGAGTTCATTGCACCGTTTTAGTAATTAGTAAAAAAGTAATGGTAACGTTAATTTTTTTAATTAAAGAAAAAAATTGTCCAAACAATTTTTCAAATATTAGGTCGTGATTTTTTATCTGCCCGAAATTATTTATCAAATATTATTGTATTTTTAAAATATGTAATTTCCGTGCTATCCACGTTTGGCTATTATACTTTTCCATCATCGGATCATAACGGTAGTTTTTTTCACGTTAAAAATTCCAAGCCAAATTACACCATTTGGCGCTTTCTCATTTTCTCTCCAAATTCTTTTTCCTTTTTTCCGATAATCAAAAATGATGTACAAATATCATGATATTTGCGAGCCAGTAAATAACGAGTATCTTTATTATAATTTTCTTTCCGGTTTCAAAGACCGAGGGCAGGAAATACAGAAAAGACGACTAAGAACAATAAAAAAAAATAAAAGTAAAAGCGCATCGAAACTCGCGATTTCCGTTGCTCTGCCCATCCCGGGAGAAATGCAACAATTACGAAAGCGCGATTATCGAAGTATGACGAGTAGAAAAAATACACGAGGCGTAACGAAACGCATGTGAGACTTTGCAAAAGTTCGAGATATATAGGTATAATTATTATACTCACTCACATTGACGTGGCTCGAAAAAAAAAAAAAAAAAAAACATACATATATTTTTTTTTGTCAGTATAAAATTGCGTTTGATGATCGGAAATTGTTTTATCAAGACGAGATATGCGTATAGCACGGATCGAGGACGAGCAGCCTCGTTACGGGCACGCGATTGAGCTCGGATGTGTGTCCCTCGGAATTTATTATCGCAAACGTTTACCATGTATAAAAGGCATCGAGAGAGGAGTATCTCGTACCTTTCCATACATAAATCATAACTCGCCCTCTCAGTCTACTCAAATTAGCATTTTTACGACAATTAATTAGAGCAATGAGCGAGATTTTTTGAAATTTTCTTCATTAACTTCTAAAAAAATTATCATTTCCGAGGTGTCAAATATGTGCCCTGAGCAAGAATTGAAAATCACTTTTTTGCCAATGAAAAAGCAAAAAAAAAAAAACGATTTTTTTGCAAATAACTCATTTCCGGTCGATCCTACGATAAAAATAATCATTATCACATTTAAAGAAATTGCTATCACTTCCTGATCCTTTTAATTTTTGAAAGATAAAAAATTGGTGGAAATATTTATTGATTATTAAATTGGATTGATTGGACTCACCTGACTGTGACGGTCCTTGTAAAAGCAGAGAATTGGACCCCGTAAGACTCCCCAAACTTGCTTCCAGGATCGATCGGTTGATCGCTGAGAAAAATGAAAAAAAAAAACATCATTAAACTTATTTTATAGTTATTTTCCAATGATGTATATATATATATATATATATATGTGTGTATAATTTCAATTTTTTTTGTTCGAATGATTCTTATTTTTAATAATGCTTTCTGTGAATGCTAAATGTAATGTTAATTGATAGCCTAATCTTAATAGTGCCTTGATCCATTACCAGGAGTAATAAATCATTTTTCTTTCTCTCTCTCTCTCTCTCGTTTATTCGTTCGCGACACCCGCGAGTCGATAGGGAGAGCAAGAGAGAGACAGAGGGGAGAGAGAGGATCCCGCGTGTGCAAAGAGTAGAGGAAAATCCGTTTCAGTTCTCACCTTGCCATCGAGCACCGTAAACTTGACGTGAAGGGATCCTTCTCGCTCGACCGGTTCGACGTCCTTCGCAGTCCCAGCTCCGCACGTTCCACCATGAGTACTTGTAATGCTGTTGCTGAAATAACAAATACAAACATACACAAAAAATTGATTAAAACATAATAATAATAATAGTAATAAAATAAAGAATAAACACAAAGAAATATAACTTTTTTATTAATGCATCGCGAGAGCGCGATGTTTATATTCAGTAACGAAGATAATTTTTTTTTTTTTACTATTAAAAAAAAACAAAATCCTGTACGTAAAAAGATTAATAATATCGGTAAGGCAAATATTGCAATTAGTGAGCAATTATTTAATTTTAGCTGATAGAAAAAAAAAACACATTTTTTGAAATTTTGTGCGTCAAATATACATTTTTTAATTCCGATTCTTTTTTTTTTTTTAGTTTTTAATAAGAATCTCTTATGATCACTAATTGAGATCTTACTCAGTAAAATAGTAATTGACTCTCCGATCAATCATTATGTTATTTGTACACATTGTAAAAAAAAAAAAAAAAAATCAACGATAGTCAATATCAAAGCTGGCGTAAGTTAACAATCTGACTAATTTTTTTTTTTTTTTTTTTTTTTTTCTTCTTCACGATATACAACAACAAGAAGATAAGTTTTTGCAAGCGATCACACACGTCAATGATGTTAGTCCATCGAGTACGTTCAGTAAAACGTGACGGAATTTGCGATCGGTAATAGCGCATATATATAAATATGCAACCGGGAGAGGCCACGAGCAGCCACAAACGTCGCACGTCAGGCTAGATCCATAAAGTATATTATGTGGCAGTACGTGTCGTATGCAGGGAGAGAGAGAGCGAGAGAAGACAAAATCGAGAAGCAATTTAAAAATATATATATATATATATATTTATATATATATATATATAAAATTGAATGATAAAGTTTAATTTTTTTTCCCTCAAAAATCATTTTTTGCTGTCAATTGTTTGAAATACTAAAATTATTTGAACAAACGATCCTATTATATTTTGCCAAACAAATATAATATAATAATTGGAAAAATGGCTCGTACTATTATTATTATTATTATTATTTTACCGAAGGAAATTGATGTGCCAAATCGTGCACGAGGGACGATCGTTATGTGATCTTACACAGCCTCGATTCTTCCCAGATAAATTACCCCACATGAGCATTTATTTCCTTTCTCCAACATCGCGATTAAAAATCGACAAACTACGACAATCATTTATAACAAGAGATCTCAGGCCACTGACCTTTTTCTATCCTTTTCTCTATATTGTTTCTATTCTCACCAGGTGGAAAAAAACGAAGGGAAAGTCTCGCGATGGTTTTTTATTCTTTTTTAATGAAGAAAACGAAACGAGACCCCGAGCACACATAAACAGACAGACAGGCACACAGGCAGACGTACACACGTGGCCACAATAAACCATCAAGAGTGAGCAGAAGAGCAACAGCAACAACAGCATCGACAATAGCGAATCTCCTGCGTGGCTCGTTTGTAATTACGAGAACGACAAACACCTCGAGTTACGCCCAACGGAGCTCGAAAAAAAAAAAAAAAAGAAAAAAAAGAAACAAATTATTTCAAAATATCCAGAACACTTTCACTCGTTAACGCTGCCCGAATATGAGGCAAAGAATTATGAGAAAGAAGAGAGGAACGAGCGAGAAAAAAAAAAACAAACACCGAAAGTAATGAAAAGATTATGAAAAATATCGCTTGGCCAATTTGATTGGATTTTTAGCGATAAGACACGAAAAAAAAAAAAGAAACACAAAATGATGCAGCTTTTATGCCCCAGTCTCGATTGTCGTCGCGTCTCACCGATGATAATGACGATGCAGATGAGCTGCCTGCGTAACGTCCTCGAAGATACGACGCAGAGGCGTTATGTCGCTTGGAAATAAAGGCGGTCTCCATCGTCTGTGAGCACTGCAAGAATTTTGCATTCGCACTCACGCACATATTTTTTTTATTTTTATTTATTTTATTTTTTTTTTTCGTCACTCCTGAAATAATTACTCAATGGGACAAGACGAGATTTTTTTTTGTTGTGGAAAAAAAAAGGGTTCTGGATTTTTCATTCCAGATCTCGTTGATGACTGTGTGAAATTGATGAATGAAATGTGAATTTTGGGAAATTTTTTCCTTATTTTCTTTCGACATTTCTTGTATTTTTTTTTTTTTAATTTTAGCAAAAAAAAAAAAAAGAATAATTCAATTGATAATTTTCGTTTGGGTTTTTTTACCTGCGCAAAGTCGGCGTTACGGGCTCTGTATCGCTCAGCTCGAGATCACTGTCAACGTGCATTCGTTCACCCCAGGTTGCCTTGAGATACGAAACGCGCCTAGTGGCTCGTTCTTCGTCGCCTGGAGAATAAAAAAAAAACAAAACAAAAAAAAATCTCATTAATCAGCTTTTTGTTATCGTGGGGTAAAAAGAATTAGTGCACAATTTTTCGTAAATTCATTAAATAAATAAATAAAAATTAATAAACTCCAGGCGGCACACTCTGAGAATGCGCTGCAAGAGAGCCAATTACTTACTGAGCTGAGCATTTTTCTGGCGTCTGAGAACGACCCCGTTAGCGCAACCGCTGGAACTAGGAGCTGCAAGAAGCGTATAAATAACAATTGTTAGCACAGTGGCGAGCAAAACATTCAAGGGAAGAATTTTCAGGGGGGTAACAAAAAAAAATTGCATCTATTGGACAACTTGACCGATTATCGAGTTTATCGGAGGAAATATTATACAAAAGTAAAGAAATTCAGGGCCAATTTCATTAAAACTCTGTGATCGAATTCGTAATTCGTATTTCTGTGCGAATTATATTATTTTATAGAAAAATAATCTATTATGACAGAAAATTGGTCTGTTACAGAACAATAATTTGTGAGAGAAAATTATTCAATGATCCCCAATTTTTTGTACATAGAGACATTTTTCCTCCCCTCAATATATTCATCAGCGATATTTTTTCCCTTGATATTTGATCGAAAGTTATCATCATCAGGAGGATATTATGTCGGTATTCCAATCTAAGAGATAAATATACGACACTTGGATTAATCCTTTTCATACCATGTGAAAAGCGGACAAGTTTTTTCCCCTATTCAAAGTCGTTCTAAAAATCCCGAAAAAATTGTAAATATACTTTCAACTTTGTAGAATAAATGCTGCCTTTACTTCAGTTTTTCAAAAATAATTAAGTTTCGTATCACTTAATTATCGAAGAATAATCAATAATTGGGGAGATAAATTGAATCGATTGGACACAGAATCGATGGGACACTCCCATTTTTGTACAGGAAAGATTATTTTTACAGTTAACCCTTTCCATGCCATGTGAAAAATTCCACCTGATCAATAAAAAATGGGTCTTTCGAGTTTGATGATTTTTTACCCATATTCAAAGTCGTTCTAAAAATCTCCAAAAAATTGTGAATATACTTCAAACTTTGTTGAATAAATAAGGCTTAACCTCATATTGGAAAAAAATTAAGTTTAGTACCATTTAATTATAAGAAGAATAACTCAATAAATAGGGAGATAAATTTAATCGACCTGGCACGAAAGATCCATTTTTGTACGGGAAGGGTTAAGGAATATACGTAGCAAGTTAAAAAAAAATATATCAAATGCAATCCATGCAAAAAAAAAGGCATACGATAAAAAGAAACTCGATCCTAAAATGTGTCTCTAAAAAAAAGTTAAAAAAAAAAAAAATGTCATGCCCAATGTCATCATGCGATTATCTCCACCAAAAATCCAGGCAATCCTTGTTATTCGTATTGGCACGAGAAGTCTTGAAAAATCCAATTTTTGCGCCAAACGTTCCAGCGTTAATTCGTTAATATTCTTCGATCTCGTGGCTGGTCACGTGAGAAAAAAAAATACAGAAGAGAGAAAAAAAAAAAAAAAAAATAAGAAGAAAAAGGAATTGGCAAGAAATCCTGACCTAAAAGGGCCTCCTCAGCGGTCTCGGGATCATCCACGTTGATAATGTTGTCGGAGGGTGCTAAGTGATGTTTGTTGCTGTCCATTGGCCTCAGAGGATTTGGGATTGGGAGATTATTGGGTCTTACAGGCTGAGGAGGGCTAACGGTTACTCTCGGTGTTGACAAACAAGCATCCTTGCTCGATTCTGCAATGACGATTATATTTGCCGGAAAGAACGGAGCATTTGGCTCTTCCGATTTTTTCTCCTTGCTGTTTTCCTCTCCCTCATCGATGTCTCGTCTTCTGCGCGGCTCTTGCTCTGTTTTTTTTTCCCCCGTATGATTTTTCATTGCCCGCAATGAGACAAAGTATAAAATATATCATGAGCTATGCCAAATTTCAAACGCATCGCTAATTTAATCGCAATTTCTCCCTTAAAATTTGTCATTTCCTTCTAGACTCAAAATGCTGAATTATCATGCAGTATGAGAATATAAGAACGAGCTCTACATGTGGGCTGATATTTTTGTTTTTCTTCTTCTTCTACAATAACTCGAAAATTACGAGAGTGATTTGGAAAAAAAAAAAAAAGAAAATATTTTACATGAATTAACTTAAAATTTAAAATAGTTGCAACGTGCCAACAAGATGCCAATTTCTACTCTACGAAATAAAAATTGGAGATTGCTTAAAGTTGCGAAAAATAAAGTTGGATATTTGTTTTTTTTTTGTTTTTTGTATTTACTGACCGAGCTGAGTTCTGACAGCCTGTAGATAACTGTCTTGTCTCTTGGCTTTGCTGCTTCTTTTGCCCTCCTGATCGTACGTTTCGGTTTGCCACGTGTGTCTCATACCACGTCTATTGAATCCACCATTAATGGCTTCCCAAGATTCTGCACTGTTGCTTCTCGCTCTGAATTGCACGGGCTCGGCAGTATCCATTGCTGGCATTTCTACAAATAAGAGAAAATTTCATGATAATATAAAATGCATTATGACAAATATTTTTTTTTCTTCCACAAATTATACAAAAAAAAATACAACATCCAACTTGAGCACAGTTATAAAAAATTTTACGACATAAATACGATGTTAATCTCGTGGGATAATTTCTATATTATATTTATCTATATTTTTTTTTTTATAATATATGTTTTTTATTGTCCACTTAATTCGACAATTATTTACAGCCTTTCGTTAGACATTAATCTTCATACTTGTGCACAGTCAAATTGAGCACATGATTATTCTATTAGCGAGACTGGCAAAAACAATGGGTAAGCCATTCGGATGGATTTCCCATATGGAAATAATTTATATGCAAAATATATAAAAAAAATATATGAGATATAAAAGCGACAAAAAAATTATACATTTCAAAATATATTTTTGCCGTGAATTTTTTATATATTTCAAAATATATTTGCAATATGCATATATTTCATTTCCGCGGCAGAGTGAGGAGACAAAAAGAATGAAATCAATTGTTAGTATACTCTCGTAGAAAATACTGAATCACGAAGAAAATTTAATAAAAAAAACCAAAATGCACATCTAGCCTCTCATCATCTTACCATCGACACTATAAATCATCACAATGAATGATCGGGCAATTTTTTTTTTTTTTTTTGCACTACCTTCACTATCTTTGGCTTCCCTAAAGGAAGGCGGCGGTTCGCAATGGATGTATTTGCCGCCTATGGGAATTATTCTGTTTCCGGATAATCCCCTGCCTATAGGCCACAATTGGAATGCAAGGAGAAAAAACTTTAAATTAAAATAAAGGTAACAAAGAAAAAAAAGTAATGAAACCAATGGAAGGGTCTGCGAGAAAAATAATTGAGAATAGAAATTTTTTAATGAATCTTGTTTCAATACATTTTTACCAGAATTCAACGATTTATGAGAGAATAGTAATTTTTGAGTGAATAATATTTTATCATGGCTTGACTATTTCATATTTGATATTAAAAAAAAAAAAAAATAGTAGATAACACAGAATATTTGTCCGCCATTGAATTGAAAAAATGAATAATTTGATTAAATCTTGAGAGAATAATTTCTTACCAGAATCCAATGATTTACTCTCTCTATTGGCAGCAATTCTTCTTAAATCCTGTGACTCTGCTTTAGACTCAAATTCGCGTTTTCTCACAGCGACATTTGGCACGCTTCGTTTGCTCGACAATCTTGATAATTCGCTCTTGTATAAATTGGTTCGATCGCTCGTTGGCTCGTCATCATCGCTCAGCAAACGTCCAGACTCAAATTGTTTGGCACGTCGTGAAACAATTTTTAATCCCTGGGGCGGTATTGGAAATTTTTCACAATTTTTTTTCTCCGCTCCTGGTGAGGCCGGAAGTGACGAGGTGCCATTTCTCAAATCAAAATTTTCAGGCTGTTGTTGTTGTTGTTGTTGTTGATTGGCAATCGTGACATTTTCATGAATTCTCGATAATGTCGTGACAAAAGCAGCTTTATTATTGTTACTTCCGGTGGTTCGCGTTGTAGCTGGTACAGCATTACGAAATTGTGAATCGTTAATTTTAGCTGGTCCATAAGAAAAATGATTCTCTTTGACAAATTGTCCATTCTCGTCATAGAGGGAGGAGTAAAAACGTTCCCTAATTGCCTGAGCATCCTCAAAATTTTTCTCATCATTTTGGCTCAACCGGAAGTTGTTGTAATCAGCCTCAGAATCCATATCAGTCCTGACTCTTTGTACATTCTGATTACTCGGCTTTGAACTTTTGCCTCTTTCTCTCTCATGACTGTTTCTCGTTGGTGATTTTTCTTGGGTTTCATTTGGCGGCCATACTTGCCGTTGTAATTTTTGTGGCCTCGCGTAAAATTCACGCTGTATAGCTTGACCATGGCTAATTCTCGTTGCGGCAGCTTCATCAGGAATAAGCCAGCCAGTTGGATGACTTGGTCGTCGTAAAAATTCTTCCTTTTGCTCAAAGCTCTTTCTGAGCCTCGTCATAATGACAGAATCGTCCGAGCATTCATTTCCGGTTAATGTTGAATTTGAATCGTAAGATGATAAACTTTCTTTGCTCGCTGGTGATGAATCTCGATGTGATTCAATGCTCAAACGTGATCCAGGCTCGTTTGTTTTAAAAACTTCGGTACTCCCATAAGTCGCGATATCCAAGTCATTGGCAGTTCCGCTTCCCTCGCTCGCACGACGAGTTACAATTCTTCGTCCAGGACGGTAAATTGGAACTTGTGGCTCGGCACGTGAAATTGGATAACGCTGTTGATCCAAAGATTTGCTGAAACCCGTCAAGCCTGGTCGAACACGCTCGTAAATTGGATCTTTGATTCTGTCATATATTTGCTCGCTGCTTGGCCTCGAATAAATTGAATCGGGTCTTGTTCGATCGTAAATATCGTATCTACTCTCAGCATTTGTTCTGTACAATTGTGATGATGAAGAATTTAATGTTTCTGGCTGTAATGAATGACGATTAGCTTGAATTCTTTCGTCGGATGTTCTCGTATAAATTTCTTGATTAACTGTGCCCTCTGTCAATGGCTGACGTCGTTGAATTACTTTTGATGGATTTGACGTTATCGTTGCTGTTTTCGTCGATTTTCCATTGCTATTTGTACTTTCGGTACTGCTGCTGCTATTACTGCTGCTACTTGTCATTGTCAATGACGTTGAGTTTGATGAATTTTTACCACCTGACATTGTTTGATCCTTGTAATCATCATCGGAATGTCTGTGAGCTTGAACTGTGCCCGATGCTGAAAAATTTTCAACGCCAGATGCCGTTTGACAGAGCCATGATTGACGTGAACGCGGCGAGGGTCCTGGTATCATGCTCATTGAACGACGATGCTTTTGAGATATTCTCTCGGGTGAACGAAGACGCGCTGGACGCTGATTTGTCTCGGGATTGTGCGCTGTCTCGCCGAAATACTGGACAGAAGAAGAATTTTACATTGTTGGGCACATCTTCACATTGGCCTTATCCCCCCCCCATTTGAGAGTTTTATAAATAGAAATTTAAAACTTATTTAAAATTTTATTTTACTTATTTAGAAATTTAAAATCTCTAAAGTTTCAGTAATATTTTTAGTCCTATGTCGCAATTTCCATAATGAATAACATTTAAATTTTTCGTAAAGTTTAAGATCTCTAATATTTTGTGAGTTTATAGAACTTTCGATATTTACAAAATAAATACAATAAATCTGGGATTTAATTATTTATTTATATTTAACGTATAACATGTCGAATATTTCAGTACCATTTCTGACTCGATATAAAATGGTTTCGACTTTTGGACTAAATAAAAATAATGTTGAAAAAATTCTTCCAAATGTCTAAAATTTATAATGTTTAAGCATTGGTCAAACCACCATTTCTGACCCCACATGTACGACTTTCGGAATTTATACGTAAAATGTGATTAATTAGGCAAAAAAAAAAAAAAGAAAGATCGTTGCAATTTATAATATATTTACCCTTTGCAATATATCGTCTTCCTTGGAAACAACGAGCAATCGAAGCCAAGGTCCAGCCTGTTGTATTCGTTGAACGACACTTGCGTACTGTTCACCACGTGTTGGCGCACCGTCGACCGAAACGACTCTGTCACCCGTGCGAAGCCCCGCTTCCGATGCCGGTGAATTTTGCCGTACTTGTTTCACAAAAATCGTGTCCATTGGCTCATCGATCCTCGTTCGCTCGTGTCCCGGAAACACCTGAAAAGCGACAAAAATCAAAAAAAATATTTCAAATCTGAGAAAATATTTGAAAAAAAAAAAAAAAAATTCATGCACAAATATTTTAATTATTTAAGCAAATGTATTATATAGCAAAGAATTTTTTTTTTTTACTTTATAGTATCTTAAATATTAAAATATTAAAAATAAAAAAAAAATTAACTTTTCATTGTGAAATTATAAAGAATTGTTTTTGGAGCGAAAAAAAAATAAAAGAAAAAATTTTAATCTGACTTACGCAGCAGGACTCGGGCGGATAAACGATAAAATGACGAAGTGTAAAACCGAAGCCATTCTCGCTTCGTCTGAGCAATAATGTGCGAGGTCCTCGTGGTGGAGATTTTTGTTTTTGAGCTTGCTGATGCTGTTGATGATGAACTGTGACGGACGAAGGTGCAGGTGGCGGTGGCGAACCGTGTCCTACCTGTTGACAAAAAAATTTAATTTCTATCATAAGTAAAATTGTACCGAAAGATTGTGTGTTGGTGAATTATTTGCATGAGAGATAAGAAAGTAGAAGTAACGAATAGGATTTTTTTTTTTTAAATAATTTTTATACATAATTGACTTTTTAGTAAATTTTTAGAATAAAGTACCAGGGGGCTCTCTGTGGGAAAAATGAGGATTAAAGTTTCCTTAAATTAAGGAAAATGTAATAAAATAAAAATGAAAATAAAATGAAGTAAAAATAAATGTAAATTAATAATTTACATTTATTTTTCATTTATTTATAATGCCCTGAACAAGTGTAAACTTTTTTTTATTTTTTATTTACTGACCAGGCAGTCCAGGAAATTATATACTGAAAAGCCATCAGATTGTGGGGAAATGAGTTTCAGATTTCATTTTATTTTTAATTTATTTGTAATGAAAAAACTTCAGCTTTTTTTTTTTAATTATTCGAATAAAAAGCAGTCAAAATAATCGTATAATATTGAGTTGATCAAAAAGTTTGTTCGTTTTTCCAAGTGGCACTTTCCTTTAAAAAAACGAATAAATGTTTTCATCAATCAATTTTTTTTTTTTTTTTTTTTTTAATCTACAATAGTTATGCGCAATGTATTCTGATATTCTCTCGCGAACTTTGGATATCTGCACGAGCGAGCGCGACTCGTGTTAGATAAGACGAGAGGTACGTGCGAGCGAAAACGAGAAAATAAGACGAAAAAAATAAGAGGTACACGAGTATGTATTCTGTACTACACGAGAGCTTGTACGCTTGTTTCTCGTTTCCAAGCGCACATATAAAATACTGTCGTGTACAGGAACGAGGCTTAATTGTTAACTTCATTGCCTAGGTTGACCCTCGTTATTCACCATCAGCCGTAAAATATTACTCGAGCCAACGTAATATCGACATTTTCACATTTTTCATAACATTGGCAAAAAGCATTTACAAAAAAAAAGAAAATTACACCCGACAAAGAAAAATCATGAAGAAAAATAAAAAATATAAATTTTCGATACAGTCAAACTTTCAACGAGTCAATAATTTCAGAGAAATTCTCATAAATTTCTCTTTTCCAATCTGTACGAAATTTAAATATATATCTAAATGACGTAAACTTTTCTATATTTGATGGATTTGATGGATTTTCGGATACATTTTGTTGTCATGGTGAGATTCTAAAGAGGAAAAATTAATTCATTTAACAAATGTTAACTTTTGAGAGGATCGACTTTATGTGAGGCAATAAAGCTTAGAAATCATTTGAATCACGTGAAAAATAATTTATTTTTTCTTGTGATAAAAATAAAAATATTTCTCTCTCTGCATGTAAACACAGAGGGCGAAAATTTAATAATTGTTCATTCAGTTCTATTTATGTAGCAAGTTAAACTTTCTCCTTCTAATATTTCATCCTAGTATGTCCCTGCTGCCGGCTGTACTCAATGAAAAAGTAGAAAATAAAAAATAAAATAAAAAATGGAAAAGAAGACGAAGAAGAAGAAGAAGAAGAAGAAGAAATGTATCCTGAACGAGGTAAAGCGAGACGTTTGTCGGGGACTTGCGATGACCAGGGCGTGTGTTGGGATATCTCTTTTGCCAGAGAGGCACAACAGGCCCAACCGGCTTCTCGTGTTCTTCTCTCGCTTCTCCTAGAGCATGTATGGCAAGGGAGGGTTTATATTTAGAAACTCGTGCGAGGATATCCTTGCACCGGGACGGACCGTCCGGTCTCGCTTGGTGCGCGCGTTATTATACCAGACCCGAGGGTCGTTTGTGCGTTCATATATATATATATATATATATATATATATATATATATATATATATATATATATATATATATACACACAGACACACACACATATATATATATAATAAATATTCACGCAATCAGAGTTCCACAGTGCTATATATAGCATACTGCTCTGCGCTATTACTGTGTCACGTAAATGAACGAAAAACGAGGCGTAAATTTTTGTTTCAATTTTCAATAAAAATACATCTTTTTAATCGTTATCCTTGTAAAAATTATAAACAATTTATATCAAATTCTATGGTTGATTGTGTATATACAGAATTTATTTATGCAAATGCAGCTTCACAGTGCTATATATAGGATTGTGCATTGCGAAATTACTGTATCACGTTAAATCAACGAAAAACAAAATGGAGATTTTTGTTTTCAATTTATTTAAACTAATTATAACTCAATAATAAATTATTGATTAAAATTTTTGTAATGTTAAAAAAAATACGATAAATTAACTTCGTCTCATATTTGATGGGTTTCAGTCTGGAAAAAAATCATAAAGTTTAGGAGTAATTTTGGGTGTTTTTGTGGGAAAAAAAAAAAAACCACTCGTATAATGAACGTTTATATTATCGTCACTGGTGTTCGTGTGTCACGCGACTGCATAATATAAATGGCGTCGTCCAATGTCATTGTCATTGTCTCGTCATTACAATCGGAATGCGAGACATACTCTCGAGAGAGCAAACGGTCGATGTGTTTCTCGACGAATCGCGAGAAGTAACATACATGTATATATATATATATATATATATATATATATATATATATATATATATATATATATATATATACATATATACATATGTACATATATACATATATACATATATACATATATACATATATATATATATGTGTATATATATATATATATATATATATATATATATATATATATATATACTGTATTTAAGGAATGGCTTTTCCGTACATTCGAATCACGCGCGTTGCACCAAAAGTGCGCGTTACTTTAATTGGAAAGTGCCATGAGGAAACCTCCGCGACAGCCCGTCACGAATTGTTTTTTTTTTTTGATTTTTTATGTTTTGCGACTGGTGTCGAATAATAATATTTTTTTTCCATGGCTCACGCAATTTATAAGATATTGAGAAAATATTTATTTTCGATCAAATATTATTTCGCGATAAATGTAATTCCATTTTATTTTATTTTTTTAAAAATAAATTTCCTTTTTTTTAAATTCCCCTTTTGACCGAAAATTAATTTCATTCAAATAAACTTTGATTTTAAGTCAATGAATTAATTCAAGGGGATAATCTTGTTTTTTTTTTTTGTTGTTTAAAAATAAAAGAATTTAATTCTTTCAATGACTTGGCGAAAAATTTATGACCATATATATCATACACCAGACACATGCTACACATTCATCGCCATATATACATGTCGAATGGTAATACGAATTCCCCATTGGGACAAAAAAGTAGTGCCGACGTGAATTTAAATATTCATTCGGAGGAGATTCGTGCAACAATTTTAAGGGGCATTACAGACTTGAAATATTTCGATAAGGCCAACGAGCAATTATTATTATTATTATTATTTTTTTTTTTTTTTTTCGAGACTCAAGAACGCCAATCACCCATGTGATATTTATATACATATATATGCTATAAGTTATGAGCTGACAAGTAAACTTTTACCATACATATGGATAGGTCTCGATATCCATGCATGGAGAGTTCAAACACGAGATACCGAAGGTTATCAGAATAAATTCACTTGCCAATTGGAAAAAGCATGAGGGCAAAAAATAATGCCATACGTGAAAAAATTATTTTGTTATATCGACGTATCGATAAAAATTTGCAGATTATTTATCTGTCTCGACGTAAAAATACATTTTATGGTCAAGTTCAATGATGAATAATATTAATCGTGCATTCGATAAAATAATAATAATAATAATTAAAAAAATGATTTGGAATTAAAAAAAAAAAAAAAAAACATTTGCCGGCTATTTATAAAATGTACAAAATTTCAATTTGAATACTTTTTTTTTTTAATGGAAAATTTCCGAATTATTTTTTAATCGATGAGAACATTCGAAATTACGATTGAAAAATGTCTGTCATATTGAGTTGATGTTTTTGCTCTTTTTTTCTCGTCTCATTCGATTCACACATCCTCTCTCTCTCTCTCTCTCTCTCTCTCTCTCTCTCTCTCTCTCTCTCTCGTCTATTTCGAGTTATAAATGACAGACATGTGTCTCTCTCTCATGCTTTCCCGTCACTTTGCTGTCGCTTACCTTTCAAGTTCGCTGCCTCCACCTAACTAGTGGCGTAATAATCGTCAAACTTGAGGCAGCCGCGAAAGTCACAGCATATTATTGGCTCTGGGCAAGAGTGAGAGACAAAATAAAAATAAAAATAAAAATTGTCTGCAATTTCGTACAGATATCTCAGTCGTACAATTTCAGTACGACTTTTTTGATTTTTTTTTTTTTAGCTGTGCCAGAGACAGAGAGAGAGACAGAGAGAGAGACAGAGAGAGAGACAGAGAGAGAGACAGAGAGAGAGAGACAGAGAGAGAGACAGAGAGAGAGACAGAGAGAGAGACAGAAAGAGAGACAGAGAGAGAGAGACAGAGAGAGAGAGACAGAAAGAGACAGAGAGAGAGACAGAGAGAGAGACAGAGAGAGAGACAGAGAGAGAGACAGAGAAAGAGACAGAGACAGAAAGAGAGACAGAGAGAGAGAGACAGAGACAGAGACAGAGACAGAGAGAGACAGAGACAGAGACAGAGACAGAGACAGAGACAGAGAGAGAGACAGAGAGAGAGACAGAGAGAGAGACAGAGAGAGAGACAGAGAGAGAGACAGAGAGAGAGACAGAGAGAGAGAGACAGAGAGAGAGACAGAGAGAGAGAGACAGAGAGAGAGGCAGAGAGAGAGGCAGAGAGAGAGACAGAGAGAGAGACGGAGAGAGAGAGACAGAGAGAGAGAGACAGAGAGAGAGACAGAGAGAGAGAGAGACAGAGAGAGAGACAGAGAGAGAGACAGAAAGAGAGACAGAGAGAGAGACAGAGACAGAGACAGAGAGAGACAGAGAGACACAGAGAGAGAGACAGAGAGAGAGACAGAGAGAGAGACAGAGAGAGAGACAGAGACAGAGAGAGAGAGACAGAGAGAGAGAGACAGAGAGAGAGAGACAGAGAGAGAGAGACAGAGACAGAGACAGAGAGAGGGGGGAGATGTGACAGTATAGCAATTAAAAATAAAAACATAAAAATAAAAAACGTTTGCTAACTTTTTGTGTAATGTTCGTGAAACGAGACAGTAGACGAAGTAAATGAGGGATAAACGACGACAAGAACGTTCAAAATTATAACGTCGTGATGAGAAACGACGGAAATCCTAATTTTAGATGAAAAATACCTGATGTACGTAATATAGAGAGCACGTCTGTGATTAATAATAGAATGGAACGTGGTGTAAAAGATTTTTGGATCGGTGCACGAACGGTGCCAAATAATCAAGTGGTTTATTCGCGGGTCAAAATTCACGTTATTATCGTGTTTCATGTGTTAATGCCTACTTTAAATTTATATATATATATATATATATATATATATATATATATATATATATATATGTATATATGTATATGTATATGTGTATGTATATATATATATATATATATATATATATGCAATATCCCTTAAAATTGTTGCACGAATCTCCTCCGAATGAATATTTAAATTCACGTCGGCACTACTTTATATATATATGTATACAGACTGATATTAACTACCGCGAGAGACAATAATTATCACGCCACGTTTTTCTAAAGACAAAATCTCACCTTCATTTGAATAACTATTTAATTATTTTGCTTGTAAATTTTATTTATTTCAAGCCACGATAAAATATGTGAAAAAATCACCTACAGAGCTTTCATTATAATTAAATAATTTTTTCAATTACCTTTGCATTTGTCATTGATTAAATTAAAATTTAAATGAATTAATTACAATATCTCAAATATTTTATAAAACATAAATAATAATGAAAAAAAAAAATATATTTAAACAATCGAAAAACAAATAGAAAAATTGTTCCAATAATTGTTCACGAAGATCGAATGATGAGGTATTAAATTTCCGGTATAAGGGATGCGCGTGCAAGAACACCGGAAGGAGCGACGATTTTTTGGCAAAGTGACAAAAAATCGAGAGACATAATGTGTCTGTGCCAATTTATATATATATATATATATATATATATATCTCGTGAAAAACTTGTGATGATTCCTCATAGTCGCCCCCGCAAATATACTTATTGCAGTAATATTTTCCGAGCATCAGTTGGTCTCACACACACACATACACACATATATATATATATAGATATAGGCAAATGGATAATCAGGAGAACCAGTGGGTTTCATGGTCGAGCGCTCACCCGACTTGAAATCTGTCAACGAGTTTATTACTGGCATGCTAGGAAAGCCCAGAGAAACAAGACTTGCATTTTGCTAGTTTGTTCTTCGTGCTAAAAAAAAAAGCTACAAACATTCATTTATGTCATGTAATTCGGTCAACTTCTGTACCAAAAATTATACAGTCACGAGCAGATCATGCTAATTAAATTGAAATATAGCCTGAAAGTTTATTAAAACTTTTAAACTTTGGAAAGGCTCTCAAAATTTCATAAATAATAATTAATCGTATATTTATTAATTAATTAAGTAAATTTTTTTAATTTTTCTTCTCGTCATTACGTCACAAGATTTTCATAAATAGCTCTTTTCTGTATATATATATATGTGTGTGTGTGTGTGTGTATCGTATACGTAAGAATATCTATTTATGAAAGGGAGTGAAGATTTAAAAAATCGTTTTTTTTTTTTTCGTCGTCCAGCACAAACATCGTCACACTCGAGCCAATGACGTTGTAAGTTTAAATAGACGGCCCGCATCACAAAGTGCACACATATTACTGCACCGGTTTGGCATAGGTCATGGTGTACGGGTATTATATATATATATATAGGACGGGGGAAACTGCCTTGAGCACTTTGACCTACAGACTTATTGGGTCTCTCGTCGGTCTCTTTTTCGACACGAAACGTGAGAAAATCACGTGCATATTTGCCAGAGTCTAATGCACTTTTACCAAATTCAATACACAAATGAAACAAGAGAAAAAAAAAAATCATTCGAATAACTAATTTTATCTGCCCAAAATTATAACCTAACGAATTTGTTAAAAAAAAATGTTTTAAATTTTTTCGAGATCAGGCACGAGCGAACGAGAAAAAGAAGACCAAGGGAGCGAGACGAGGCCACGAGGACGAGGCTAAAAAAAACTCGAGAGGAAAAAAGGTCGAGGGAAGGTATAACACAGACATTCTCCCCCTGTATCGTTTACGGAGATGGTAATTTTTTAAATAAATCATGGAAATCATTTTTAAATAATTATAAAATAAAAAAGTTATATATATTTTTTAAATTTGTAATTATAAGGAAAAATAATTTCACGATTTTATTTAAAAAAATAAAAAAAAACATTATTTTAAATTATTTTCTATGAGAGAGTCCGACGAGTATGCTCGTCGTTACACACCCGGAGAATTCCCGAGACGCGTCCTTGACATCTCTATATGTTTCAAGATGTTGGCTGCACGATATTCTCTTCTCGCTTCTTCATTGTTTTTTTTTTACTTTTTATTCTCTTATATTCTTCCCTTTCTCACATCTGTATTTTCTCGGTATATTCGAGAGTACGCTCTGTGCATGATTTTTTTTTTCTCTATTTTTTTTTTTTTTTTTCTTTTTCTTTTCATCTGCCACGCTCTGTATATAATGGCTCATAATACGACGTTGCAAACGGTAAACATTGGAGACCCGTTAGCTCGTAACACCAGATAGCACTCATCGTGCTCAAGTTCGCCCGTTACGCATTCTCGAATATTATTACGAGCTTCCAAGACAATTGACAGTTTATGCTCCTTGCGAATAAAAACTGTCAATTATACATGTCCTGCTTCTGTTTTTTTTCTACCATTCTTTCTTTTTTTTTTTTTCATTTTCGTTCCAATCGTCTGACAAGCATTAAACTTGTATCCCATAATATCTCATATTTCTACCATTTTATCAACACAATTTTTTTCTTGTCTTATAAAAATAGTTTAAGATAGATAAGTGAAGAAAAAGTATTTTTTTTTTCTTTTGAAATAAAATTTTGCATGTTTTTTTTTCTTTAATTTACCAATAAATCACTTCAAAAAAAAAATCTTCAAGTATAATGCAAGAACGATCGTAGCCCAATGAATCAAGTGGCGTTTTAAAGCTCAAACGATTAAGAATATAAAGGTCACAAAAGTAAAGTCGCAAGTCCATCGGGCAGCAAACTCATCACACCATTTTAGCAAACCAACTTGTATTATCAAATTCCGAGGCTTTTTTCATGTAAATTTTTTATTAAATTAAATTAAATGTTTAGATTTAATTTAATTTTTTTAAATTTAATTAAATGTTAATGAAATTAAAATTTATTCTTTTTTATTATTAAGGGTAGTTTGTAATTTTTATAGTTTGCACTGCGATGGTCCAAGTCGATGCATACAGAGTTTGAGAAAAAGAGAATGAGAGAGAGAGAGAGAAACATTTCGGGCTTTTAATTCCGAGATTTTTAGGGCGTAAGATCGCAAAGTCGACTCGAGGAACGAATAAGCTCTGCCAAGAATCCCAAACGGGAGTTGAATGGCATGAAAGGTGGCAAAGTCCCCACCCCTCATCTTCGAGAGGTGGGTGGAAAGCCCAGAGGGTGGATACGAGAGGAGGATGCTGTCAAGAAATAAAAGAGAGGACGACACCAGTAAAAGAATGACGACGCAACGAAAAGGAGAAGAGGAGACAGAGAGAGATTGAGAAATATACGACGAGATTATGGCAAAGGTCCAGAAGAGGTGAAATAGCAATAATACTCTCGAGATACTCTCCGGAGAGCAAATTCTTCGAGAGAATTGCCGCGAGTAAACGTAGAAAAAAAAATCGATCGAAATGATTCTCAAAAGAGCTAAACAAGATGGTTGAAAAATTTTATAAGCTGACTTGACGAAAAATGAAATGAAAAATGATTCACAGTCATCAATGTGGGAAACTGGGACGAAAAATAAAATCTGAAGGATAAAATAATTTTTGTTTTTTTTTTTTTTTCGATTAAATGATTAGAAAAAGAAAAAAAAATCAAGTAAAAATTTATTTGAAAATATACAAATTATAAAAATAATGTTTATTTAAAAAGAAATATAAATTACTGTTATTTCAATTGAATTTATTTTTCAGGGGAATTTATTAAAAAGGGAAAAAAGAAAAAAATATATATTTAAATTACTGCAGAGAGAACGTGTGGTGTAGAGTATGAAAAAAAAAAAAACTAAGAAAAATAATTGAGCGAGAGAAAAGAAAAAAGAAGCGCAATGGGTACAGAGCAAAGATCAGAGCCAAGAGAGACTTGGGAAGAGTTCATAGGTCGAGGTCCGGAAATGTCTTGAGACGTGAACGACGATGAGAGGAACGAATGAACGGATCGATAGACATTCGTGACCAGGTGGACTTGAGCAAATTTATCAGACGTCGAGAAATCCCGGAAATCTCCACGACGAGACGACCCGGAGACTTGATGCTCTAGCCAAGAAAACACTGTGGCTCTCGGAAGCTCTTGAGATCAGTCAAAATAGCTCCTATATATATATATATATATATATACGACAACACGTGGAACGGTCTGACAAATTTTGAGAATCATCGGCATGAATAACGGAAGTAAAACGCAAATAAATTGACCAAGAGAAAAGCCAAAGCAGAGGAGAATGGAATGGACGAATTAATGAAACACCAATAATGACAGAAATAAATGAAAAAAATCCAAATATGAAAATTACGTGAAATTTTTTAGATTTACAGATCAATATATAAAATTGGCAACTTATCGATGCCAAATTATTCATGTAATATGCATAACACAACTTACAAATAAATATTTATTTAGCAATATTATAAAATATGTATTTAATAATATTTTCATATTTTCATATGAAAGAATCAATTTTTATAGTCTCGAAAATTATTGAGATGAAAATGAAAGTAATAATAAAATTAATTAATCGAGGAAAAAGTTAAACGAGAGCAATCAATGTATAAGATTTAATGAAATTTATAAGAAAACGGAAATAACGAAAAATCCAAATATCACACTTACATCAAATTTTGTATTATATATATATATATATATAGATACGAGAGTGCATAATTCTATTTATCACAATCTAATATTTAGAAACGGGACGATCAGACGTTCGTGCCAAATTTTGGCACGTCGACATGAAAACACAAGTGATAATAAAGGAAATTAACCGAGAGAAAAGCTAAAGTAATGACTGGTAATGTGAATGAAATTGTTAAGATGACAGATATAATGAAAAATTCAAATATAAAAGTTTCGTATAAAGTTTTATGTAGAATATACAAGAGTTAAATTATTATGATATATATATATATATATATATATATATATATTATATTTTGAGACTGGAAGATCGAATGTTCGTGCCAAATTTTCGAACATATCGCGCTTAAATATTACGATGTAGTTCACGAGAGATTTGTGGGGATCGAGAGGTATAAAATGTTACAACCGAGATTTTATATGATAAACAAAATGAATCTAGCTCGATAATCTCATATTCATCACTTTCGCCTGGATTATTTTAACGATGTACTAAATTATCGAGAGGAGAGAAATATACACGTAGTATTAGAATGAAATAGTGGAGAATGACGAATATATAAAGAGACCTTGGAAAATAACAAACTAGAGGTCACTCTTTTTCACGCCTCTCAGGCAAACAATGGACTCACAGAAATGATTTTATACGTGCTGTAACGAGGGCATAGCTAATATCAATTGAAATAAAAAATATTAAACTCATTTACACATGACCGTATCATATATATATATATATATATATAGACGAAAAAGAGGCGAAGTATATATAAAAAAGAGGCGAGGTAAAAGCAAACCCTTGAGGCTGTCAATAAATAGAGCAAAGTCATCGCGACAAATGGATTTAGTTCAAATAAAAATTATTCAACATTGGAAATGACTAAAAAAAAAAAATCTAAATATAAAAAAAAATAATCAAAACTGATTTTCACTCAAGGTGGATTTAAATAAAACATAAAATCTCACTATTTTTCATATTTGTCGCAAATGTTTAAGCGAATGAAAACAAAAATGAATTGGGTGAAAGTTAATTATCTTATGGCCCGTTGATGGAATCAGCCTAGAATGAGAGACAGAGACAGAGACAGAGACAGAGACAGAGACAGAGACAGAGACAGAGACAGAGACAGAGAGAGAATATAGGAAGTGAGCGTTTGCCTCAAGAGCCTTCAGATTGTATTTTGGTCTCTCGAAAGATAAGCGTATCGACAATTTTTTTCTCTCTCTCTCTCTCGTTTCGATACAGCGAAGATTCTCGGCCGTAAAGATCTCAGTGCTCTGTTCTATACACAAAGCGAGTAACGATCGAACAAACCCAAAGTAAATATCTAAAATTAGATGGCCCGTAAAGAGCTCTGAGGATATTGCGTATCAGAGGGGGCGGCTGGTCCGGGAAGCGAGAAATCGCGAAATTGAAACGACACGCGCATCATCAGCAAAACGCCTGGCTCTCGCACTCTTTTCTCTCTTCCTCTCTCTGTGCTCTTTGTCTGCAAGTGTTTATAAATCTATCGCTAAAGGACCCTCCCCCCCCCCCTTTGCTATATTCATTCGATCTAGAATTCACAAAAGCTCTTTTATACTCTCTCTTTGATGGGAAAAAAAAAAAAAAAAAAAAAAAAAATACAACGAACATCATTATTGCGAGTAAAAGAGGTAAAATTTATTCAGAAATTCTCTCGTTTTTCTCTATATTCATCACCATACAAGGGCAAGTCATTGAGGAGATAATAAAAAATTAAATATCTCTCTCTCTCTCTCTCTATCTCTCTCTGTGCTCCTTTTGTGCAAGTATTTATAAATCTATAGCTAAGGACCCCCCTTTACTATCTTCATACGATCTACAATTCACAAAAGCTCTTTTATACTCTCTCTCTCTTTCATGAAAAAAAAATAAATAAAAAAAATACAAGAACAAATCATTGAGAGTATAATAAAAAATTAAATTACGATAACTGGAAGTTTGTTGAAAAAAAATATATATATATATATATATATATATATAGTAAGTCAAACGAATACACTATATATATATATATATATATATAACTTAGTTAACTGCATTTCCGTTTTGGAACGAAGCTTTACGAGCCTGAGACTCCTCCTTTCTGGCTAATGGGAAACCGATGCTTCTCCATTCTAAAGGTACATGAACGACCTGAGCTCACCCATGATCGTTATGGTTTTTACACACACACACACACACGCACACACACACACACACACAACGCGTGCGCACACGCACATGCACATGCACATCATATGATGTAGGAAGAGGTCCATCTTGGCACGGTAGAAAACAAATATAATATATAATAACGATCGTCTCTTTTGGCTTCATCATTATTATATTATATATTTGTTCGTCCTACGAGGCAGAATAGTTGAATTAAAAATATTTTATGGACGCAATTTATATATGATCGAAACCGATGGGCTGTACAGTGCCAGCTAATGATCATCAGTGTCGTGAAAAACGAAAAATTTCCGTTTAGTTACTTAAGCATGGAAAAAAAAAAAAAAAAAAAATTGCAAGTGAATTCCCTCCCCCCTGGCCATGCCCCTGACCCTGACGAACAATAGTGGCTCTGATTGTAAATATTTTTTGCACTCACAACCTTATAATTGTCTACCTTTAATTTAGTTTAATTTTAAAATTAGCTCAATTAGAAAAATGGTTGAATAAAAAAAATTTGAATTAATTGTGTTTTTTCGATTTGAATTTTTCTAACTTTACATTTCTTTTTTTTTTTTTTTTTATATTTCCAGATCGCTCAGAAAGGATTTTAAAATGATTTTTTTCAATGCTCCTTCGTGAAGTGCGTGATTTTTTAAGTTATCCAATCGTGACAAAGCGCTCAAAATTGCACTATATATACGCTGGAATTAGTGCAATCAACTCTATATATATATATATATATATATATATATATATATATATATATATATTTATGCCGTGCACAATCGATTCTCTCGGCCCTCGCCAAAACCGCGACGTGTTACAAAACCGAAAGAGAGAGAGAGAGAGAGAGAGACCAATGCGAGAACCGCCTACTCGTGCACTGCCACTCGTTATCGTTATCGTTCTCGCATACACGTTACGTCATACAGAGCCTCGCTCGAGAATTGAGACATTTTGCACGTTGCACTGGCGTATTTATAAAAAAAAAAAAAAAAAAAAAAAAAAAGAGTCATTTGTCTATCTCATTTTTTGGGGAAAAAAAAAAAAAAAATTAAATGCCTGTAAATTGATAGTAAATAATCTATAAAGTATTAATTTTTTTTTTCAACAGAATAAATTTACTATGAATTGTGAGAATTGAAAAAAAATATAAATTCGATAAACCCGAGAGTAAATGTGCAATAAATCGTTTCATTAGCCACAATATATATATATATATATTATGTGCTCTTGGAATAGCGCTTTAAATGACGTTTCCCAAATGAATTATTAGTCTACCGTCAGTAAACACGTTCTTCGACCTTTCTGGCAACGCATACAATCCTCCGATATATGAATACACACATGTGTATTTGTGTCCTTTGTATGAAAGAAAATGGACGTATAACATATTACAACGATGCTAATCGGGTGTGTAATTAATAGAGGTCTTATCTATACAGTCCAGAGGCAATGGTGGCGAAAACGAAAAGTTGGAGGTGCATGAAGAACTCTCTCTTTCCCTCTCTCTCTCTCTCTCTCTCTCTCTCTCTCGAGGAATTTCGCACTAAGCACACCCGAGACTCCGAGATACTCGTTATTATTTCAACAAATATTTAATCATTGTATTTATCAATATCGCACCTATAAAAATCATCAAACAACCGTCAAGAGCAGCCTGTGAAGAAACCAGCATAAGCTAAAAATCCATATGAAAATTAAAAAAATTTAGCACCTCACGAGTTTGTCGTGTAGATAAAAAAAATAATATAAGAAATTGCGAAATTAAAATTCAACGATGATCGTTTCACACGTATATATTATAATAATTGGAGAAAAAAATTATGCCAGTTTGAAATAAAAATGTGAGGTTGAATTTGCAGACAAAAAAAAAAAAGAAAAGAAAAAATTAGTATCTTCAATATAATCAAAAAATTTGTCTTTATTCAAATAAATTGTTTAATTTAAAAAATTAATTAAAAAAAAACTCGATTTCATTTTATTTTTTCTTTGGGTACCTATATAAGAATTCTTTGTCAAAGCTGAGAGATAATTCAAGGAACCAAAACAAAGTAACAAGCTCATTGGAATTCGTCATATTTAATATCAATTAAAATACCATTAGGCGACAAGACTCTTCTTATAAAATTGGAAATATATAGTTGGTAATACGATATTATGAAAATTGTGCACCCAATATCAAAAGTATATATATATATATGACGAAAATACATTTTTCATAAAGCAGCAATAGCCTTGAATTTTTCAATTTCCATAATTTCAATTTGCAATATTACAAACAAAATGCATATTATTTAAAGAAATTTGTTTTAATTTACGATAAAAGTGATTTAAATAAAATTAAGAAATATGAGAATACGCGCAAGCTTTGCCTATATAAAACCAATAAATTTTGAATTGGAAATTTGTGCCAAACTAACCTAATCTTTTTTTTTATTCTGAAAAATCATCCTTTTAAAGAGAAACTTGAGACAAGAAAAATCATATTTTCAACACTCGCATTCACATAATTTTAAATTTAATTAATAAATTATTTTTTGTGCTTCTCATCTCTTCACAATGGAAGAAATACTTTCTGTATATTGTCATTGATCTCGATTTTACAAAAACCTCATATTTATTAACCACATTCGTTAATTAGCCTGGTTGAATTTTACTCTCTCTCTCTCTCTCTCTCTGTCTCTCTCGATTTGAGAAAAAGAGCCACGACGGGCGTTTAGACTCTTTTGCGAGAAAGAATTCAAGGCACGCAGAGACCTCTTGCCGTCAGCAATCTCGTGAAGATTTATTTTACTTAGCAGTGGCCAAAGTAAATGCTCGTTGGTGGCTGGCAAACTACTTCTAGCTTCAACTGCCATTTCAACCAACACGTTAAAGTATGTACGTACCTAAACTATAAATATATATATATATATAGATAAGGCTTAAAGCACTCGATATATCGCAGACGAAAAGGTCGAAGGTTGAGTATATCCAATCTCGCGGAAACTGCAAAAGGGAAAAAGGACAAAGCAAGGGGTTTGTCCTTTTCCTCGTTCAAAGCTTTCCCACTCTTCCCCTTTTCCTCTCTCTCTCTCTATATATATATACTCTGCACTGTTTGCCCGAGTATTTGGCTCCGCTTGCCTTGAAACTGCTGCTGAATTGCGATCTTGGCTTCTGTTAATAGTTAATCTACTTGGAAGCCAGGTGAGAAAAATGAAACTACGAGGTAAAAAAAAAAAGGGGAGAGAGAAATTTGAAAGAAAAAAAATAAAATAATTGAAAATTAATTACAATATGGAAAATTATTCTGAATTATTATAAAAAAAAAAAAAAAAACAAAATTAAACCTCCAAAATTATTTCATGGTAACTTTGTCGTAAAATTTTTTTGGTTCATGAAGAATATAAAATAAAAAAAAAAGAATTTCTACCTCTCGTTACTTTTGATTTTTAGCAGTCTGTCTAAAAAAATCTGAAGTGGATGTGCGGGATATTATGATCGTTTAAACGATCGATTGGCCTACTCCGGTCATAGTACATCCGCCTTTGATTTTATAGCTTAGCGAGATAGAGCTATATATATATATTTATAGATATACATATACACATATATATATATATATATATATATATATATATATATATATATATAGCTAAGCTGTATTCTCTCATGTACACACGCACGCGTTGATTGTAAAATCCAATTGAATCGATATACGACTTTCTAACGAAAATAATTCTCTGTCAAAGTTTCTATCCGTTTCTCTCGCGTGTCGATCAATTTTCACTCAACGGTTCTTCGATCCATCATTCTTACACGTACAAATTATACATTCATCCTACCCCTTTCCCTTTGGATTTCGGTGTTTTTCAAGGTGCCCTTGAGAACAAAAAAAATTCAACGCGACACCGAATGAATTGACCAAGTTAACTCGTGGCATTTTCAAAACTCTGCGCTTACCAGCCTAAATCAACCAGATAGAACAAACCTTATGACTATTTGAAAATTCCAATTTTTTCTCTTCCTTAGATTTGTGAAAAAAAATAAAATAAAAAACATTTTCTCGGTCCATCAATTTTTTTTATTTATTCGGTAATTTACCTCTCGCATCACACGCGATTGAAAAAAAAAAAAAAATCTCCATGAAAATATCGAAAAATTGATAAATTATCTTTTCTTTATTATCGTTTGAAAGAAAAAAAAATTGATCAAAATTTCGTTTAGCTCCTGTGCCAAAAATACCGAAAAATTGATAAATTATCTTTTCTTTATTATCGTTTGAAAAAAAAGAAAAAAAAATTGATCAAAATCTCGTTTAGCTCCTGTAATACGAACGTTGTTCTCTCTATTTTTCCAAACATATATATATATATAATCATGAAAATACGAATGCTCGTACCAGCTTTTAGCATTTCTACCGAGACCAAACACGCACATGCTTTACGAAAAAGGCGCCTTGACCGAATTCGATTTTCCGTTTTCACTCGTCACCTCTCTTTACCGATCGCGATCTCGGCGCGTACGTGGAGTGCCAAAACTTTAGAAGACTTTACCAGACTTTAAAACACCACAACGATGAGGGGAACGCCACGAATTGCCATTGAAGAAAAAAATAATAATAATAATAATTTACATGCTCGCCGATTCGTTATGAGGATCGGTACGATCGATCGTTTGGATCACGATCGTTGCACACACGTCGTAGAGACATCCGGGCGAGTGAGAATCGCGAGGTTACCGGGGCAGGTGTCTGGGCTTTATAATAATATAACAACAATAATAATAACAATAACCATATATATATATACATATATATGTGTATGTATATATGAATACATAAAATTACGGTATCTATACATATAATTGTATGGGGTCACTTTAGCTCGCATGTTTAAGGGGACGAGCATTTGGTGTACATATAATTTAACAAATATAACGTCTGCCCGAGTTACGAACAATCATAAAAGAGAACTTGGACAACGAAGAATGGGCCCATATGGATTTCGGGGCCCGGTGTGTGTCTGTTGCCCCCCCCCCTCCCCCCCACGCTCGGTTGGTCACGTAAACGGAATTTCAAATACCATTAACGGTATATTCACAAGACGGGGTCGAATTATATATATATATATATATATATATATATATATATATATATATATATATATGTATATTTGTATGTATGTATGCATGTATGTATAAGCATCGAGATCGCGCAGTACACGCTTTTCGATCCGAATTTGATATACGACCTGATGCAAAAAAAAATAGAAAGAGACGAAAACATGAGACACAGAGCGAGAGGAAAGAGAAAGAAAAAACGATCGGAGAATACGATACGCGATCTCGCAATTTCCAATGCCACAAAGTGCGTGTTGTAACATGGCCGAAAGAAGAGATAAACGAAGAAAGAATTATATACATATATATATATATAGTGACAATACTTATTGGAAAAATGTTTAATTCACGTGAACAGTAAAGAATAATTAATTAAGATCGATTGGAAAAAGGAAGAAAAAATGCACTGAAACAAGTATATTTATTTATGGGTGTAGGAAAATAATTTATCCCTCGTTTGAGTCTCGAACTACCTTCACTTCGTGTTGAAAGAAAATAGAAAAAATTCTTCGGGTTAAAAAAAAAATCAAACAATAATAATTAATTGTCTATTTCAGAAAAGAATATTTTTTTTTTTTCATTAAAACTCACAGGTTGAAAAATTTATTTTCTCAATTCATTTCTGAGCTATTATGGAGTCAAAGATATACTATATATATATATATATATGTAGTAAATTATAATTTTAGGAAATTCATAGCCATCAAAGTATTTTCCATGTCAATTATAATTGATAATAAAAGAAAATTTTCACAAAAGAAATTTTGATTACAGAGTCGTTTGACATGAATGTCGTATTGACACGTCCAACATAAAGTTGAACGAGCGAATACATTTCCGCAAAATGCTAAAATTCCTTATGGAAATAGAATATTATGAATGAAAATGCGATAAAAGGTAAATATTAAATAACGAGAGCGAGTGGGATGGAAAATCGTGTCATGGAAAGTTTAAACTTTGTCATAGAGTCTGTACTGGGTGGCAGATAAAAGAGTAGGTAGAAAATGTCGAGAGACAATACTTGATTACTCTGACAATACACACACACACACACACACACACACACACACACACACACACACACACACACATATATATATATATAAACATAATGAGCATAATATAAACTGCAAGAAAGATAGCTGAATATCGAGAAAGTGACATTGACATGGCATTGAATAATAAGACTCGTTCTATATAAAAGAAAAACTTTCGATAACATTATTCAAATGTATAAAATTTCTCGGAGTGGGGGGGGGGGGGGGGGGAATTCAAATATTATAAAATATTGAATAATCATTAAAATAATTAAATACATAAATTTAATAAAATATAATAATTCATTTAGCCTTGCTGCTAATATTTTAAGCCCAATGCATTGAAAAAAAAATAATTTTAAAGCAGACTTGAATAAAATTTACCTCATTGATATTTCTTTTTTGTATTTTCTTTTTTTAATAAATTTTTCTTCGAATTATTATTTATTTACTATTCGTTTAGTCGTCGTGTAATGGGAAGGGAAAGTGAGGCTTCGAGCATTTTTAAAAATCATTTCTCTCCATCTTACGTTAACGATAATATATGTATATACTCAACGTGACCACGTGTCGTCAATTCGGCGTTTCTCTTTGTGCATCCTTCCTCGTGTAATATATTATAATATGTTTGCTCGTTTTATGCTCGCTTTTACGGTGAGTACCGTTACACATGCTCACTATATATATATATATATATATATATTGCTATATGGTAATCGCGTGGTCCCGAAATTGGAACGTCGCGAGTGTACTTTGGTTGTCTTGATACTTTTTTTTTTTTTTTCATCTCATTTTTCTCTTCTCTTCTCTCTCTCTCTCTCTCTCTTTGTATGTCTCTCGTTCTTAAACCGCATCCGGGCTTCCCGAATTCTACACCCACGCAAAGGGCGTGCTTGCACGTAAAATATGCTAATACTTTCACGTTAATCTCGGCTCAAATGCTCGTGTATATATCAAATATATATATATATATATATATATATATATATATAAAAATACACGATATGGTGACAGAATTGGACCCATGTTAAGGGGCCCTATAAGTATGCCATAAAATATCAAGTAAAAAAATATCAGATATGCATTTATAATTTGTATAAGACAAATAATATAATATTTATCATATATCATTTATTTATTGATTTGTTTATTTATTAAAATGAAAAATTAAAAAAAAAAAAATGCAATTTCACATTTTTTTCGACGATGGTAAAAAAAAAAGTTCTATAAATTAAAACATCATCGATCATAATATGAAATATTGCGTTGAAATAACCAATTATTAAAATCACCATGATTTTTTTTTTTATGAAGTAATAATGAAGGGGTTTGTTATTATTTGTAATTTTCATCTATTTGACTTGGCTGTTTATATGTATATGAGAATGCAGTAAAGTTTCTCTCGATTTCGGGATTATGGGGCACTTGCCAGAGATTTGGGCACAGATATATATATATATATATATATATATCTATTATACGTCGTTCTTGGTCAATATATACTAACGTTAATTACGCTGCGGTCGTTTACGCAAGTAGGAAGTACACATGAAGGGAGAGAGAGAGAGAGAGAGAGAGAGAGAGGATTTAGTCTCGTCGATGGGTCGGAGCCAAGAGATACATCCCGATTATATACGCGTTTCTCTCTCCATACGAGATCGTCAGCTCTGGTCTGCTAAGCGCTCTCTCTCTCTCTCTCTCTCTCTCTCTCTCTCTCTCTCTCTCTGTCTCTCTTTCTCTCACATGCGGATATTGCAGCATGTGCACAGCTGTAACTCTGGCGACGAGCGACATTCGAGAGAGAAAGAGAGATACTGGGCAAATTAATCCTCAAAGCTGATGGCCACGCGAAAATTTGTACCAGCTGGTAAATCTCCCTCGTCAGGGGAAAGAAAAAACTCGAAACTCCATTTAGCTAATATACATATATAAATATGTATATTTATCGAGCAAAAATTTGATACTTAGTGGCCTCGTAATTTATTAGACAAAATTGATCAATGATTGACAAATGTCACGAATATTCAAAATATTTATCAATTCGACAATTTTTTTTTTCATTTCGAGTACACTTTTTTGTGTTTTTTTTTTTTTTGATGATTTTTTTCCTATACGAGAATTTGGGAGACATTTGTCTCGGGGCCAATCGCGATTGTGTTATTTCGGGGCTCTCGTGAGATGAGAATAATCGACAAGAGCGTGTCGTATACCAAATGACAACGTGTACATTGGGGATCAGGAGAAAAGTGGGTCGAGCCGGAATCGATATATAGATATAGATATATCTCGCGGAGGAGTAAAAAGGAGGAGAAGGAGGAAGTGCAGGGTACACAGCAAAAGCTCGAGCTGTTGTCTCGTCGTTAAGCGATCGTTTGTAACGACCCGAGCGGAAAGTTTGAGCCTAACGATATTACAAGCAATTTTGCGAGAACAAATTTATATTTACCAACGAGAATATGGAGAGGGAGAGAGAGGTGGGGGGGGGGGGAAGAGACTATACTAAAAATAAATTAAAAAATAAGTCGTGCAATTGAAAGATAAAAAAAAAGAAAAAAAAAAAAAAAAAAACAATCAAACCGATCTCTCTCGTAATAATTAATTTTTTTCTCGAGCGAAAGAATTCTCGATTATTTTCGTTATCAGATCGATCGTGATCGTTTGAGTTGCAAATTTAATAGCAAATTCGAGCTACAGACCGATCCAGCTATCTGATAAGCGAACGCTCTTTTTTTGTTGTTGTTTCGTCTCCATAATACGAGATAATTGAGATCGATTTGTATTATAATATTATGCAGGAGCTGGCTGATTGAATAATAATCAAACACGATAAGAAAATGTACGTATTAAAATTATTATCCGATAAAGGATAAAAAAAAAAAAAAAAAAATGTAATTTTGTTGATAAAACGGATTGACGTATGAAATTGTTAAAACCGGATGAAGAATTTTCGTGTATGCATTAATAATGGGTTTAATTCGTCACTATTTTGACCTTTATGGCACGAACGAGAGACAATACGAGAGATGATCTACGGTACGTTAATTTTCCGGCTGATGGGGTCAAAGTTCGTTTATGGGGGGTCCTCATTAATACTGCCTACACAACGTGGAAATATACTCTCTACATAGCTTAAATCTATGACGTTCAAACACAAACGAGGAATTTTTTTTTTCTACGCCACATACAAAATAATGTTTATAATATGTTTATAATATAATTATCATTAATATTGATATAATTATATTAATTATATTTATTTATATATCATATTATAAACATTAATTAAACATTTCCATAAATCTCAAACATTAAATAAATTAAAAGACTTTAATTAAATAAATAAATAATAAATAAAAACGACTTTTTTTTAAATTGTCATCGAGTACTCTTCGAGAAAAAAAAAGTGCTGGCAACTTTTTAAGTTTACCTGGAGTTCATTCCTCATCGTCTTAATGACGGAGAATATTTATTTTAATAATAAATATTAAAAACTGTGCAAATTCAAAATTTGCCCGCGCAATTTTCGCCCATCCATAAATTCTGCTCAATGAGTGCTTTATTAATTCTGGCTTCCTCATAGAAGAAGCTTTTCTATTGTGTTAGTATGAAAATCATGGGAAGCGCTGCCGTTAAAATGTACCAACGAAAGTTGGACCGAACGCGCAATTTTTAAAAAGATTGAAAATTTAGTGAAATTCAACATTTCGTCAAATCTGAAGCGTACAATCGATTCTTGTCAAACTCGACATCAAATATCCTTGTCTCTTAGCCAATGTGTGTAGCAAGTTTCAGTTCGATTGTTGAAATTTTATCAAAGTTAGAGCGAAAATAGTTTTTTTTTCGAAAAATTCAAAAAATTAAAAATTTTATAAAACTTGAACGCCTTAATCGGTTTTTCCCAAACTCAATACCAATCAATCTTGCCCCCTAACCTATTTGTATAAAAAGTTTGAGCTCGATAGCTGGAAATTTACGAAAGTTAGAGAGCCCTTTCGAAAAATTCAAACTATCATAAAATTAAGACACCCGGTAGCGATCTGAGCAAAAATTTCAGCAAACCGAGAAGTATCGCGGTCCAATTTGTGTGCAAATTTTCGGTAAGATCGGTGGAGCCGTTCTCGACCTATGGTCATTTCAATTTTTACACGCACGCACACATTTTTCCTAAAAATGATTTTTCGACTATTTGGAATATTTGTAGGCATCAAAGTCTCGAAAAAAAATTGTTTTTACGAAAACTAAGCTTCTTCCATGAGGAAGCAAAATAAATAAAAATAAATAAAGGATTTAAGAAAATATTGTCAAATTAAAAAATGAAAATTTTATGTTTCTTTCCCACACTTATATTACCTTTTTTCACACAAATGCATTTTGTTTTCAACGAAAATGAGAAATATATAGGTATATAAGTGTAGAGGTCACGTAGAGAGCATTGACGTGGTAATAACTGGAGAGCAAAGAGATAAAAACAATCACGAACGATCGGTCGTGTTTTACGTAATAAACCGCAGACACGTACAAATCCCTTTCGAACAAAACATCAACACGAAACATGCATAGCCGTTAGTTATGAAGAGAAATTACATATAATTTTGTGTGTGATTCAATCCCCCCCATGCAAATGAGAACGAGATGTAACGATTCAAACATATTTTTATATCTCACTGAGTCGTGTCTATCCACACACCCCCGCCCCTTAAAATTTATCATGGATTTTGTTTAGTATATTAAACAAAAAGTATAAATCTCAATTTTTCAAATTATTTTTACAGATATATATATATATAAATGTTCGTACCGTTTGCCTATTAGTGATAGGGTAAACTCTCGCCTCTAATGTGTATACTATTCGTGTACATTTTTGTTATTTGAATTGACCTTGCCCGAACTTACGTAAGATTATTTGCTACTAATTCGAAATACTTCGAGATAGAGAAAGAGAGAAATTTCTGCTTGACCATTGACGGTAAACAGCGCTAATTGTAAGATTCCACACACACAAAAATTTCGAAAATAAATTTATCTTTTCACGGTAAAATCGTAAAAAATATAAATTATTTGATTTTCGGGTTGATTTTGTCAAATCGTCATTGAGGTGAATTCGTTATTGACAATCGCGAGTAATAATCGAAAAAGTTGCAAAAATCAAGATGAATGATCGTGCGATTAATTTAAATAAAGATAAAGATAAATAAAATAAAGAAAAATCCAAACATAAATTTCCTATTCAAGGTCAAATCCTGCCATTATCGAGCCATTTCATTTTCGGACAAAAGTTAATTTGGGAAAAACAACAAAAAAAAAAAAAAAAAACAAAAAGCTTCTGATCGATTTTTTCAACTGTCATTTTTTGGCACATTGTCAACTCGATAAATTTTCTAATATTGACACAGTCACGAATAACAACGAAAAACTTGTCAAAAGAAATGTTAAGAAATTGAAAAAATTAATTTGCACATGAAATTGAATGAAAAAAAACTTGATAAAAAATGAAAAATAAGTGGGGGAAAAACTCACCAATGATTTTTACATCAGCGTGTCAAAAAAAATATTTAAACCCAGCGACGAGGACGACGACGACGACTTTTGAAACGTTCCAGAGTTGTTTTTTTTTTTTTTTTTTTTAATTAATTCTGCGTGTAATCCTCGATACAATATCACTGAAAATATTCTCTCATCACGAGTGCACTTTTTGTGAAGAACACTCTCAAATTTTCAAATCAAATCTCAGATAAAAAAGGAAAAAAAAAAACATCTGATCACTGAAATCCCATTTTTTTAATTTTTCTTCCGTATCAACGTATCGATCGAACGAATTAATTAATTAGACGAGGTTAATTTAGTTAAAATGCTTTAATCAAACGGACACAACATAAAAAAAAAAATGGAAAGACACGCGCGGATCGTCGACACATTCGGCACGGCTGACGGCGCGGGACTGCCGGCTGTCGGGCCCGCACGATATCACGCGCAAATGTCGGTTCAACATATAGATATACAGATATACAGTCGTACCTCTCTAACTATGAGCGCGCCACGGCGCATGACGGTTGACAGTGCAAAGAGGCGAGAACGCCTGTGTATATATATATATATATATATATATATATATATATATGTGTGTGTGTATGTGTGAATAAATAACGACAAACTCACCCTTGGATACGTCCACAAAAGAGAAAAAAAAATACATGCGATAATATACTTTGACCCTGATAACATTTAGCTGCTGAAATTGTTTTTCACATGGTATCGAAAGGGGATTAAATATACTTTTGACATTGAAGAACCAGAATTTAACCCTTTCCGTACAAAGATAGATCTTTCGTGGACCGTTGAGATTCAATTTATCTCTCCAATTATTGATTATTCTTCGATAATTAAATGATACTAAACTTAATTATTTTTTTTCCCCAAAATGAAGTAAAGCCATTTATAGTACAAAGTTCAAAGTATATTAAAAAAAAAATTGGGATTTTTAGAACGACTTTGAATAGGGGAAAAAAGTCGTCAAACACGAAAAGACTCATGTTTGTATTGATCAGGTGGAGTTTTTCACATTGTATAGAAAGGGTTAAACTCCGACCAACGTTGAAGTAAACGAGCGTAATTGATAGAATATTTTTTTACACAATGTTCGAAATAATTTATCACAATGCATACGTATTCATTGATTTGCTTACTCGCGGATTACTCGGATATTATTGAAATGCATACTTTAACCCATTCGAGACGGCGATTTTTTTCTCACACGGTCCCCAGGAGCGAAATCTTTTTTTTCTTTATAGTGTTAATTTTTAATTATTGCACACACGGGGTGCAACCGGTCTCGAATGCGTTAAACTCATCTTTCTTGGTTAGTTTTTTTTTTCTTCGCTTTCAAGTTTTGTCTCGTCAACTTTGACCTTGATGAGTTTTGCGGGGAGATGGCGTACCATTCGCGAGGTATATTTTCCTCGGGGAATTTCGATTTTAGTTGGTCGGGGAACACAAAACGGTCGTCGAACTGCAAAGCTCTCTCTCTCTCTCTCTCTCTTTCTCTCGCTCTCGCGAACCTCGTCGATGCTAATTCTCGCGATGACGTTGCTCTACCAAAAACGTGACGTAACTGCCGAATTCAGAGGTCGCTACGAATTATATATACGCATCCTCTAAGACATATATATATATATATATATATATATATTTGCTATACAGAAATAAAAAAATCTCAAACACACCATCAATAAAAAAAAGTAATAATTAAAATTCGACGGATTTGTCATCAGTTAATTAAAAATTCATCAAGTAGTACAAATAATTTACTAATTAATTGTGTTGTGTTTTTTCAGTACAATCAAATGCGGACGATCGAGGTTAAATTATATTATCGCGCATTACTAAGCAGTAAAAAAAAAAAAAAAAAGAGGGGTCAAAGCGTGGGAAGTTGAGAAGAGCTGAAGATTGCTCTCTCTCATCGGCTGATCTTGACGAGATTTAGAGGAAGCTTGAGAGCTCATAAATTACCGCTCGTCGTCGAAATATTGTCCAAGAGCGAAAGAGAGAGAGAGAAAGAATTTTAAGTCGAGCCTTCTATATATATATATATATATATATATATATGTACATCTGCCAGTTCATCATCGCAATGTGCGCCACCTACCCAGAAAAAATTTCATCGACTCCATACATACACGCCTTAAGCATCTATTAAGGTGAACGATTCAGTTACTGACCTCTTTGAGGCAATTATTTATCCATACAGAGGGCTCGAACGTATATATATACATATATATATATTTAAGAAAATAAGCGATAAATAATTAGAAATAGCGACAACAATGGCCGTTGTTGATCAATTTCAAAGTGTCTAATTACGAGATACATGTCTCAGTGTCACGAGCATTATTTTCCTATTATGGATTAATGGCGAAGCCCAGCAATGCGATACGTGAGTGTTTATCGATGAGAGAAATAAAAAAAAATCATAATTCAAAAACTTTAAACACTTTAGGGATATTTTATGGGAAAATTACAAAGATTATCTGGTCAATTTGAATAGAATCCTCCGATAGAAATAATTTATTTGCCAAGTATAAAAAATATAAAAATAGGAAAAAAAAACAAAAAATTAAAATTAAACATCTAAAATATTTTTTATATATTAAAAAATTTCGGTATTTGTATAGACGAAAAATTCAATAATTATAACGGTGTGTTCATGACGCAAGTAACAAATTATATACGTTCGTTAATTCGGACGAAACAATTTAATTAAACATTGAAATTTGGGTCCAGAGTTGGATCTCTCGGAGTTTAAACTGGGCCACTTCTTTTTGTATATACCTGCTCGTAACTGTGCGATGCTAAAAACTGCTTCATGCTGGGGATTTCTGCTCTCGAAACTATATTCATATATATATTCATATATGAATATAGTTTCGAGAGCAGAAATCCCCAGCATGAACAGAGCAGTTATATATATATATATATATATATCAGAATTGAGAGAAATAGAGCGAGAGAAAGAAGGAAAATCGTCAGAGTGGCCCGATTATAGATGAACGGGTGCACTTTATGTATATATATATATATATATGTATGTCATATAGATTTCCCGATCGGGACGCCGAGTGGCCGGATTTGCGTCACGCCAAAGAGAGTGAGAGATGCCTTGTTGTAACTTCGTGTATATATATATATATATATATATATATATATATATATATATATATATATAAAAGCAGAGGTAAAAGCGAAAATGGGGTCGAAGCTTTTGCACCCATTGCATATATTGCCATCACGCGGGCTGCTGACTCTCAAGCGGGGGTGTAACTTTGAAGTGTTATTTATACATGTACGTAACACACCAAGTAGCAAAAGGAGAAACGGAAACAGCACAAAAACGCGCCCAACTAGAAGAAAACGTTGCAAACTTTTTCTCTCTTTTTCTCTCTCTCTCTCTCTCTCTTTCTCTCTCTCTCTCTCTCTGTTGCATGAAAATGAACAAACTCCAAATTATTTACACAAATAACAAACATTCTCTTGGCAACAAAATAGACACGTGCGTGTAATATGCAACGAATATTCGATGATATGCACGAATGCAGCTTTCAGAAAAAATGAAAAAATTAAATTTCCTCTCTTGAAAAAAAGTGAAGAAAAAAAAAAAAAAAAAAAAGGCGAAGAAAAATGTACATCAACGAAATAATAAAATTAGTAATAATAAAATAAACAATTTACAAATTATTAATTATGAATGTTATAAATAATAAATTAACAATTATGTCAATAATAATTATTACGAAATATTGCAGTGTAAACTTTTAATAATAATTTCGGGCCACATATGAAATTTTTCACACATTTTTCAACTATAACAGCTAATTAAATTGACAGTTAGATAATTAATTAGACCGGAAGGTATTTTTTTTCAAAGGAATAGACGCGTACACGAGGCTTTTATCGCCGTGTCTCAGACCCTTTTTCTTCTGCCCCGTGGCCAAAGTAGTGAGCCTCATATGGTCTTAGCAAGCAGACACACTATATATATATATATATATACGGACACACACACTGTATATATATATATACATATATATATATATATGTATAAAGGTATCGTGTATGTGTAAATGTACCCAAGAGACATTAGCGCAACGAATGTTACAAGACGAGACGTCTATGATTTATGCCCTGCTAATAAAACGCCGGGTAATTGTTCAGGATATATAATTATCCGAGTTAGTATGAGGGAAAGGGGGAGGGGGGGAGGAGGAGGCTTTCTCGTTCACGTTTAATATGCAGACACCACAAGCTCGTTATACCGCGAGATCTAATGGTGCTCGCACATAAAAAACGCCATTGCCGAAGATCCGGAACACACACGAGCCGTGGCAGTCCCATAACGCAAGCCAATCGCAGATGAGTTTTTGGGCCGGTTCCGAGAGCTAGACACTTTGGTGTCGGGCCTTGGCCGGCTCGCGAACGATTTTGCGATGTTGGCTGCTAACTAACGTTTGGGCGAAAAACCGACAATACTCGATCTCTGGTGGGACTTTATGGCACTTTATGTGCGAGCACCATAAATCGTTGAGACTGCGAGCCTCCTTTTTCACGTAAATATATATATATATGTATGATGTGTGTGTGTGTGTGTGTGTGTGTGTTGTGTATCCGTTTGTTTACTATGTAGAGAGACTTATCGTTAGCCTACTCGGAAGCAAATGAGACAGATAGAGAGGGGGAAAAAGTGGAGGGGGAAGATTCGCGAATAGAGGACAGAGGCCATGAGGTGCCCTCGGACCGGAAAGGTCCATGTTAGAATAACGGGTCTTTGTCTCCTTCCCTCTCTTACATTCTCTTTCTTGATTGGCTATTCGAGGTGGTGTTGATGACACTGACCTTCGGTCATCGCTGATCAACAATTTTTCTTTTTTCTTTTTCCTTAACTCGAGAACCCATTTTTTTTTTGGCCCACTAAATCGACCACGAAATTTAACTTAAAAATTTAATTTGAGCATCCATTCACTCGTTAAAGGTCAGCAATATTTTGTTCATGCTAAAAAAAAAATTCTGCAAAAAAGTTCATTTTTATCTTCGAAAGTAGGACATGAACAAGCTGATATATATATATCCTTGATTCAAACATTGTATTATATATATATATATATATTTATTAGCACTGTTGCTTAATTGCCTAAAAGACAATTACGAAAATTGAGATATATATTCACTCAATTAAACCTGATAAAAAAAAAATTGAAAAAAAGTCATTTGTTCTACATATGATGTATATAGAGCAAAACATATTTTACATAGTCTGCAAGATGTACCAGAGTGCTGATATACACGATTTTATACAAGTCGGTTGGAAATAGGGGCGGTTCCGCCTTGCGGCATATTGTAATACGATCTGCCCTGCCACTGTTCAGATCAGTATATCATACCCACATTTATGGCTAAATGTTAGAAGGGCGCACAAGCTATGGTCACACACACACACGTTACGTCCTTTTGACATTAACGCATCAAAAATAATATATATATATATATCCAGGCTTCTTATGGTCAGACTCTCACAAATTATGAGCTATATAACGTCTTAAGGCACAACAAAGTAGATTTTTTGTTTTTGTTTCTCACAAAAAACTTTCGATTGTGAGAATGGAATGAAGATTTATAAATTTTATGCAAATTTTTTAAATTACCAGTAGGTACAAATTCCACAGGAAATGAGATGAAGAATGACTGCAAGAAATTGCTATTACGACATTACACAGCGAAAGTAGCCTGAGAGAAATATGCATCAGAAGTAAATGCACATATATATTATGCATTTACATATTATATAGTCGTGAAAAAATAACAAGCAATGTGGCGATATATATATATATATATATATATATATATATATATATTTATATATAATATATGTGAGACTCGTAGTTCATACAGAATCATGAGGTTAGCAAAACAAGAGCCGAAAGCGACACTCGACGCCGAGAGTCTCTCTGGACGCAATTTTTTTTTGTTCTCGTTGCAAGAGGGGAGGGGGCGTCTCATCGAGCGTAACTCTCGGCTTCGTCCTACTTTTGCATCTTCACCTTCGTTCTCCCATACAATAACTTTAATAAATATACACATAGACTATATATTAGGAGTGTCCGAATAGCGTTCGATTCGAATAATTCAAATTTTCGAATAACTTTGGAATAACTTTCGAATAAGCGAGAGGTGTCTTTCTAATAACTAAGCAGCGAAAAGCTTTATATGCTCAATATGAGAAGGCATTAGGGAAAACATGTACACGCGAATGGATTCAATCTATATATGTGACCAATTGCAATTTATTAACGGTACGATCGCAATTGCCACACACCCCGTTATATTCAGATAATTAATTAGTAATAGATCATACATGTGTATATGGATAATGGCAACGTCGAATATTTATCTTTATTGCTGCTTTTCAGCGAGTAGAAAAACACATTGGGCTATTTTTTTTAGGCTAAAAAACCTGATTTTTTGTCTATTTTTTTCTTTGTCACATCGAAAAATATTTTTTTAACGAAAAAATTGAAATTTTTTGCATATGACTGGTGCATGGAGATTGAATGGATATATTTTGAATGTAAACCGGACGAGTACACTACATGGTGAATCTTGCCATTGATGCACCGTGTGTGGCTCCACTCGCATATGTACAGGAAGTAGCTCGACGACGCGTGCAACCGCCGACCCCCTTGATTTTATTTCACGCTGGATTCTTTCGATCTATTATATATTGCACAATGTCTATGTGTAAAAAAATAATATATTTTTTTTATCCTTATTGTAAAAAAAAAAAATTTCACTTTTTTTTTTTGTTTCATTTTCAATTAATTATCCGAGAAGACGAAATTTTTTTTTTTTTTTTTTAGTATTTTCGAATAATTAGAAAATATTTCTTTTTTCTTTTCGTGAGAATGTCATTTGTGATTATTTTGTCGAAATAAATATGTGAATGGCTTTTCAGTACAATCTTGTCTATCCTAGATCACGAATTTCTCTCTCTCTCTCTTTTTCTCTCCCTCTCTTTCTGCCTATTTCATCTATCTGTGTTATCTGTCACATGACTGTGTGTGTCTCTGTCGTTTCCTACTTTCCAGTACAATTCTCCCGTTACCGTAATCAGTTATTGTTCTCGTACTTGCAAAAGTGATGCTCTCCATGCGTGAGCACGTCGTTCCGCGTGCACGAATTCTAACTCACAGGCGGCTCTATATATATACCGTCAATAGTACCTTGAATTATATGCAAATATATATACCAAATATATATATATATATATATATATATATATATATATGTATATGCACAATGAAACCAGAAACGGGACAAGCAATTTCGGTCTCCATATCCGGCAACAGCAAACCAATTTTCACATTAGTGGAAATTACTCTGGAGAACATTTGCAAAAAAAATGTTGATAAAAAAAAAACAATTTAATTCAATTTCAAATAATGTGCAATTTGAATCGAGCCAGTTTTTTTTTTTTATCGTTGTTTTTCGACTTTTTGGACTATATTACGAATTTTTATACAAAAACGTTTAAACATTTTTTTTTTCCACGTCGAAAAAATCTTTCCGGGGAGGAAAAATTAACACAAATTATCAGATAAATATTGTTGATTCTATTCGCTCCGAATACCAGTTTTCATTTTGGTAATTCTGGCCCGAGAGAGAGAGAGGGAGAGAGAGAGAGAGAGAGAGAGAGAGAGAGAGAGAGAAATATTCTATTTTTACAAAACGTTTATTTAACCAAAGTTCTGGCGGTTGGGGGAAGGGGGCAACACTGAAAGCTCGAGAGTATGCCATCAGAGAAGCTCATTCCATTTCCACAGCCCGCAAGAGTAACCCCAGCCAGCTAACCAGCCACGCAAACACGGAGGGGTGGGAGGAGAGGGAGGGAGGGAGGGCGCACGGCAAGTTTATTGAAAAGTTGAAATTCTTTTCTCGCCTTCGAGCTCGTGAAAAACTCAGAAAATACCAATGGAAAGTTTTTTTTACTTTTTTTTTTTTTTTTTTTTTTTCCTCAATGTTTGGGTCGCTCGCTGTCTCAAGACTTTTTTTTTTGTTTAATTTATTTATTTTTAGATCAAAAATAATTTAAAGCACGACATAATCTCGTCGTCTTTGATGTCTGGCAAGACTAATGCGTTGTACAGTGTGGGCATGAGAGATCGATCATTCGCGGTGAGATTTTCAAGCCCATCCCCGCGTCGAGACTCTCAAGACGGAAAAAATAAATCTATTCAATTGGTAAATCCAACAATTTTTTTTATTGCACACGCGCGCTAAATTCATTTTTTTAAAATTGATATTAACTTATTTTTTTAAATAAAAATCAATTTTATAAAGTCAACAAAATCATGAAAAAAAAAAAAAATATTATCACAAAGTTAATAGAAAATTACGATTATGTTTTGAATTCTTTCTTTTTTGTCCGCTCTATATTTTTTAAGATTTGGCGTTTTGAATAAACTAAATCATTTTTTAAACGATTGAATTTATTATAATAATCTAATAACTTTTAACTTTAACTATTAACTTTTTTTTTTTTTTTTTTTTTTTTTTAATAAAAATCAATTTTATAAAGTCAACAAAATCATGAAAAAAAAAAAAAAATTATCACAAAGTTAATAGAAAATTACGATTATGTTTTGAATTCTTTCTTTTTTGTCCGCTCTATATTTTTTAAGATTTGGCGTTTTGAATAAACTAAATCATTTTTTAAACGATTGAATTTATTATAATAATCTAATAACTTTTAACTTTAACTATTAACTTTTTTTTTTTTTTTAATAAAAATCAATTTTATAAAGTCAACAAAATCATGAAAAAAAATAAAATATTATCACAAAGTTAATAGAAAATTACGATTATATTTTGAATTATTATTTTTTTGTCCGCTCTATATTTTTTAAGATTTGGCGGTTTGAATAAAATAAATCATTTTTTAAACGGTTGAATTTATTATAATAATCTAATAACTTTTAACTTTAACTATTAACTTTTTTTTTTTTTTAAATAAAAATCAATTTTATAAAGTCAACAAAATCATGAAAAAAAATAAAATATTATCACAAAGTTAATAGAAAATTACGATTATATTTTGAATTATTATTTTTTTGTCCGCTCTATATTTTTTAAGATTTGGCGTTTTGAATAAAATAAATCATTTTTTAAACGGTTGAATTTATTATAATAATCTAATAACTTTTAACTTTAACTATTAACTTTTTTTTTTTTTTTAATAAAAATCAATTTTATAAAGTCAACAAAATCATGAAAAAAAATAAAATATTATCACAAAGTTAATAGAAAATTACGATTATATTTTGAATTATTATTTTTTTGTCCGCTCTATATTTTTTAAGATTTGGCGTTTTGAATAAAATAAATCATTTTTTAAACGATTGAATTTATTATAATAATTTAATATAATTAACAAAAGTTTTAAAAAATTCTACGGTTTAAAACAAAAAAAGGTGGCTGAATCAATGAAAAATTAATACATTAAAATTGATTCGTCATCGCGATATTCGTAACAATATATTATAAAATTTCAATCATGCATCTATATGCAACGATACACACGATAAATAATTTATTAAATCACATTTTATTTGCGGATGACAAACGCACAATAATAATACATATATATATATATATATATATTTAAATAAGAAAAACCAGCGACATATCGTACCGCCTCGCAAACTCTTTTCTTTCCGGTCTGTATAAAATAATAAAATGAGCGAAAGACCAGAGCCAGTTGATGGTTGCACGGTGTGGAACCAACATCGTTTTTTCATGCACACCATTACACACCTGTACATTTCGTATACATAAATATATACATGAGGGAACGCAATATACCACAAAATCTCTCTCTCTCTCTCGTTTTTCCGTTTGCTTTTGCCATTTGTACCGTTTCTGGATATGACAGAGTGGCAGCAGCTCAGCCACATCAGAGCATTCAGAGCGCATCGAGACTCACCAGAGTCCGATTCAATTGTTTGTCAACTTTTTTTTTTTCAATTCTTTTTTGTTTTTTTTTTTTTTTTTATCTTCAGCTTCATGAATTTGTTCCGCAGTTTTCGCAACAAATTGCGAAATTAACCCTTCGCTTCCAGAGCACCAAATGTTTTTTTTTTTTTTTTCAACGACATTGCCCTAATATTAATTTACGAGAACAAAAAAAAAGAGATGGGAAGTGAGAAGAAACTCATATTTCCCTATTTTTTAGTTGACAAATTGTATTGTTGAATATTTTCACGTAAAATTATTCCAAGGAATATTTACTGCCTTTTTATTATGATTATTTTGAATTTTTTCATCTCAAGGGTTATATATAATGATAAAAAAAAATATTAACATTAATACTATTGACAAATATGGATGACGCTTTACGTGTAAATTCTCGTCAATGAATATCAAACATGCAGTGTCTTTCCTATTTTTATAGGTAGTAAAGCATGATATATATATATCTATATATATAAATATACAAGAAACCAAGAGGCAGATAAAGAGTGTAACGTACATAACACATGCGAGCAAGCGAGCAAGGAAGCATGCAAAAGCTGCAGAGAGGCAAGGGACACGCATGCATGAGTACCTAATGTCTGCACGCAATCGCATACCCTCCGACCCTCGGCCTCAATTTCTCCACCCCCCCCCACCCCCCACCACTCAACTTCCACCGCTGTATATTATAAAAAATATTTTAGAATATAATAAAGACCAGCTTGACTATATAACGACGTTCTCCGACTGATAATTATTGTTACTGTTGTTATTATTGTTTTAGTCTCGAGACTGGTCCAAGGGAATCCTTTTGCGATCGAGATCGACACGAATAAATATATATATATATATATATATATATATACATATTTATCGTAAATACATATATATCGTAATATATATGTATATGTATATATATATATATATATATATATATATATATATATATAATAAAAAATAATAAAATAATAATAAAAAAAAAATTAAAAATTTTGCATCCTTGTTATCGATCAATAAACGTTTGGGGCGCTTTCACATTTTTATTTTTTACGATATATATATATATACACACATATATATCGTAAAAATAAAAATGTGAAAGCGCCCCAAACGTTTATTGATCGATAAGAAGGACGCAAAATTTATTATTTTTAAGTAATGATAATTGCAAAGCACGTGTGTTGGCTTATTTTTTTTCCTCGACATATAATATGTGCATACGACGCATCCTCGAATGTTTTGGTATGAAAAACGTTTTTTTTTTTACATTTTTTTAAGGTTTTATTTTGTTGATTTTAATGGACACTTTGGAGTTATCGCTTTTAATTCGTTCTCGATTTAAGGGTGGTTAAAATTTTTATGTCATTTTTTACACCTTTTTGCAATCTGGATATTTATTATTTCACGATATATATATATATATATATATATAGATGCATGTAAGTTAAATTTAAATAACTGAATGAAAACAGCGACGACAACAACCCGTAAGGTTTTTGCCTTCCAAAGCGAGTATATCAACCCTCCAATGCTGAGGGAGAGTCGACCTCAAACACACCCTCGCCCCTTCGAAAGCTTCGCTCTCAATTAGGTATCGCTCCAATTATAAATATTGCATATAGTCATACAGACACACCCTTTGCGTACACGAGTATACTAAATTATATATATATATATATATATATACATATATATAATTTAGTATATTCCATATGTGAAAAACAAACTAAAAAAAGATAATGAAGGAACTAAATTATTTTTTTTTAGTTTGTTTTTCACATATGGAAAATTCCCAGCCGAATAAATGCGGCAGAGTAACCCTCAAAAATTTGTATTCTTCATCTGTTAAATTTTGATGAATAATTTCAAATTTAATAATTATTCAAAAAAATTAAAAATTAATTTTCTGTTAAAATTTTTTTTTTTTAAATTGGCAAATGTTTTTAAAAAATAATTTATTCAAAATTCCGATTATTCAATAACTGTGAGATTATTGTGAAATTATTTCATCTCATCCTTCATTGGAATGAAAATTATTTCTCACATATAAAATAACGAAAAATTCGATATTTTTTTTTTGTATCTCAAAAATTGTCTTTCCCCGAAACATAATAAAGGAATAAAAATATTTTTTAAAAATTTTGAGATGCTGTCGATTTAACCTGGAATTCCTCGTATTATATTCGTGTATATATATATATATAGAAAAATATGGAAATTTCAAATAAATTACATATGAACATATATATATATATATCTGTATTAGTATAATAACTCCCTCAATTTCTGCGACAAATTTTCCTCGATATACGAGGGAAGACACGCCTTTTTATATCTACATATATACACCAGGAGAAGAGTAGTGCATGAAAGAGTCCATGTGGTGTGTATATAGACTTTGAGCACTGAGAGCTTTCCTCTACAAAGGGACTCGTTTTCATTCTAAAACTCACTACGAATCTCCCCTGCTGTGCAACGAGTCTGGCATAAGCAGATATATATATATATGTATACACACATACATCCATATATACATACATACATATATATATATATATATATATATATATATATATACACACGCGAGTCTGTGCAAAAAAAAAAAAATGAAAGCCCTCTATGAAAATGAGGGGTGACGTCGAGACTCGAGGGGAGCTAAAAGGGTTGAAACCGCGGCGGCATTTCTCAATCGTTGTTCCCGAGGGATGAAAAATATACGTAATATATTATATACGATATTTTTTCTCTCATTTATCCTTGGAGATTTACAAGTCACATGATATATTTTTGCATCACGTTTAATTAAAGAGAGAATTTAATTATTCATCAAATACACAAGTTGATTGAAGTGAAAGGGGTAAATTCTTTTTTTTTTCTTTTGCAAAGTATAATGAGTGTCGTGGAGAAAAAAATTCACGGGGGTTGAAGGGATGAATTAAAAAAAAAAAATGTTTCTGTGTTCTCTCACCCCCTCCCCTACTCCCTCCCTCGACGTTTCTAGGGTCGTTCGAAAATAAATTATGAATGAGTCACGTGTCTTCGTCAGAATATTAATACAGAGAGAGAAGCTGGAAATGTTTGTTTCTCGTTGTCTCGTCTCGTGTAATATCGAAATTGTTTTTTTCTCGCGCAAGATTCATTTTGTACAATTGAGCGAGAAAGAGAAAAGAAATTTGGGGTAAAAGAGGGTGCATAACTTTCCGGGGTGAAAATAGAGGGTGAGGGTGCCGCGGGCTTTCCACTTCAAGGGTTTTCGTTTTCTTCAGATTCCCGATGTTAAGGAAGACAAGAAAAAAAATTGAGCGATGCATTGAGACCCAGCAAGGGGGTGGAAAAAGACAAAAAGAAAGGATTTTAAGCCCGCGGCAATTTTCCCTACCATCTATTTACCTTTTACAAATTTCCGTGATACCCACAAACTTTATTCAGAGGGATGACAAAAAAAAAAAAAAATTTATTACGAAAAGAGAGTTCGTGAATATCATCAATTTTTTCACACAGAGTTGAGTATAAATTTTAATTTAGAAAAAAAACATAAAATTAATACCGTTTGAATATTTATTTTTCTAGTTTAAAAAAAAAATTTAATTTTCAATTTAAATAATACTTTTCTCAATTTTAGCGTATCTCAATTGTCAAATTTTGATCAATTTTTTTTGTACTTTAATTTAGTTGGAAAAAAAAAAAAAAAAAAAAAATCAATGAGACGAAACAACTTTTTTTTTTTCTCTTAAATTTTCACGATTAAAATCAACTTTGATTCTGCCAATATTGGCAATGTCAATCTTGATCAACTCACTGGTGGATTATCGAAATTAACATTTGCCATTGAGTGTAATCCTATCTGATGGCACAAAATTCCTTCACAATTTGTACAAATCCAATTTCCACCAAAATACGTTAAGCCAAACTTGATTTAATGCTGTCAAAGTGATACGCTCCGATGTCTATCTATATATTGTATATATATATATATATATATATATATATATATATATATGAGGGTCGAGGCTGACCCTTTTTTCCTTCCGATTCATTTCCTATATAAACGATCGATCACCGATCGACGATGAGAATCAAGTATTATCCACGGTGAAAGTCTGATAGAAGATAGAATGTCTATCGTAGAGACATGAGAGACGAAACTAGAGAAAGGATAGCGAAAGGGCGAAAGATAGAGAGGTATATATATATATATATATATATATATATATATACAGAAAGAGAGAGAGAGAGAGAGAGAGAGAGAATTTTCGTATCGCACGAAAATGGGACGATCAGGCCAATGCCCGTAATCGGTATTCCTCCTACATCCCCTACATAGACGATGAGAAAGAGGGAGAGGGTGCTGAGAGGCCAGCCACATGGATGTCTGCCCGAATTAGACCCCGTCTCGGGGGTTGCTTTACTATATTCACACACAGACACACAGACACAGCACCTACAAAAAAGAGCGAGATAGAGTCTTGATCGTGGCCGAGGGTCGTTGTCTGTGCACCAACATTGCCACCAGCCGAGAGGAGAGACTATCGTCGTCGGGTCATTCACCCATCAAGTGGCGACACGAGCCAAGTACTTGTTTGCTGCAAGCACGTCGCTTCAATTTCTTCTTCTTCTTCTTCTTCTTCTTCTTCCTCCTCCTCCTCCTCCTCCTCCTTCTCCTCCTCCTCCTCCTCCTCCTCCTCCTCCTCCTCCTCCTCCTCCTCCTCCTCCTCCTCCTCCTCTTCTTCTTCTTCTTCTTCTTCTTCTTCTTCTTCTTCTTCTTCATCTTCTTCTTCTTCTTCATCTTCTTCTTCTTCTTCTTCTAATTCTTCCTCCTACTTCTCCTTCATTGCATCACCCTCTCACCCTTATATAATTACTTTCTCTGCATATTCTTTCACTAATTTATTTAGCGACGAGCGAGTTCACGCGACCTTATAATAAAATCAAGAAAAAAAAAAACAAATTAGAATTTAACGAGTGAAAATTCTTTTTTAAGGGAATATAGAATATAAAACTCAAATTATTTTGTTATTTTTTCCCCCTGACAAAGCCAATAAAAAAAAAAAAAAGACGTAATATCGTATTATTTGGAAAATAATTGGCTTGATTGATAAACAATTTTTTTTTTAAGCTGGCTTCAAAGACCTTTGAATGGTCGTTAAAATTTTCCTCGTCGATGTATCGAAAATTAAAATATATAAAATCATTTTGTTTTTTTTTTTTTTTTCGAAACGTTTTTCGATCGATCCATGTAAAAATATTTAATGGTATTAATTTGAAACTGAACGACCTCTACATAAATTGACAAAACCTTCAGGTTGTGTTTGTGTATATATTTTCATACATCTATGAATGTATCATGTAACAAAACCAGAAACTGTCTACCCGGCTGCGACAAAAAATCTCCTCCACCTCCTACTCTTGCTAAAAAAATTCTTCCCTCTCTGTACTCTACACATCGCTTTCGGTTGCTTTTTTTGTTTCGCCTATGGCTTGCGAGCCACACGCTCTGGTGTACGGGTGAGTCATAACACGACCTCGGAATCACTACAGCGCGTCAGACTGATTCACCCTCCGAAAAAGAGGAGAAACGAGCAGACTTACTACACCACCTATATATATATATATATATATATATATATATATATATATATATATATATATGTATATAACTGCGGGGGTTGCCCAACGAGGAGTAGACGACAAGGAGGGCTCGCGTTGCTATCCACTTTACGTTTCTCCCATCGACGTCGATCCGGATAAATTACACACCGAGAGACAAAACTGACTGTCTCTCTCTCTCTCTCTCTCTATCTCACTCTCTTCTTATTCTCATCGCCTTCGCTTCTCTTTTTTTTCCCTTTTTCATTTGCTCGTTGAGCTTTCTCTCCTTCTGCTAACTTGGTGCTGTGATTCTATAGCTATATAATAAAGTATATATATATATATATATAGATATGTATATGCATACATTTTGTCACATGCCGATTCTCACAATATTGAGGAAGAATTCGCTATGATACTTGATGATTTTTCGATTAAAAATCTCGTAAAATTTCGTCATACCACCATTTTCTGTCACCCATGTTGAAATATACAGTGCCTTCGGGTCAGTAGTGACCCAGGTGTAGAATAAGTCACTCATATAAAGTCATTTATACGCGATAATTTATGATATTTTACCTTGTTTAAAATATTATGAACATATTTCGTTTATTTATATTACACGAATTATTGAATTATTATTGTTTTTTTTTAAATTATTTTTTTATTGAATTATTTGTATTAAAAATTTTAAAAATCAATTCAAATTTTTTTTAGTTTTTTTTTTTAAATGTCATGAATCACCTCTGATGATTTTGATGAAATTAGCGTTACAATTGCAAATGGATGAAAAAATAAATAAATAAATAACATGCCACAAAGCGCTTGATATTATACGAGAATTGTCGCGAAAATTCCGGTCGATGCGTCTCCATATATAATGTATCATATGCACTCGCGCCTCCTCCACTTTCACTATATATATGCGTATACCGCCTATTCGCCCGCCTGTTTGCACTCTACCCGTCGTACACGGCTGTTGACCGGGTTGTCGACCACGTATTACAGTTACACAAGTTTGCTCTGTGCATTTTACAATTCTCCGAATTTGTTTAATAATAATAATAATAATGCACTCAAACGTAACAAGAATCGTTAAAATTGTTAAATTATTTATTTCTTTACAATTCTCAAAGTATGATTGTTGGATTTTATTTTCAAATATTTGTGGGGTAATATTTTTCACGATATTGCCTATATCTGGGACAGAGAGAAGACTCAATAATTTTACGGTTCGATCCGAATCAACGAGAAATATATATATCCAGTTTACAGCATTATTTTAGTTACCGGAACGCCATTTTACGACATTTTTTATTGCACCCCCCCCCCCCCTCTCCTCATCGCCCTCCAGCTGTTTGGTACTCCACAGCAACGTACTTTCTCCTATTTCTGCGATTTCTGACTCTCAACAATTTTCCAGCCATGCAACCACAGTGTGCCTACAATAGTTGCCTACAATAAGGCGTTTGTCCTCGTCAGTAATTGTGCCTTTCCTGCTCTGTGGCTTTGTATTAGTATTATTATTATTATTATTATTATTGTTTTTTTTCTCGCGCTCAATTTTTTATTCCGTGTCAGTTGATGTTCTATTTTCCAGGAAAAGCATGGAGATAACGAGAGAGAGAAAATTGATTTACGTAAATTTTTGCTCGCAAATGAAATTTATATCAACGATAACAAAATTTTATCATTTTGATAATTGAATAATTGACGAAACAGCTGAGTTTTTTTTTTTTCCTTCATTTTTGTCCAATACAAACTATATTTAAATTAACTAAATTATTAGACATTTTATACCAAAAAATAGTTTTTCTGGTATAAAATCACATTATCTAATCTCTCTTAATTAATTCGGGGGGGGGGGGGGGGGGAAGAATGTTTAAAAAAAATTAAGTAATTTTTTAGTGACGGATAATTATTGCATCTGGAATAATATTATTTATAAACCGTAAATTACTTTCATGATCGACAATATGGGGCGGGTAAGCCGAGTAATATTTATGTATTCGAAACAAAGATCGCTTGAATCATCACTAGCTGTTTCGCATTACAGGCGTATATATATATATATATGTATGTATATATATATATATATATATATATATATATATATATATATATATATAAAACATTAAGGCCAGCACACGCAGAGCACGGTAACTGGCGAGTACCGAGAGGCTGCTACTGTACGACCAACAGATGATGGAATCTGACCCAATCAAGAGTTCATAATATCCGGGAAGTTCACATATTAACGGTGTTGAACCAGCAACGGGAACCAAATGCATTATATATATTTCTCCAAATATATTTTGTACCAAATGCATTATATATATATGGTTCTCGTTGTCAATGTTTGTAGAGATCGCTCGCACTTTCCGGATCTCGGGACTTTATTGCTCTGACTAATAATGGCCTCTCGAATGTTAATAGCCATTTGCCTATCTTACAGGATAATAATCCACTGCACTAGTAACGAAAATGACAAAAATCGCATTGTAACAGTTTAGACGGAAAAAAAAAAAAAAACAAACAAATTTACAATTTTTTTTCTCAATTGCAATGGCACAGAAAATCTCCTCCACCCCCCTCCCACCCGCGACAAAACAATCACCATTTAGAAAAAAAAAAAAATGAAACGGCAAATTTTCATCAGATTTTTTTAAATTTAATTTTCAATTGTCGATCAATAGAATTGATGAAAATCTCATTTTTACGATATTAATTTGATTTTTATTATAATTTTTATCGTATAATTATTATTATTATTTATCTCGCTGTTAGCGATGTAATATTTTTCAATTATCTATATCTATATATACATCATGGGTGAAAGCTTTGGCGGTTTGGTACTCGCGTGGGACGGCTAGTGCTGCGTAACGAGATAGAGATAGAGATGGAGATTGTGACCAGCTGCTTTGGGACGTCTACACTACATATATATATATATATTACGACGACAAAGTGTAAAGGAGAAAAATAGAGAAAGAGGAAAGAAAGAGTGCAGAAAGCGTTTCACGCGGATGCTGAGACGAATAAGAATTTTATTAATTAAGTATACGCGGTAATTAATTAATTTTTGCCATAGAAAGAAAGTGTGCACTTTGATGGTTGGACGAGCCACATTCGGCATGTTTATCATCAATATATATATTGATTTACAAATATTTTTCATGTATCAAAATTTAATTATAATTATAATTTTTTTAAATATTTATTTACTTATTTTTTCATTTTTTTTATACATCCGGGAAGTAAATATTGATCATTGAATTTCCATTACATGTTTCTTTAATGATCGTGTTCAAGCAAGTAGAATAATTTTTATTCCATTTTTTTTTAAACGAATAGAATTTCCATGTTAATTTTCCTCTTCCTCTCGCATGAATGACAAATGTGACAAGTGAGTTTTTCATCGTTTTTCGTTCGTTATATATTGGCGGGTTCTGTGGTGTACGTTAGTCGCGGTGAAAGTTAGAGCAGGATTGAGATAATAAAAAATCAATTAAATAATTAATAAAAAAAATGCTAAAAGGACAAAATACCGAATATCCGAATTGAAGCAAAAACGAAAAAAAAAAAAAAAAACAAAGCAAACCAAAAACATTACATGTTTCTTTAATGATCGTGTCAAGCAAGTAGAATAATTTTTATTCCATTTTTTTTAAACGAATAGAATTTCCATATTAATTTTTCTCTTCCTCTCGCATGAATGACAAATGTGACAAGTGAGTTTTTCATCGTTTTTCGTTCGTTATATATTGGCGGGTTCTGTGGTGTACGTTAGTCGCGGTGAAAGTTAGAGCAGGATTGAGATAATAAAAAATCAATTAAATAATTAATAAAAAAAAAAGGACAAAACACCGAATATCCGGATTGAAGAAAAAAACGAAAAAAAAAAAAAAAAAAAAAAAAAAAAAAAAAAAAAAAACAAACGAACCAAAAAAAAGTTTCTCACTCGTTCTCAATAGTGTATAAACATTATACGCGAATGCGGTGCTCGTTGATATAATGTTAAGTAAAAAAAAAAAAAAAAAAAAAAAATGAAAAAAAAAAAATAACGCGATATATAAATTCTCGTATTACTTGCGGCCGCGTGCTACGCGCAAAACCTGCTATAACTTGGCAATAAAGAACAGCTGGTCTCGCTCTCGGGCTATCGAACTTTTTTTTTTTCTTTTCTTCCTTCTATATGTGAAAATCGCGACAGGCGATCGGAGAAAGCCTTCGCGAGATCGGTGCATCGGCAAATCGCTTAAAATACACTAATCGTCGATCATGTTTGCAAATAAATTATTACGTATATATATAGATATTCCTCTTTCATAAGAGCATGAGAGAGAGAGATGGTGAAAATATACGTAAAATGTGTGCAGAAAATAATTGCAAACACCTAGCCCACTAATCGTCCAAAATTTTTTTTTTTGCCAAACGAAATTATTACGCGAAATTTATTATATTATACAATTTTGTAATCAATATTTCAGCTTGGAATTAATGTGGATAAAATATTAATATTGTTATCAAATTATAATTACATATTTTGAATTATTTCATAAATTTTAATAATACTCAAATTACGAAATATTAATTAATTAGCATGTCGTTTTAATTTATTTTTTTCCTCACAACTGAACGTACTGGTTGAAAGAAAAAAAAATGTTTTCGATTTTTTTTTTGTACTTTTACGAACTTTTTAGTTAGTTATAGTTATAATTTTATAAATGGAAATTCAGTTCGATCAATTCGAATATAAATTTACGTAATTTTTTTTAAATCAAATTACAGCATGAAAAATTAATTGTTAACTATTACAAGTATAGAATGAATTTTTGTATATGAACCCGGGGTATTTAATTCTGAGAGTCGATAGTAAGCGAGAACTACTCGAGAGCATCAGCTGGATGCCTCGTAAATCATTGATAATTGACGTTAAATTAGCGACAAGTTCACAGAGAAAAAAGACGACAGAGAGAATTCTGACGAGCGTCTAATATTATTTCATATCTATTTTTCATGCAAATTCATATCTCTACATATAGTAAATAAATGTCTGAGTGAACTTTGCAAGTTTTATATCAAATTCACGAGATTAAATTTTTAAATAAAAATGCATTTATCACTACACATGTATATATGTATATATACATATGTACATATACATATGTATATATACATATGTACATATACATATGTATATATATATATATAATGGGACATTCTTGCTAAAATTTTTATTTTTTCGTCCCCACCGATAATTTTGATTTTTAAATTTATTTTTTATCGAAAAGTTCTTTGAAAAATAAAAATAGAAAATAACGTTTTTTCTAGCGTAGAGATTATTATTCTTTTTTTTTTCGACAATTTGTATATTCTATACAAATCCCGAGTGCCGGATCGGTGCCAGTTAAATGGATAATATTTCAAGACCAAGAAGACTTTCTGCCTCCCGGCTGCAATTTTTTATTTATCAATCTATATCTATTTTATTTATCTATCTATATCTATATATGTATGTATATATATATATATATATATATATAATATATAGATATGCTTTGATCTATAGAGCGCTTGATACTCTCCATAAATCTTCATATTTTACGTCTCGGCGCCTTGATCGTTTTCATGACTCGAAAACTTATTAGTTTATCGGTGTAAAACTCAGTGTATATAAATCCCTCAGTTTCATTCATAACTATATGTCGAGTTTAAGAGCAAAACACGTCCATAGACTTGAATTAGCATTCAGGCAACTTTACCCAACGTGAGACAGGCTGTCTAGCTACTGTATATATATATATATATACACACACATATATAAATATATAAATATATATATATATATATATATATATATATATATATATATAAGCTTGATGCTGAGGGGGACGAAAGCGCGACGGGGCACTCGATCAGTTAGGGCAGCTCGATATTAATTATGATCGACGTTATCAACAGGAAGTCCATTACGCCTCCAGAGTCGCAAAACTCTTCCTCGCAATCTTTCCCTCTCTCTTTGTTTTTTTTTTTTTACACTCTATCTTTTTCATGAAAAAAAAAAAAAATTTCTCTCTTTTTAAAAGTGATCGCAAGAATTCTTTTACGCTGATTCGCGCTCAGAAACGTGTACGAGCGCGAGTTCCTTAAGTAGGTAAGTAGGTGGTAAGCGAGTAATATAGAGATGACGCGCTCGTTTGCTCTTCTTTCTCTCTCTCTCTCTCTCTCTCTCGCACATTCTCTTCTTTCTGCCTACGCAGCATACGTTTGTATGCGTATCAGCATATACGCGCTTTTACACTGCACTTTCCCAAGAAGCCACAATCTTTTGCTCCTGCCTCTCGATAAATATACGATTTTCAAATTAAAAAAAAAAAAAAAAGTCCAATAATTTTTATTATTATTATTATATATATATATATATATATATATATATCGAGTCTATCATTGAAATAATTTTCTTCCGAAATGCAAAAAGACAATCGAGCCTGTTAAAATTTCTTTCTCACCTTAATTTCTTGATTTTCCAATATTTCCTGTGCAATAATTCAAGGAGAATTTTTTTCGAAAAATTCCTGTACATATTTTTCCCCAAAAATTTCACTGATGCAAAAAAAAAAAAAATCCAATTTAGTAAACTTGACGTAAAAATATTTTAACGAAATATTTGACGAAAAAAATAATTTCATATTCGAGTCGACACTGTTATTTGTTTATTTTACAATGTTTTTGTTTTTATTGTTTTTTTTTTTTCGCACACACAGAAATTTTATCGGGAGATCTGCACAGATCTCAAGCACATCCGAACTTTTCGATACCGTAACGACAACTATAGCTAGCCCTTCTCTTGGAGGATTCCTCGAGGATGAGACACACCCTTTGTCAATTTTCTATGTAAGCTATGTAATAGTCGTAGAGAAACTCTAAGAGCAAAAAGAGGGTAGAAAAATGCAACCCCTCGTCACACTACATTTTATATATACATACATGTATATATATACATGTATATATATATATAGAATGCACCCTGGTACTTTAATATAGTATATACAGGGATTTACGCGTCATCATAGTTAAGTATGTTATATATATATATATCCACCCCTAGAAGAATCCTAACGTCTATTCACCCCACGAGAAGCCGAAGAAGGCAACAAAGCATAAAGGAGGGTAAGAAATTTTAGAGGGGGTTGTGCATCTTTTCGTAACGGACGCGCGAGTCATACAGCGATGTGCATCGACGAATAAAATAATAAAATTAAAAAAAAAAAAAAAAAAAAAAACAAAGTCATCCGTGCTATCGAACAAATTAAATTGACGAAGAATATTTGCAAACTCGGGGGATGGAAAAATTCGAGGGTGCTGAAAGTTCCCGAGAGACAGGAAAATACTATAGCAGAGAGGGAAATTGGAAAAAAAAAAAAAAAAATGTCACGGTCAGGAGACAAAAAATAATACATTGAAATGTATATATATATATATATTTGTATATTGACAATGAGACTCACCGAGTGCGCCTGGGCGATAACCCCCTGGGGCGTGTTCCGTTCGTCAGCCATCGCTCCTCGAACCTGCAAAGAACAAAGAAGAAAAAAATAACGTCAATTATTATTATTATTATTATTATTATTATTAAGAGCGAATTATTCCCACGAAGGCTAAATCCGATTTGAAAAAAAAAAATGTTTGCATAAGAAGATTAATGAGAGTCTCATGGGATAATCTTTCGACTTAATTTTATTATTGTTATCGTACGAGGACACACGCGAGCATTTTTCAAATCCCTTAAAATATTCATACAATATGTATCATAATATTGTCGTGAACGAGACACGTTATAGTAAAATTCGCGGTCTTTGAAAATTTTTCATTTAATTTTTAATTGTATTTTTTTCCAAAATAAATTGACGAGGATAATAATTAAAAGTGAAATTTGTATTTGTTTATAGAATAAAAGAGAATTAAATAAATCGTACACACGATGGACACACGCGCGCATTTTTCAAATCCCTTAAAATATTCATATATATGTATCATAATATTGTCGTGAACGAGACACGTTGTAGTCAAATTCGCGGTCTTTGAAAATTTTTATTTGTATTTTTTTCCAAAATAAATTGACGAGGATAATAATTAAAAGTGAAACTAGTATTTGTTTATAGAAGAAAATAGAATTAAATAAATCGTACACACGAAAAAAAAAAAAAAAAAACGAATGATTAGATATTTTTTTAACTTGGGCTAGTAAAAAATTAAGTAAAAAAAAAAATGATCTGAGGCTGACATTGAATTCGTGAAAGACGTCGAGAAGTGGCAATAAAAGGCGCGATTGACGATAAAGCCAGCACCATCCATATGTGTGTGTCTCGTTTTTTTTCTTCTCGTTTCTCGCTTCGACTGAGTTAGAGTGAAGATACGCGAACGTTTTGAGAATATGCGACAGGCCGACAGAGTCTCTCGACGCAAACAAATCGATGACGACATTCGGCAATTACAGAGGCGAAAAAAAAAATAAAAAAATCCTTTCGACGATGTACCATCAGCAATCAGCAAAAACAAACTAAACTGAAGGAAAAAAAAAAACGGTTTTTTTTTTTTAAATCATTTTTTACACAATCACATTATTTTTTTACACAATAATAATAAAAAATTATTTCATTTGAGAATAATAAAAATATAAAACGAGGGAAAAAATATATATATCGTAAAAATAAAATTTCTGTTTAGTCAATGAAAAATATTTAATTGTTTTATTTTCCGAATATGAGCGAGCAAAGTAATTTTCACATAGTGCCTCTTCAAGATTATCCAGACGGAGACAAGAAGAAAGGAGTAAAAAAAAAAAAAGGAAAAAAAAGAAGAGGAGAAAAGAGAGAGAATATCGTGGTGGATTGATCGTTTGGGATTTAACGAAGGATAATTGGCTATCGACGAACTCGTCCAAGAGGCAAAACTGTTGGCCCAGATTCTCAAGGATCTCTCGAGCTCTCATCAGGTATATTCGTCACAGCCTGCGGGCATTTTCAATCGTTGGGAAGAGCCCAAAAAAGAAAAAAAAAAGAAAAATAAAGAGAATCGACAGGAGAGTCTTTTGCAAAAGAGAAGCGATGAAGGAAATGAATCTCCTCAGTTCGACTTCGATTTTAGTTCGTATGGAGCTCAGAGAGAGAGAGAGAGAGAGAGAGAGAAGAGAGAGTGGAGGGGAGGAGAACGCGGAACAAATCCTGACGAGAGTTCTCGTGCATTCTGTCGGTTGAGAAGTTTCAGAGCTCTCTGCAGTAGCATCAGAAAATCAAGTCTTGAGTTTGAACGAACTTTCTGCATGCTCTCCGAGCTGATGCTTCCTGACTATCGTTCTCTCTCTCTCTCTTTCTCCTTCTCTTTCTCTCTCTCTCTCTCTCACTCTCTCACTCTTTATCTCCCTCCCTCTTTATCTTCAAGTTCTCTTTTCTCTTTCCCCGACCGAGCGGACGTGCCTCGAATGCATCGTTAAGGAGGCTACGAGTACAGTCTAAGTCAAATGAGCTATAAAATTCTAAACATAATTTTTCTAATCTCGTTTCAAGGAGAAAATTTCATTAATTAAGGCAATGTGAAACCCTCACCTAAAATTTTCTCCCACCCAAAAATATATATATATATATATTTTTTCAGTGTGTTGAAATTTCGGGAAAAAGCTTTATATGGGTAAAAAAAATTATGTAAAATATTTCGTGAGCATATTTTTGACGATAAGTTCGATATGGTTAATGCTTTATCTTTTTTTTTTATATATTTTCCATTTTTGGAAAAAAAAAAATGAAATCTTACCAATCGACAAAAATCTTTTTGTCGAAATCTCAAAGCAGCTATCAAAATAATGAATTATAATTTTGTCTGTGTATATTTTTCGCCATTAAAGATTTAACGAATTTTGAAGAAAATCAATTATTTATAAGAAAAATATCATTTACGAATAATTGAATTCGATATTCATTATTATTTATGCTGAGAATGAAATCATGAATTCATTTTTTTGTGTAGAGTATAAAATTAATTAATTCTTATTGAAATTTTTTCACTCGTCAATATAAAAAAATTATTATATATATATATATATATATATATATATATTTTTTTTTTATCACTATTGACTAGACTGTACAAGCTGGTGTGACTCCTTAACGTCGCAATCTTTTCCGCGTTACCTCTCTATAGACGGCTAGCAAGAAAGGCACACGTAATATTATTACGAGCAAAAAGTATCAATTTTTTTTCGTTCGTGTCTGTGAGAAACGATTTGACGACAAAATACCCCAATGACAAAATATGCCGATGATAAAAAAAATCATCGAGAAAAAAAATGTCTCGAAAAAAATTTCCAACAAGAAAATATCCAGCAAACTGCTCATGAAATCCTCGTGACAAAAATGGTCCAATGAAAAAATAATATTTTGCTATAAAATATAAATTAAAAAATAAAAAAAAATTAAAAAAAAACGATAAATCAGCTCAGCTGTAAGATTACTTGTTAGTGAGAATGAACGAAAGAATGCGGAAGTACGTTAATGTCCTGATATCAAAGTAAATAAAATAAAATAAAAGAAAATAAATCATCAATTCTGAGTTACAATGTTTGTTATTTTTTATTCTTTAATTGTTTATAAATATTTAATAATTGTATCGCTTGAAGGAATTTTCAATCATGGCCGAAGAATGAAACATAAAATTCATAATCCAACTTTCAAGATGTGTAAATAATTAAATAAAAGTCGTGACCTGATAAATTAACATTCATTTTAAAGCTTCAACGATTACGAGCATCATGAGGACAGATCGGACCAGCAATTCCAATCGGAAGCAAAGTTATAGCCATTTTAGTGAGCCAGTTTTTTTTTTTTTTTTTCAAAATGAAAAAATGTTTTTTTTTTTTTATTGCTTTTGGGTCGCCCAATCATTTTTATTTCCACTCACGAATGTCTTGGATATTTTAATTTTCTTTTAAATGAAATCTATGAAAAAATGTTGCAATTTGTATAATGTGAAGAAAAAAAAAAAAAGAAATGTGAGTTCCGGCGGAAATGGAACATCGTTGTAAAAAAGAGAAAGAGAAAGAAAATTTCTCTCTCTCTCTCTCTCTCTCGCGGCAGCAGGATTCACATCGTGAAAGAGAAAGAGGAACTCGGTTAGTACAGCCAGACTAAATATAAACGGGTTCTCGGCCAAATTTGTACCCCCGTTGAGTTTCATGCTTTCTCGTGGAATTTCCTCAAAGCGCATAGCGAGCTTTCGTCCATAAGCCACCGCACACACGAAAGAGGGTACTTAAATTCATATATATATATATATATATATATATATATATATATATATATATGTATATATACATACCTCTCTCTCTCTCTCTCTCTCTCTCTCTCTCGAGAGAGAGAGAGAGAGAGAGAGAGAGAGTGTACTCTGCACAACGCAGCCCCGCGGACAAAGCGGCCGATTGTCCAAGAGCTCTGACGCTCTGTCAGAGAGGGTCTCGTCGTGTGGGAGTTCCTCTACTATACTCCCTGAGCTCGAATACCCGTCAACTCTATCGAGCTCGAGAGAGAAAGAGATATACACATATATCGATCGATCGATATTTATCAATCAACAGAATTAATTTAAAAAAAAATGTAGAAATAAAAGATGCAGCGGAAAAATGATGCGACAAAAGAAAATTACTATTAATTGCATTGCAACTGATAAGATTGATGATAAACAATTTTGGGCCTAAAAAATGAATTATCAAAAAATTCAAAAATTAAAATTCAAATTCAAAAATATATTTAGGCTACAAGGAAATAGCTACTAACAATTTCACTCGGAAACCACTCATGGCAAGTGCATCTCGTGGTTGCTGCATGCACTCAAAAAATCTCGCGATGCAACAAACACGCACGACGCGAGATTCACGCTCATAATTTTCGTCTCGAGAGAAGAATCTTCACTCGAGAATGCCTAAAAGTACATTGTGTGTCTCGACTTGGAGGATATATCTTACTTTCTTCAACGACAGGGAGAAAAGAATGGTAAAAAATTAATGAGAAAATAAAAGAAATTTTTTTACCAGACTAGACGAGAAGTGTTTTTCTCATCTCGTCATCTCTCGGTTTTTGTATAAAGGGTAAAATGTTCCTGGCTAATTAACTATCAGACATTTGATAGAGCGAGTATACGTGACTGATTTTGCACCCTCGGAAAGCTCATCAAGTTCTTACTTTTTCAAATATTATTTATTTATTTATTTATTTATTTATTTATTTATTTATTTATTTATTTATTTATTTATTTATTTATTTATTTATTTATTTATTTATTTATTTATTTATTTATTTATTTATTTATTTATTTATTTATTTTTCAATCAAAAAGACTTGTTGATTAATTATTTCACAATTTTGTTTGCACAGCAATGTGTCACAAAAGGTGAAATAAATTTTTATTTACGTGTCCTCAATCACGCCCGGATACGAAAAAAATGTTGAACACGCAATGCTCATTTCCTTTACACTTGAGAGTATCTTTAATTCCATGCTGCCCTGCTTTTTCCTTTCCCTCTCGACGTGCCATAGCTACTTGGCGTTTGTTGTTTCGAATGCTGTTCTTGATTTTTTTAGGGCACACATCCGAAAGACAGAAAAAGATTGTATATGGAGAGATAAATAGATATATAAATTTTATACTAAAGCTCCGATCGTGGCACGAAGCCGAATCGGAAGGAAGAGAGAGAGAGAGAGATACAGAGAAAGATATATGGAGAGAGATATAGATATATAAATTTTATACTAAAGCTCCGATCGTGGTACGAAGCAAAGTCGGAAGGAAGAGAGGGACATGTGCTTTATAAATGTGCTGTTTAAGCTGTCTGACAGAGTAATTGTTTATCGTATGGAAAAACCTAAAAAAGGCAAAAAAAAAAAAAAAAACTGACACAGCAATTGTTTACCTTATGGATAAAACCAAAAGAGGCAGAAAAAAGAAAGCCACAAAAACTGATGAATAAACTTATGAAATTTGACCAGCAAAATTAATCGAAATTAATTATTCATTTATAATTGTCGAATATTCTTATATATATAATTAATTGCACTCTCACTTTACAATTAATCTTCATATTTTGTTTCAATTATTCATATTTTGTTGAAAAATTAATTAGAAAGATTTTTTTTATAAACGTGGATTGGCCATTTATGGTAAAAAAAATTGCCTCTCTACTGTCCTCGATTGGACCATCGTATCAGGTCAAAGATATATTTTCACTTCAAAAGGATTTTAGCAATGAGCCCGCGAACCTTTGACCCATGAACTGAAACAACTTTCTTTTTTTTTTTACCGATTGTTCGAGATTCTTAATCTTTGTGGCTCGCTATTGAATCATGACGAATTTTATTACACACATAAAAAATACACACACACACACACAGAACTATGTACATTTATGTATACGAGAGGACTCTCTCGACATTCGATCATCGATCGAACCGTCAGATAAAACGAATTGAAACGAACGAACGAAAGAGAAAGAGAATTTTGTTGGGTAAAGTTTTCTTGCCTCCTTTCTTTTTTTTTTCCTTCCTATCTTGCCGTGCTAACAGGCGGCATCTCCTCTCTCTTAGGCCGCGGCAATATGTTGACAATCATCGTTAAGAAAGAAAGCAGAACGAGAGGAAAAGATGAATTTGAAGATTTTAATCAGCAGCGACGTGACCGATTTCGCTTCCTCTGATGCCCAAATGAAAATTATATATATATATATATATGCACGTACAAACGTATCTATTGAGATGCAAGCGAGAGTATTTAGAAAGGAAGTCTTGTGTCGATATACATATATATATATATATATATATATATAAAATATAATAGAACAGAGCCTTACACACAAACGTTATATTGTGGCATCCAAAATGGCGTTTCTTTCCCAATAGTAGGCACAATGGTATTCTCCGTCGATTCAATTCTGCCTTGACCATAAATTAACGAAATTGACATACGTGATTAGTCTTTAATATATATGGGTCATCGCCGGGTCAATACGAGAGAGATAAAAAAAAATCGAGAGAGAGAGAGGACAGATGATATATAAATCTTTTCGCCCATTGATCAATTTATTACTATCACTCGAATTAAAAATCATTAAAAATTGTATTGCAAAAAAATATTAATAATCGTTACATGACCATATTAGTAATAAATAATAATAATAATATTGATATTTTTTTGGAATAATTGATCGTAAGGAGGACAGAATGAGAAAAAAGCAACAACGCAAAGAAAAAAAAATTTTGTAGAAGTTTATACGAACGTGCTCGTAAAGCTAACGCGTCCTTATGACCCCGAACAATTTTTTGTCTCGACTCACATGTGGACAAGCATATTATTATTATATCCTATAAAGACTTTTTCGGAGATGTTTGGGAGACAAATATATTGAAATTCAACTCGTATGGCAAATTACACGGCTGTTAACACTCGTACGATGAACGAACGTGATAAACGCACACATTTCATGTATATATTTTAGGATTTTCTTGCTCCTCTGATCTCTTCGACGATATACATATATCTATCATGTATATATTTTAGGATTTTCTTGCTCCTCTGATCTCTCCGACGATATATATACTATATACATATGTATATAGTATATATATATATATATATATATCTACGTCTATATTACCACGATACATACATATATACACACACACACACACACACACATATATATATATATATATATTTGAGGTATAAATGAAAGAAAAAAATCTTTTCTCTTCATTAATTCCGAAAAAATTAATTCATTGAATTATCATATTATTTGATAACTTGAATGTTTTATTTTCTTCTGAATTTGTTACACTTTCAATTTTAACACCTCTCGCGAGGGAAAACGTGAAAATCAAATCGGCAACTAAATTTATAGAAAAAAAAAAAAAAACAAAACAAAATTTACAAGTAAGACAATTGTTTAATCATCTTTTATACAACCTGATAATTTAGTTAACGTTTAAAAATACAATATTGGAAAAAAAAAAATGGATTTTTATAGTTTTGTAATAACTCAGGAGTATCTGACTTACGTTATTAAATCAAATGGATAATTTTTATAATCCTCAATGTATCTTATCGTTAGTATCGACAAGTCTGCGGTTTCAACGAATCCGATATAGCGAGAGAGAGAAAGGGAGAGAGAGAGAGAGAAAAACCAAACGATATTCGAGAAGGTCTCTTTTCGCAGCTCCCAATACAAGAACCATAACGAATCGGTCTCTCGCCCTCTCGCTCTCTCTCTCTCTCTCGAGATCATTTCTTGCGAGACCGAAGCTGCGTCATATTTTGTTTTTATATGTATACCTCACAATATATGTATATATATAGAGAGAGAGATGGCTGTATATAGACAAATGTCTATTGCAATACAAAGGCTGAATCGATTGCAAAACATCTTGATCTACCTGTATCTCAACCTGCAGCATGCAAGAACTATTTTATAGGCCGTACAAAACACTATATATATATATATATATATATATATATATATATATATATATATATATATAAATACACGCAGTGTATTATAGTAATATATAGCAACAACACTCACAGATCTCTGAAGTCGATATAAAAACAAATTTCGCAATCTCAATGGCACTCTCAAAGACCCTAATTATGCCACTGATTGATCATCGATAAGATCCTTAAGGAATATAAAAATGTATGAATAAAAAAAAAAAAAAGAATATGAGAAAAATGATTTGAACGATAATTTTTTTTTTTTTAATTCAATATTTTCCATTTAGATTTTAATGTATCTTTTTTTTTGTCATGAACATAATGATAATTTATTATGGAGGATTCATGAGAATAAACAAAATTTTCAGAGAGAACCAAAGTTTCGAGAAAAATAATCGATTGGCTATTCGTGGTGAAGATTAGATTGACGTACAGTTATTACAGAGTGTCAGCCATTTTATGCTGTATTTTATGGTATTGAATGCGACATACACGTGTGTCTATATATATATAACGTAGTTTTGATCTAGAGAACTTGTAATTTTTTATCACCAATACCCGACAGCTAACCGTTTTATATATATATATATATATATATATATATATATATATATATATATATATATATATATATATATATATATATATATATATAGCTAACCGTTATATATATATATATATCATTTGCAGCTCCAACGAGCTTTCCTATCGTGTATTTGTACACATACAAAACATTCTCGTCCCTTTCTTGGTATTTCATGCGATGTATTATCTTATCGAGATGCGAAGAAGGCGAACGATCAACCGAGAGTACCCGATATAGGACGATTTAGACAACGTACAGTGTGCACACACCGAGTTACTTTATAACGTATATAAGATCGAACGAGAGTGACCGATCTCCTTTTTTTTTTCTCATTTTATTTTTCTCTCTCTCTCCTATATTCAAAGCGGAAATGTTCCCGTTGCAGAGCCGATAATTTTTGCTTTTTCTTTTTTCTTTCATTAAACTTGTAATCGAAATTATTTTATGAGAAAATAATTCATATAATAATGACCAATAAGTTTATATAATTAATGAAAATTTAAATGACATAAAGAAAAATTGAAAAAGAAAATTCAATTTTAAGCTTCAATTTCATAATGATGCTCAATCAGCTTATATCTGATTATTGATAGAAAAATTTCTTTGTTTCTTTATTAACGTCTTTGATTTTTTTTTCCGACCGATTGCCACAAGCATTTGGGAAAAAAATTTAAAAATTGTTCCATTATGAAAAATATAAAAAAAAAAATTTAAGGCCATGCCTGTTATCAGTGGGTCGTTGACCGGATTTTTTTTTTTTTTTTAAACACGAGAGAAAATACAACGCGTGTACCTGGTATGGATGATCTGTGAGGAATGATTTTTATTCTACTAAATATTCATCTACTACGATACGAGAAGAGGATTTAGTTTGTAGCATATACATATATATATATACATGCAGATGTAGGATGTACATATACATATATATAGTACTACAAACTAAATCCTCTTCGCTCGTATCGTATATATATATATATATATATATATATATATATATATGTATGTATGTATGTATATATATATATATATCTATATACACTACATCTGAGATATTGAATGACTGCGGCACATTTTGCCGAGCAAGAACGCTGTGTCATGGTCGTCATCATCTCGTCCTCTCATCTCTTCCTATATGCCATCAATATAGACACGAATTTTTCTACAGAACCTTTCAAAAAATCCGACCACTTTGATCGCGTTGAAAAATAATGATCAATATTTTTTTAAATAATCGTCGAAAAAAATTTAAAAAATCAATATATTCTTCACACGAGAAAAAAAATACAATTCCACAAATTTCCTTTGTGATTAATCCATTATTATTATTATTGGTTTTAACGACAAATTTCATTTCATAAAAATGAATTTTGTCAGCGAAAAAAAAAAAAAAAAAAAAAAAAGAAACGTAAATTTTACGCGAGGCTAAAAAATAATTTTTGAACGATCCTGTATGAAAATATATGTGTGAGCTATTCGTTGGCTCGAGTACTACGTTTGTTGCCCGCCCGTTGAGTGTAGGTAAATACCTGTAATACACTCCACTCAACTCGAGTCCTGCTTCGTCACGGATTTCCTGAGAGGTTATTTTTTCTCCCCCTTTCCTCACTCACAGAGCCCTCCGCCAAGCGGGATACTCAACTCATCACGTGTTGTTGGTAAAAAAAAAATTAGATACATGTATATGTATATAGATGTATCTAATTTTTTTTAAATATGTATATATATATATATATATATATATATATATATATATATTGTATCAACGAGTCGTGCAGGGCGTTGTTAAAATTTCGCATTTTTTAACCAGCAACTTTGTATCCATTATGAGATCGTCGAGTGTAAATCTACGACAGCGTTAACGGATGAAGGACGGAGATCGCTCTGATAAATCGACGAGGGGCACTAACTCGAGATGCACCGTTGAGGCTTCACAACGAGACTGATGAACGAGACCATCGTACACGGTAAAAAAAAGAAAAAAGAAAAAAAAAATGCCTGCTCACTTTTTTCTCTCTCGATCTCTCTCACTGTATTTTATATATATATATATATATATATAGTGTAGCTTTAAATTCTAATTATATATCAATTTTTCTCTTTCGTCTCTTCAAATTCTAATTTCCTCTCGTCGCTTTCTCGACAATTTGATTATAATTCTCTCTCATTTCTTCAAATTCTAATTATAATGCTCGCTCTCTCTCTCTCTCTCTCTCTCTCTCCAGCTTCTTGAAAAACTTAATTCTTATTCTCACTAGGTTCCCCCGCATTTAAATTGTAATTCCAATTCCCTCTCTTTTTTTTCTATTTTCTTTCTTTAACTTGTAATATTAATTCCGTCTCGATTCTCCCTTCAAAAATTTTAATTCTAATAATTCTAATAGCCTCTCGCTTTCGTTCTTTTAAATTCTAATTCCTCCACCGTCTCTCTCTCTCGCTCTCTCCACCCTTTAAAATGTAATTTTAATGCCCTCTAAATGTCCTTCTGCTTATACATACGTCTCGCTTTAATTCCCGAAGAAAGAGAAATCGCGAGCGTTTGAGAATAGAATGTTACAGAGTTTGGAGAGGGAGAGAAGAAATAACTTTTTCCTTGGTAGAAGAAAGTCCTGCTGTCCACTCTCTCGCATCGTATATATATATAGCAATCACTTGGACCATTAGCACCCCGGTGGGAAAAAATCTTACCAATGGAATTATTATACTCTATATCCTCCTTCAGATCAACATATATATATATATGTAAAATCCATGATTTAATAAATTATATCCTTCATAGTGTTCCTCATCAAGTTAAAAACGTTCAAAATCATTCACAACTCGATCCCCTTCTATCGATCCATTCGAGGTCATTTTGTAACTCAGATACGTTTTTTTCTGTTTTTTTTTTTCGACATCCTCTCAACCTACCATGTTTTTTTCTACCATGTCAGTTATTCTCGTTGAAAAGAGAGCCCAGAGCAATATATATATACACAAGGTCGTCGTATTGATTTGTGTACGTTCGAGACCTCGAAAAAATCAGTCATTTCTCAATGTTTACTGACCATATAATATGGCTGAGACTTTGAAAACCCTTTCCACAAGCTGCGTAGTACGCACTATTGATAAATGTATAATAATCACGAGCCCTGACAAATCTACAAATTTCGCATTACATGTATTTTTTTATTTCTTTTTAAATCAATAATTATGCAATAATAATTCTAAACTACTGACAAAATCATGTTTACTTTAATAATTTTCGATAAAATCTCAAACTCTCCGTCGAGAATATTAAAATGGCGGAAAAATCAAGACTATTAAACATTAAAATTTAAAATTCTCCAATTGGAACAATAATTCATATCGAGTGATTTTTGTCAAAGATTTCGAATTTAATGTAAAAATAAAATATTTAATAAAATGGTGGCTGGAAAATGAATGCATATTCATGTTTTTTTTTTCTCTTTTTTTACCAAAAATCATCAACTCTCGCGTGTTAATTCGCGTAACTCGCGGTATTTGTGAGATAAAAATGACCATTTCGAGGTCACGTATGTCACAGAGTCAATAATAAGAATATACGGGAAGGAACGAAGAGAATATATGGAAGAAGTAAGAGGAGACGAGAGAAGAGCAGAGAAAAGAGAGAAGCCGAGACGGCGTTCTCGTCGTTTCTGACTCTCGAGGTGACGGCTTGAACGAGCGGAGGTTGGAACGTCTCTATTGCGGTCTACCCGGTCTACCTTCCAGCATCTTTTGCTGCCATATAAACACACACACATATATATATGTATATGCATTTATGCATACAAACGGTTCGTACAAAATTGTCTCTCTCTCTCTCTCTCTCTTGAGGAACGCGAACAGCCATCCATGATCATTTTTCGTCCTTGAGAAAAAAAAAGAACGAAGAAGAGAGCGTGTGTTTGACCATTCTGACTTTTACAGCAAAGATAAACCGGCCAAGACTGAAAATAGCGCGAAAACACAATCTTCACGTTTGTACAAAAGTTTGCGTGTTAACTTTCTGCCTCACACACACACGAGTTTTCTATTTCTCTTCGAGATAACCTAAAAACTAGACGTCCATTTAGAAAATATTTTCCCTTTCGAGTGAAATTAACGGTCAATCCTCATTATTCTTTTTTGCACAATTTTTCAATTGAATTAAAAACTAGACGAGCTTTAAGAAAATATTTCGAGCTTCCGGTGAAATAAAGGGTCAATTATCTTTTTTTTTTCTTTTTGCTGAATTTTTCAATGAAATCTCATTATGCTCGATTTTCAAACTGAACGGAAAATAAAATGAGAAAAATCGACAAATTTTCATTGCGATTTATAAATCGTTTTCGGTCGGTAAAACAGAATTTTATTCACAATCTTTGAGATTGCAGACAGGTAGGTGGATCGAGACGCGACCATCAAGGACGAGATCAGGACGAGATCAAGACGAGTTTTGCTGCACGAAAAGATAAAAGAGTTTGAGACGCCCAAAACGATTTATATTATATATATCGAGAGCTCTTCTGTTGGGGGAGGGAAAGGGAGGCAAAGGGAGTTTTCTACTTCGCATAATAATGTCATTCGCGTTTCTTCGAAATTACCTAAAAACTAGACGTCCATTTGGAAAATATTTTCACTTTCGAGTGAAATTAACGGTCAATCCTCATTATTCTTTTTTGCACAATTTTTCAATTAAATTAAAAACTAGACGAGCTTTAAGAAAATATTTCGTGTTTCCGGTGAAATGAAGGGTCAATTATCTTTTTTTTGGCTCATTTTTTCAATGAAATCTCATTATGCTCGATTTTCAAACTGAACGCAAAATAAAATGAGAAAACTCGACAAATTTTCATTGCGATTTATAAATCCGTTTCGGTCGGTAAAACAGAATTTTATTCACAATCTTTGAGATTGCAGACAGGTAGGCGGATCGAGACACGAACATCAAGGACGAGATCAAGACGAGTTTTGTTGCACGAAAAGATAAAAGAGTTTGAGACGTCCGAGACGATTTATATTATATATATCGAGAGCTCTTCGGTTGGTGGAGGGAAAGGGAGGCAAAGGGAGGGATGGGGGAATTTTTTTTTTACACGCACAGAGTACTCGCCGAGTAAAACTACCTCACGATATATCTCCTTATGGACATTCGGATTCTCGAGTCCTCGTTGTTGCCTTGCCCGACTCTGTCGCAGTACTCGCGAAAGGAGAAAAAAAAACAAACAAAAACAAAAAAAAAAACCTAACGTGGACGCGCGAGCTCACTTAAATGGGATTCTCATCGTCTCTACTGTCCCAAGAAGAACGAAACGGTCGACGGTAACCGATGTCCGTTTATGTATCTTATAAAAATCGACATTGTTCATATTCGTTGAAAAATTGAAAATGTTTAATTGATTAAAAAAAAATAAAAAAAATCTTTTTTTTTTTTCACCAATTCTCTAATCCATTCTATAATCACATCCCCCTTCTAATTGTATTAAATTGATTTATTTTTATGTATATTTTCTACTTTAATCGCGTTTTCACGTTTAATATTAAAAAAAATAATAATAATAAAAAATTAAATTGATTCTTCTCTCAATCAATATTACAAATGAATATAATTTTCAAATGAAAATAATCATTTGGATACTTTGAAAAAATTTGATTCCGTCCATTACTCAAGACAATGATCGAGAGAGTAAAAAAAAAAAAAAAAATCGTGACTCATTTCTTTGTCCATTGTCGTCTCTATAACGCAAAAATAATTGCGCAAGAATATTTGTCCGAGGAAGAAAAATTCAATGGCTTTGACCATCTACACAATCAACACGTACATTGGTAATGTCAACGAATTCGTTGATTAATGTGACTGTCAATCCGTGACTTTACCTCACATTTTTTATCGTAAATTAATAACAAGAGGGCAGAAAGCAAAAAAAAAAAAAATCGCCTGATTGAAAACACCAAATACTGAAACAAACTCGAGCCAGTATAAAGGCCAGAAAAGTCATTCAACATAATTCATAATATGGACGTAAAAATTTAATCTTAAAATTCTCGAATTAATAATTTAAAAGTCGAAAAAAAAAAAAAAAAATCTCCCACGTAATGCACGAGAAATCAAAGGCACAATTTTCACATCGAATTAGAAATTATTAAGAAAAAAAAAACGAATTTGTTAAATATTATTTTTAATTTTTATAAACTATCTGGAGGATTTCTTATCAATTTTCCGCTCAATTGAACCAAAACGCGTTAAAATTCACCAAATTTTACACCATATAAATAATAAACGATAAATCAATTCACGAATAATAATCTCGATTTTTTCTTAAATTCTTCAATCTTTTATTAAAACAAAAAAAAAAAAAAAATATTTATTTTCCTTCTCTTCATGGACTCGAGCCATTATTGGGCCATGTACAAGGAAAAAAAATCTTACTGTCTTGATTATTTTGACATAAAGCTGCAAAATGTTATTTATTACATTCCATAATTTTTATCCTTAACGACACTCGTCATAATATTTTCAATCGTTTCCAAGAATTGAATTCAAGAATTTGAATTTTTTTTCATACCCCAAAGAATTTTCATCACGTTTATGTCTGTACACGAAATTTTTATATTAAACGACAAATATGTGTATAAAAAATTCACGAATCTTTTTGTTTTCAGTCGTTTTGTCAATTTCTTCAAGCCTTTGTTGAAAGATTTTTTTTTATTTTTTATTTTTTATTATTATTATTTTTTTTAACGTTGCTTATTGTTATGATTATTTCATAAAAACGTGCAAAACGATATTCATCACGTTGATATATGAATATAATTTTTATTCCCAACGATAAACATGATAAATTCCATCCACGAATCTTTGTTTTCAATCGCTTCATCATTAAATTCTTCAACTTTTCGTTGAATAAAAAATAAGCATGCTTATTATTATTATGATTATGCATGGAATAATAAAATAACGATTTTCCTTGCAAATTCAAAAAAAAAATCGACCGCAGCGCCAAATTATTCGATGTTTCGTTAAAATTTATGCATTCAAATTTCGTACAACCGTACAAAATGATTTATTACGTTGCCATATATGAAATGTTAATCCTGAAACACGAGATAAATCTCGAGAATGCTTAAAAAACAAAAAAAAGAGGACAATATTCCGTTGCGAGAAAATAATTTTTTTTTTTTCGTTTTTTTTTTTGGGAGACTCACCGCTCGGTTATCCTCGAATTCCAGGGTACCTCATCGGCGTCGTTCACAGGAGTCGGCCTCGCTCACCGCGATCACGTTTCTCGTTGTTTCGCACTCGCGTTCAGCATCAGCAGCATCAGCAGCAGCAGCAGCAACCGCAACCGTGAGCATCACGGGCGTCGTTTTTCCGCGCATACTCCTTTTACTGTGCACACAAAACTTGTATATATGTATATCTCTCTATATTCACCAATCTCTCTTCTCTCGTTTGCACAAGATTTCCTTTATTGCCCAAAATTACTTCTTCTTTTAATCCTTTCTTTCTTTTCATAAGACACCTCGATCGTTTTACAAGCAACGACACAATGTAACAACATGTATCACATACGTTTCCCGATTCACGACTAAAAGCGAAACAGCAGCAGCGGCGGCGACGATGCGCGACTCTGCACTATATAGCACATGATCTGTACACACTACACACTCGCCGCCGCAAGTTCGTATAAAGCGGCGCTGGACACCGCGATACGCTCGCAAACATCAACGAATTCCATGCACACAGAGAAACGAAACTTTCTCTCTCTCTCTCGTGCGTATGGCTTTTTTTGAAATATTTACCGCGTTACGAAGGAACAATACACTTTACAGGATAAAAACGCACTTGCACACATAGATATGAAGAAAAATAAACACGCACGCGTCCCGTCTGCTACTCCTGCTTCTCCATCGTTGACTGTTGACTCTTCTCTCAACCGCTGTTGTATCGACACTGGAGCAGCTGCGCAATGCACCACACGGACATGGAGTGGACGGAGGCAGTGGGCGCAGCGGTAGCGCCATCCTACGGGTGAACGACTAACTCGAATGACATGGGGATAACTGTCGACCGTTCGAGGACGGAGAAAAGAACGAGTACTTAGTCGATAACGAGAAACTGTAATCAGAAATCATTCAGGACTGAAAGACCCGCACAAATTGCCTATTGTAAAAAAGAAAATTAAACAAATACATTTTATATTGTTAAAAATTATAGATGGTCAAATAATTTGTCAAATAATATTCGGACACGAAGGATTATTGTTGAGGAATAATTTATGCTTTTCATTATCACGAACTCATCAAAAGTCTAAGTATTAAAGTTTTCTATTTTTTTTTAGAATGACTTTAGAGGGTGTTTAAAAATAGATAGTCACGCCACGTGCAGTCACATTGAAACTTGTAATTTGGTTCTTTGTTCGAAACTGTTTTATTTGTACAATGTTAAGAAAAGGTAATTTATTAATTGTCAGGTTCATTTGGATCGACATCGATTCCAAAGACACGCATATGCCAAAATATGAAATATTATAAGAATTATCGTCATCGATATGATGTCCATCCAGAAGTTGTTTTCATCAAAATCGTAACGATCAAGTATCTCGGATCCCTTCGTTAAACAAGGTAATTCTGGGTCTACGTTCTCGCATGCTATCAAAACGTAATATTAATCTTTGATTAATACAAATATCATCATTTGACGAACATTTACGAATATCATTTTTTGTTCTCTTCATTGCGAAATGTATATATGTATATAGTTATACTTATGTTGTGAACATCTTCCCATTGAACAATCGTCAGTGCTTCGGTCGAATACAATAGCCAGGATATATATTTTACCCATCCGATAATAATAGGTAAAGTTCTGAAAAAAAAAAAGTGAACGATTTTTTTTTTGTTTTTTTAATAGAAAATAGAATCTGTTTGAATCAATTGGAATTTCTATTCGGATCAACTCGAACATATTTGATTGCGCAAGAATTTATCAGAATTAACTAAAATCCATTTGAAATCGATACGAATCCATCTAAATTCGATTCGTATCAACTCGAACCTATTCGATTGCGCAAGAATTTATCAGAACTAAAATCCATTAAAAATATACGAATCCATCTAAATCAAAGAGATCAATTTTTTGTTGTGTATGATTTGTTTAATTATTTACCCGAGTTTAACGAAAGGTCCCATTGTTATCATGAGAATATAATCGAAAGGAACCAAATAAACCATTGCGAGTGGCACACTATCAAAAGCAGCTGAAAAGAAGCAGCCTGAAAGAAAAAAAAATCAATAATCGATAGACTGAAATTGTTTGAAAATGATAAAATGCTTAAAAATAAGAGACAAATAATCGAGGGAACATACCACATGCTGTAGAAACGTTCATAGTAAGAATAACTACGAGTAGCGTCCGACCAAAAGCTTCCATCGTATTTCTGAGCCCTGCGAGCCAGTAGACAATCATTGTGAATAAAACTGGCTCTATTATTAATCCTGGAAGCTGAAAATCAATGTGCAATTCTTAAATATTGTACAAACTCACAAAAAAATTATAAATTAACTTAACGATTTTTTTTCTTAATTTTATTAAAATTATTGGACTTATTGGAAAAATTTATTGATAAATATTACAAATCTTTACAAATAATTTTATTAAAAATATATTTTCAATGGCTTACCAGCGAAATAATGCGAGATATGTAATAAAGATGCGTTGAATACATTCCTGCTCGATGTTCCCTCAAAAAAAGTGGCAACTCCTGCGGTATCAAAGACAGAGTAGCGTACATTGGAAAAAATGTATTTTCCGAAACGAGAATAAATACGACTCCCTGAACTGCCTGGACGCCCAATTGATCGAGATTAATTGCCCCAATGAAACAGAGACCAGCCATAACAGCGAGACACTGCAAGGATTTAAAAAAAAAAAAAAAATCTCGATCAGATCATTTTTTCTTATTTTATTGTTAAAATTTGTTTACTTTCCAACTAAATAAAATAAATCTTGATTATGAGATGATTTACCAATTTTTGAATTAATCGAACGGACTGTACCGATGGATCTCCCAATACTTGCATAAATCCTCTTCGAGTCAGCCAGTAAAGTCTCTTCCAGCATTCTGTCTGTTTGCTAAAATTATTTATAGAATCGAAAAATTCAAATTTATCACTCCAATTGCCACCTCAAATTTGTCAAAATACTTAAACTCGATACGCACAAGTTACTCGTATTTCGGACATCTTGGCGCCACTGAAAAAAACAAAAAAAAAACAAAGCAAAATAATTTAATTCTTTTTTTTTTTCCGACAAAATATAGAAAGAAAGAAAAAATGTTACATCGTAGGACGATGCCATGTGAAGTTCAAGCTGTAATATCACGTCCATTTCACGACAAGCATCGCTTGACAAAAATGCATCGCATATCCTTTGTGCAGTTCTTCGCGATGTGTCCTCGTCTCGAGGCGCAATTGCTAATGTTGCTACGAGAAAATCGGCTGGATTATATTTTCGTGGACACTCGTAGCCCTGTCTTTGTAAAGATAAATTTTAATTATTTTATTTATCTCAGAATATCATAAAATTAATTTATCAAAATAATTAATTAAATTTTCTTAATTTAACAAATTTAATAAATTCTTTTCAGTTATGAAAAATAAAAATGCTCGAGAACCTTGAGAAAAATCTCAATGCTTGTTCCCTCGTGCCCGCAAAGGCAATTCTTCCATCAGCAACGAGAATTATACGATGAAAAGTATCAAAAATTGCTGAGCTCGGTTGATGAATCGTGCACAATACTGTTCGTCCTCGGCCCGCAAAAGCCGTCAATTGTGAGACGAGAACACTCGCCGAGTGAGAATCTTGACCAGTCGTTGGCTCGTCAAGAAATAAAATTTTCGGATCTGTGAGTAGCTGCATGAGAAAAAATATTCATTTTTACTATCAATTTTATTCTGCCTTGAATGTCAAGGATTCTCTTTTTATTTTTTTAATTTTTTCATACTTCTGTTGCAAATGCTAAGCGTTTTTTTTCTCCCCCCGATAAAATTTTGTCGTAACTGCCAGTGCCAATTCTCACATCGCGTCTAGACGATAAACCAACTTCCTTCAATAAGCCGTCTATCCTCTCCCGTATTTCCCAATTTTTCGTCCTTTTGTCGAGTTTCATGCGAGCCTGACAAACCCAAACCCAAAAAAAAAACATTTCCCAATCGATAAAAATCCAAAACAACAATTTTTTTAATTTATATAAGTGAAAAAAAGTAAACTTCATCATGAATCATTTTTTTCTATGATTTCTGCCAATCGCACATATTTTTTTTACAACTTTTGTTATTTACAAATTTCATAAAAATAAAATGGCAATTGAATTTGTTAAGGGAGAGTTTTGCTATTAAATTATCGCCATAAAAATATGCGAGCGAAAGAGTTTTTTTTTAATTCAATTCTGTCTTAAAAAATTTCTTTATTGTGAATAATTTAATAATTGGAGTAAAAAATAATAATTTATACTTGCCATAAACCAAAGATGCTCCAAGACTGTCATGGTACCGATAAATATATCTTCCTGATGCATAAAACCGCTGCAATGTCTCATAAAAGAAGGACCGGGTATTTGTCCGTTTATCCGAATATCTCCATGCACGACAATCCCGGCTGAAAAGAATTTCAAATCTCTCGTAATTAAAAAAAATTAAAAAATTAATTAATGGCACTCACGACTCGATCGAAATGCCAAAGCAGTCATCAGCGAACTTTTCCCTGCTCCGCTGTATGCGATCATAAATAATTAATGATACACAAAATTTTCGTCACGTAAAATTTTCATCTTGAAGAAAAACAAAAAAATCTCTACCTTCCTCCTAATATCGCTGTCAAATCTCCAGGCCTGACTGCACCACGCACTGAAATTAATTTTCATATTAATTTAATCAATATTGAAAATAAACTTCTTTCTCTCTAAAGTTCTTCGTCAATATAAAATATAAATGGCTATAAAATAGCCTGATGTATTATTTCAAACATTTTCTCTATTTTCAAGAATATTTATCCAAATTGGACCGTGTAAAATAGCCCAATATATTAATCGACACATTTATTCTTTTTTTAAATCTACTCATCTATAAAATCGTCTGATATGTTAACGTTTTTTTTTTCTTTTAAATCTTTTTTCCAAAATAATTGATGCCAGTAAACTCAATAAATTAACGATTTTTTTTTTCTACAATTTCAGGTCACTCTTCGATATTTTAGCTCACCATTGTTGACGAGTTGTTTGCAAATACTGCTTCCACGATCCATCACATAAACCGAAAGATCTCGCCAAGATAGAGTTACACCCTTTCCCATTGAATCAAATGGTCTCGGAACACTTAAATTTCTCAAATTTTCAAACATTTCACTCCCCCCTTTTCTGGCTTATTGTACCCAACTATTGTTAAAAAAAAAAAAAAAAAAAGAAAATAAAAATGACCCACTTTAATATGAGCTGGTTAAGACTTTTGGGGTCGTGGAGCTATTCGAATTTCCCCTATGAGGAAACCTTAGCACTGAGAGGCATCGAATGTAGCTACTACCTTTGCTAACTCACCGTACACGACTGCGTAAGGGTTGCCGGAACTCACCGGAACACTCGGCGATTTGCCATATGGAAGGGACCTCGTCCTCCCAGTCTTTCATTTCCTCATTTAAAAAAAAAAACAAAAAAATACATAAATTATTTTAAAAAGGTTTTTTTTTTGTTTCAATTAATTTATTTCATTTTATTTTATTTATTGAACAATCCAATACGATTCTCAGTGCATTTTGTTTTCTTCTTTCGATACTTGCTTGGATGTTATATTTAAAAAACAAAAAAAAATGCGCGTACCTTCCGACAGGTATCTGACACTCCGGATTATGGTAATCGAAGACCGAAACCTTATACGTTCTGCGTGGACCTCGTACCTAACACTTGAAACATGTTTTTATTTTTATAATAACTCACGGGAGGGAGAAAAAGAGAGAGAAATGAAATGAGGCGCAAAGTTAAACGACAAATAAACAAATTCATATTGTCTCGAATAATAGAAAAAAATTCAGCTAACGATAAGATGCTGGAAAAAATATTTCTTCAATTTACTTATCGGAATTGTAAATCATCAATGACTTTGCGAATTCGTCATTGCGCTAAATTGTAATTAATATTACATTTTTTTGAATTATTATGAAATTTTATATAATTTATGCGAAATTTCATCTTAATATTTTGATTGTTTAATATAATTATTTCATCGATATAGTCAAATGAACATTCTGTCGTATATTTTTCACGAGGATATCGAGTATCACAAGAATTTCGATACAAAGGCGATGAGATTTTTCTTCCTCTCTCTCTCTCTCGTATCCCCATGAACGTCAGAAAAGATCGTTAGTGTACTCGTGGGATATGCAATCGTGAGAGATACGCATCGATCTATCGACTCGTATTTACATTCGTTGGATCATTTCCCAACTACGTACATACACAAGAGTTGGTATTAAATATTTTACGTATCGCCAAACAAAAAATTCACGTACATGTGATATATATATATATATATATATATATATAATTTTATTTTCATTTTTTCACTCACGTGCGGTCACACGGTGTAACTGTCAACCGGTTTTTCATCATTCGCGGTTACAAACGATATAAAGGAGTGAAGTGGTCAACTCTTGGACGACTCAACGACCACTGAGAGTTATTTGGTAAAAAATTTGTAATGCCGATTTTTTCTCTTTTTTTTTTACATTCACTTTACCTTGTCGTATATTTGTCAGAATACCAATCACGCAATTGTCACGAATTATTATATTATTAAAAAAAACTATACGAGTATAAATTTATTTGTAGATTTTTCAAATGTACTATTAAAGCTCTAATGTTTCTTATTAATATTTAATAATATTTTGAACCGAAAAATAATTCATTTTTCAGATATTTTAGACATTGGGGAATTGTAAAACGAAAATGAAAATCGACGATTTTATTACAGGACGGATTATTATGGCAATTATGGAAAAATAATTATGGAAATGTTGAACGATTTTTATACAAGTTCTTCGTTTAGCAGAATTATTTTATAACATATATATCAACAATACATACTATATGCATATTTATATTATATTAAACACATTTTCATATATATATATTTGAGTACTTGAAGAAATAATAAATATATGCATTGTCGCGATTTTAGTTCTATTTTCTTCTTTTCTTTTTTTTCATTTCAAGTCTTGTCTCGTAAATACAACTTATGAATGTTTTTATTAAAAGGATAAATTTCTTAAAAAAAATTCGGCAGTTCAAAATTTAATTATCGTCGAAAGTTGGCCCAAAAAATATGAAGCATTTTTCTAATCATTGATTTAACTGCTTGGAATGACAATTAGTTTGTATAAAAAATAATAACAATAACAAAAAACAGTTGCATTGATGATTAGAAAATTTGATAATTTTTTTAAATTATCTTAACTTCGGCCTGCATTAAATTATCGACGACTAAAATCTGAAAAATTCTTCCTACTTGGATCGTAGAGTCTTGGAGAGGAGAGCGAGAAATGCAAAGAAACGAAATGCAATTATGAGACATACCAAGCTGATAATATCCGTCCAAAAATCATCCTGTGAAATAAATATGATTGAAACCGATAAGAACGAACGTTTTTTTTTGTTTGTTTTTAATATTTAAAGATTTTGTATAAACTTACTTCTTTGAAATTGAAAGTTTGAAGAACCATATTGCCAGTTTTTGGACACGTTGCGTTGCTTCGAGTGCATGCTATCGAATTAACATCCGACCATTGATTAATCAGCAAAGCTTCGTTTCCGTAACGAAACCAGGAGAGATAGGAGAACCACTTAAAGTAAGGTGGAACAGAGCTAAAAAAAATTCAATGAAATGTCATTGCCCAAGTAAATTTTTTATTTTTCCTAAAAAAAGTATTCTTAATGCCCGAAATATTATCTGGCTGATTGACGATACTCACGCAGTATTGAGGAAAAATCCACCAAACAGCAAAAAAGGAATTATGACGGGAGGTCCAACTGAGAGTGCCATAGAAATATTTGTACTTGCACACGAAATTAAATATCCTGTAAAATAATAAAATAGATTTTAATATTATTATCAAGATTTTAAATAATCTGGTAAATATAATGAGTCATATTTGCACGTATTTATGTGAATTATATTATTATCTGTAGAGTGCTGAGAAAAAAAATTGTCAAGGATTTGTAACGTGATCAGCTTAGAGCCCTGTGCTACACTCCGTACTTCTATCGATCTTGTGAGATTATTTATTAATCGTCTGTTTACGATAAATCGGTAAATAATGTTTTCTTTTTTGAAAAAAAAATATTTTCAAATTTTTTTTTATTATTACCAAAGGAAGTAGCGACATTTGCTATCAGTGTAAGAATACCAGCTGCAATAAAAAAATGTTCGATTCCGGGATAGAGACCGATCATTGGATAGGCCACGGTCGTAAATACGAGAGGGACTGCGATAAAAATTGGTGCCTCTGCGAGGGTTTTGCAGATAAAATAAATATCAGTGCGATACATTCCATTGCGATGCTCTCTCAAAAATATTGGAAGTTCCGCGCAAAATACCTAGAAAAAAACAAACAAATAATGAAAAAAAAAACATAATAATTTATTAAATATTATTTTAATTAAAAAAAAAAAAAAATTAATATTTTTTATTGATATTACTGACACTTATCACTGCAAACACATTCTGAAACGTCATATTGGTGAGAAATATAAATAACGATCCGTTTATATTCATCACACCGTCCTGATCGAGCTTTTGGCCAAAATAAATCACACCGATCAAAAGTGAAACCATCTGAAATGAAAAATTAAGTAAAACATGTCAACTATTTATATCGTCATGAGCCAACTTTTTTTTTTTTTTTTTCAAACAACAAATTTCTTCAGCACCATAAAGTTTTTTTTTTGTATAAAAAATGGCTCTTTTCGAAATTCTGAAGAATCAATCTTGCAATATACGACATTTTCGATTTGGATTTTTTTTTTCTGTGAAAAATTGACTCAATTGAATTATAAAAATTAACAAAAAAATCTTTTTTTTACAAATTGAAAGCCTAAAATTATATTTAGTGAGAAATAATATAAATTTATAAATGATTTTTTTCACAATTGCTGCACATTATAGATACATCGATGGGAATTTAATTGAATAAATAATTACCAGAGTTTGGAGAAGTCGAACTTTGATGAGAATTGGTTCTTTGATGACCGAGAGCCAAGATCGCCACAGTACAGCTCGAAATTGTTCACACCAAGAGGCCTTGTAGGGTGAACTTCCGGTACTTCCCTTTGATTTGAGATCTTTCAACGAATCCTCAAATTCGCCCTTAATCGTTTCAGCCTCAAGAGCAATTTTCATTCCCTGATCGCTGCGTTGAAAAGCATCACAGACAGAATTTATCGCGTGTCTGCAAGATACTTCGCGACCTGGTACAACCGCCAAAACTTGAACGAAGTAATCGGCAGGATTGTAATTGCTTGGACAAACCGCTCCCATTCTAAATTGTTCCAGGAATACATTATTTATATTTAAAAAAATAAAAAATAAAAAACAATTAGAATTTTTTTTATTTCTAAATTTAAAATCCTCAATTTATAAATAATAAAAAATTGTTATCGTAAAATTATTTTTGGTCTTTGACTCACGATTTAAAAAATGCACAAGCCTGCTCTGGACTTCCCATAAAAGCAACTCGACCCTCGGCCATTAATAATATTCTGTCAAAGAGAGCAAAGAGTTCGGACGAGGGCTGATGAAGAGTAGCGATTATCGTTTTTCCGCGACCTGGAAAATAAATAAATATATATACATATACATATTCAAGCAATTTCTTACTAGGTATGACTCGAACTGATTTTTTCGTGTTTTTTTTTTCAACTTACGGGTCAAGTCTTTGAGAACCGAGACTACCTGATGAGCCATGAAAGAATCGAGACCGGATGTTGGCTCGTCGCAAAACATCAGAGGTGGATCGGTGAGAACTTCCGAGGCGAAGGAGAGTCTCTTCATCTCGCCACCCGAGAGGCCTTTGACACGTCCTGGTATACCGATAACGGTATTTTTGCATTTCGACAGAGCGAGCTATTAAAAATTTATGATAAATTTATAAATATTTTCATATTTAGTTTAATTATTAAATTCACTGAGTTAATAAATTAATAAATTAAATTGAAATCTTATTGAAAAATAATAATAATATTTTCAACTTGAATTTCATTTAGGCAATAAAAAGAAAAAATTATATTCTAATGTTCTCACTCACTTCGGAGATGACCTCGTTCACTCTGTTGAGTCTCTGACGATATGGAATGTTACGATCCATTCGAACCATTGCCTGGAATAAAAGATGTTCCTTGACCGTCAGAGTCCCAACGAAAAGATCGTCTTGTTGAACATAGGCAGTTCTTGAGGTGAGAACACTCGGACTGACTCGTTGACCGTTTGCCGCCATCATACCGGCAACGGTAACTCCTCGACCAGGACGAAAAGTCAGTGCATTGAGAAGAGTCGTTTTTCCAGCCCCTGATGATCCCATGATAATAAGAAGTTCACCGGGATAAGCAACTCCGGAAACTTGAAGTAATCGACATATGAAACAACGAAAAAATTTAAATATAAAACAATTTTTTTTTTAATCATTTAATTATTATTATTATTTTTATTATCAATCATAAAATGAATTAATCAAGGGAGTTTTGAGGCAAACAAATATTTTTACATTATCATAATTATTTTGATAATTAATTAAATGACTTAAAGGATTAATTTTTTTTCTTCATTTTTACCATCTTTGAGAATGTGCTTTTGCTCGACTGGTCGTTTACTTCTCAACAATCCAATACGATCCCACATACGATCCTTCTTCTTAGCATAGTAAACGTTCACGTCGCTCCACGTGTATGTAATTTTTTCACATTGCTCGACAAATCGATCTTTATTACAGTCCAAGGATAAAATTGGCTCCATTCGAAGCACAGCCTCTGCTCCTGTACATCTTGTCCCCCCTCTCTCATTTCCTTCTTTTGGGTCCATCTACAATCAATGACGAATTATTCCATTTAATTGAAGATCTTTCTTTTTTCAAAACTACAATTAGCTAAATTTCATTTAAAGTGTGACAAAAATGAATCAAGGAGACAGTTCAGAGAGACGATTTATATTTTCAGATAAGAGAATGTAATTAAGGTCAAGCTATGAATAAGTATACGTAATAGTAATTAAACGAAGATACGATTAATTTTCATAATGGATTAAAATTATTCTTTTAATTATTCAATAATTTAACAAAATTATTATTCAAATTCATGTATATATATATATTGTAATTAAAATTATTCTGTTATTTTTTTAAATAAATTTAACGAAATTACTATTCTAATTTATAATAAATTGAAAATTCTTCCTGTGTCATAGAGCATATAAGTACGACCTTGTCATTACTTTTCTGTCTCAGTATATATTCTATTACTACATTTTATTCCAATTCAAGGATATCGAACTAAAGAACTTTTATAATCCTTTACGTTCGATCGAACATTTTCACAACCTCTGGGACAAAATAATTATGGAAAAAGTTCCAGCAGCTTCGGTAGAAAGAGGAATGTTGTACTAGTGTATAAAACGTTACGTAAAAAAATGCATTTTATACTGTTTTATCGTTTCCATTAAGAGTCAAACACGCATAGTAAAACGAAAGGCTATCATTAGTTCTACAGTTGAATCTCTTTGGACTTTTTTCTTATATAGAAAAACGTATATGCAAAATTTATTTAAAATTGTATACATATATATATATATATCTTGCATATATTTTTGAATGCTTCTCTTCCATAAGAAAAATATAGTAAAACAATAAGATATAATTATCATTAAATTTACAATATACAGTCGAATCTCATAAACTCATCTCTCGCATTGGAAAAAATTATATGTAAAAGATACAAAAAAATAGATTCAAGCTATATTTAATGTATTTTCGAGGAAAAGTTTTATTATCTCGGATATATTATTTTATTATTATTACACTTTTCCACGGAGGATAAAATTTATTTTCTCATTTATCCCAAAATTTATAATTTTTGAAAAATTGGCTATGAGATTGTTTGGTACGCGTTTAAAAAATTTTAGTTAAATTGTGTGTCTCTGATTAATTTTCTTAGCCAACGTTTATGTCTAGTATAAAATACAAACTAAAAAAAAAAGGGGGAAATAATTGTAAAAGTTGGATGAGGACATCGCCCTCGTGTTAGCTACAAGTCAGTTGAGTTGACATTTTATCGGGAGAAGCCGTGCACGAGTTTGTTCGGTAATTGTGAATCTCGCCCTCCGTATATACTTCTCGTAGTCTGCCTCGTAAGGCTTCGTATGTACTTGCAAAAACACACGAGAAGCATCGAATAATTTAAATCTACCAAATTCCCTTTTAATTAATTTCTCAATACGATATAAAAAGTCCTAAAATATTTCAACGACTATAATAACGATCTTTTCTTCTTCTTCGTCTATTTCGATTTTTCAAAACCTCCTGCATTTTTGATTATTATTATATTTCTTTGTTTCTCATATTTCTCGTTATTCGTTGTCGAGTAATGGAAATCTATTAGATAACGAACCGGTTCGATTTTCAATTTAAGATAAACATTCCTAAAGACGTTAAATTTTTTAACTGCTCCTTATTTTATTCTTGTATTTCTTCTTCTTTTGTTTTCCTCTTATTTATTTTGATAATATAATCGGGAATCGGCAACTCGAGACCTCCTCAAGGTAATCAGCATATCCCACAATTTAATTATATAATCAAATGCTATTTAAATATGTAGGTGTATGGCGAACTAGACACAAAAGTCGTCTTACAAAACTCAACTTTACATTGCCCAGAGACGCCAATGAGCTCGAGGGTTTCATTTTCCGGTTGAGGTCTCTCATTTATTATATAACTCAGCCAGTTAAAAATCTCCACAAACTTAATAAAAAAAAAAAATCACTTGCAAATTATTCAGACGTTCAGACGAATTTTAAAAATTAAAATTTTCATTATTTCGAGCTAAATTTTGTTCATCAATTCTATATTTTTTGAATAATAATGAGACTCACGAAAGTGACGGCATCGTAATATATCCTTTGATGCTGACTGGTGCTCGTTGATGCTGCAGTACTCGCTACTATCAATGGCTCTTTCTCTTCTGTTGCCGTCATACCTCAATCACTGTTTAATCTTCTCTCTCTCTCTCTCACTCCAAAGATCCTTGAATCGGCAATTTAATTTTCCTTTTTTTCCCCAGGTTTTTCTATCAATCCTGGCAAAAATGGTCCAACGATATTTCGCTCATCAGACAAAATGTTGTATCGTCGAGATGAGTCTAAAAAAAAAACTCATTCAAATATAAATGAATTATTGTTGATTTTTCACGCACTTTATCCTCACACAAATATTATCAATTATATCCATGATAAAATTTCACTTTTAAGAATTTTTGTTATTTCCATTATTGTCAAAAGTCGTGATGAAATAATTATTTTCAATTTTTTTTATATGTTATCTCTTGAGTTATTTCACAATTATTTCTATGCACAATATAGCAGACTATAAATTTATCGAGTATATGCAAAAACCTTTGGCGATTCACGACTTACGTAATGGGAAAAAATTCAATCGACGAACGACGAGATATGAAAGAGACCGAGACTTTGCAGTTTAACTTTTACATGATCTCGTATAACATTCACGACGTTCTATAATGATAATGATCAAGTATATTGCTGTAAGATTGCCCAATTAAATTAAATTTTTGTGCACAACGATAATAAATCGGTTTAATAACAATAAATTTTTCCATTAATTTCAAACACTAAATTTTAAATTTACGAAAAAAAAAACAGTTTTCATTTTTTTTAAATCACGTGTATACGTTGACTGATAAATTTGAAATGGTTAAACAACTTTTTTTTTAATAAATATTTTCAAAAAAGCTTTCTTCAAAAATTGACTAATATGAATATTTCTAATAAAAATTTTACATATGAAAAAGATGCTCAATATAAAATTCTTTGACAAATTAGCGAATCTTGTTTTTATTCCGTATAGCAATAAATAGTTTATATGTGACAAAAAACGATCCAGCGACGTTGACGATCGCGTAAAGACTGAACGAAGCTGGAATATATAGAGATGGAGTTGCGAACTCACTGAAACACCTTCAATGTGTCTTATTCATATCTATACTCACTATCTTACATACAATTTGCGCCATAACAGAGAATTATAAAACGATTTTCGTTTTTTCCCCTTCTTTTCTCATAATTTTCAAATTCCAAATCTTTTTTTCTTTTCATCTAGGTATTTTCAGCATCATTATCTTCAGTATTCCTCCTCGTTTTCGTAATATTGTGTAATGAAAAATTGTGAAAAATTGCAACTTGAAAAAAAAATAAAAAATTCATTAGCCAGTTGAGTTTTCTTCATTCCTATAAGAAATAAATATCATCAACAATCATGAAGATGATAAAATGAAAAATATTCTGCAAAAATGAAGATAATAGGAATATAAAAAAAAAAAACCTAGAGAGAAAAATAGGTAAATTTAAAAGAATTAGAGTGCAAAACTGCCACTTGCGATTTTTGTTTTTTATCTTTCTTAGTATTCTAAGCACAGGATCCTAAATATGAATAAGGTCTGAATTATACTTTTGCCACTTTCTTTTACTTCCTTTTTTTTTTTAAATTGCCTCCTCTCTTACAATCGGCTTTATAAATAACGTTGAAATACAATGTATTTGGTATATTTAAACGCTACAAGATATATATTTACAAGGATAGTCGACGAAGCGGCGAAATTTCATATATGTTTAAGCTACTTTTATTATTATTATTATTATTATTATTTATTATTATTATTATTATTATTCAATCACGAAGGTTCGATCTCGTTCATTATCGAGAACATGCGAGACCGAGAAAAAAATCAAGTTGATATAATCTTGCTAATCTCTCGTTAAAATTTTCAATATGCATAATTTTTTGGAATTAATTTTTTTAAATCTTCTACTTTTACTCCATTTCGCCAATTATTGTTTCATTACTCGCCCCCTGCCTTTACTACCCTTTATGATGAAAGAAAAAAAAAAGTAAATTAAGCGTTTTGAACAGAAAAATGTTTTGAAGAATTATTTTATATATAAAAAAAAAAAAAAAAAAAAAAAAATCTTCAAAACGTTCTCTACTTTTATAAAATCTTGGTCGATTGTCATTTTTTTTTCCATTTATTTATTATTATTAATTTGATTATTAAATATAATTACCATTGCTTATGACTGCATTGAATTATGAGTGTGCAGTTTTATTAGGAAAAACATACGAATGAAAAGACAAATTATGAATGAGGAGTTGATTAAATTGTCGAAAGAGCACGTTTGCTAATTTTTATACTAACGCGACGTGTTTAAAATCTAATTGTATACTTTTGCATTTAATATATAACTTTTCCATTTATATATATGTATATATATAAATGACAATTTTACAGACAGAGTAATAGCGATAGATTTATTTTTCATTTTGTGGCAGAATTACTATAATGATAATGCTAATAATAAGAATTACAATAGCATTTTTAATAATAATAGTAATTAATATTAATTAATTAAAAAAAAAAAATACAGTAACATGATAACGATAGTGGCTTAATAATTGCATTGAATTTGGCTGCATTGCGACCAAAGCTAACGAATGAAAGAGACAAAAAAATGCTTTAACGCGAAATTTTTGTGGGTTGTAGATTTTTTTTTTCTTTTGCATAAGGCATTTACCAGAGAGAGAGAGAGAGAGAGGGGGGAGAGAGCAGAAGTTGAAAGATTGAAAAAGAGCGATAGAGATTGAAATGAAACAAGAGAGAAATCGAAATGGAAAAATAGAAATAAAGATCGAAATGGAAAAAAAGCGAGATAAGAGATTGAGTGAAAAAAAAAGTAGACGCTTTGTCGGTCTATATAAGCACTAATCGACCAATTTTGTCCATCACAACCGAGCACAATATCACGCAAGTTCGCAAATATACGACTTGACGAAAATACATTTACAATTTTTTTTGCTATTCATTTTTTCCATCTTTCTTTTCTTCATCTCTTCATCATTAATGAAAAAAGTAAACAACGTCGTTTTCTATCTAACGTTAAGACGATGTGCAACAACTTGGTCGGTAACGATAAACTGTGATCCATTTTTTTCCGAGACGGTTGATTTATCAGATAAAAAAAAAAAAAAAAAAAAAAGAAAAGAGCACGATGAGATTGGCATAACAATTTTGCAGTATCAATTTTCTCATTTTCTGGCCGTAAAGTCAACCGTTTGGGGAAGAAAAAAATAAACCTAGGGTGAACGCACCAGTGGTCGATCAGGGCCCGGTCAATGAACACTTCACGCCAAGTATATCTGTATATAGTGACTCAAAAACGAATGTTCATTCACTGGTGCTGAATCTTAAGCGTTCATTCACTGGTGCACTCATTCGTATCTTTCTTGCACTCATTGCGGTTCCATCGATATTGCACATCATCCTAATAATTCTCATAATATTTTCTCATATCACGATGTAAAATAGAATCACACTCGTTTTACACGTTCAGGGGAGGGGGGAGTCAGAACTTGAGAAGTTGTTCTTATCCCTTCTCATCGTCGATTTTTCAATCATTCCTATTTTCTTCAACATATAAATATACAAATATTTATATATATATCTATCTTTAACTATGAATCTTGCAAATCTCAAAATTCCAAGCCCAATTTATCATATCACCGATCGTTTAAAACGATCGATTTTATTCACCAACCAACATATAACGAAATTTCTCGCTCTAGGATCTTGTATGTTTTTTTTTCAAATATTTCTCATTCGGCTACAAAAAAAAAAACAAAAAATTAACTAACGTCTTTCTGAGATCTTGAAGAAAAAAAAATCGTATCGAGATGTTACATATTAAAGACGCGATGAGCCTTTAAATCATGCCTAGAATTATCAGTCGAGATTACAGACACGCCACGCGATAGAAATAAAATTAAAAAAACAAAAAAGTCTGTCAAAAATTTACGAGCTCTCCAAGAGACTCGGATTTTTTTTTTTTGATTTTTGTTTTCTTCTCGAACGAATACCGCACATTTGGGAAAAAAAATAATTCTATTCGTTTATTGGCACTATCTACGTCATTTCGGCAATGTATATAAAACACGCCTCTTAAATTGCCGCTTATTGTACTGTGTCCTGAAAAAAAAAAATCCAACTTCCAATATTATAATTTTACAAGCGAATTTACAAAGCTCAATCTATAATTATAAATGGAGAGTGAGGATGAATTATCGAAACTTTTACAAATTCAACGGTGAGCATATTTTTGCCTCACGAGAATCCTTCACACGACGTGGGGGATAATTTATTAATCTAAAATAAATGTTTTGTTTTTTTTTACTTTTACAATTTTTCAAAAATCTTCCCAAAAAGTTTGACAGACAATATTTGGGAGGCCTCGAATCATGATTAATTATCTTGATCTATATTCTAAATCTACTCGATGTGCTCAAAAGTATTTTTTTCTTTTTCTTGTATCATAACGATTCTTAATTATATCATACAAGTAATTCGATCGACTGTTATTCGTGTGGAAAATAAAAATTGCTAAGGTAAATTGGTAAGTCAAATTGGCAAAATTCTGTTCTTTTTGTTTTTTTTTGCACGCTTATTTTGCAACGATCATTGAATAATCAACGACCCGAATTGCCATGCCAGATATCTCTCGTACGAGTAATGTGTGTATTGCTTTGGATTATCACATTGCGATCTCTGTGAGTGATTTAAATAGCATTTTACGTTCGAGAGAGGGGGAAAAATGGAAACTTTTTAGATTGCGCCTAAGAGGCATAAAAAAGAATAAAAGAAAGAATCTCGTTATCACCGCAGTCATTTCAGGAGAACGATTTCAGCCATTATTTCGAGGAATCGCGTCGCATTTGGGCATTAAATATTCACCAAACTTGCGACGTTCCAATGCCCCCCTCGCCCCTTTTTTTCTATCACTTCCATACGACCAAATGACAAATCAGACTATATAATTTCCAATTAAGGGGGAAATTCCGTGCAAAATGTTGTATTTGCTTTTTTTTAATGTGTTAAAAAAATGATATCGAAAAACCCAAAGAGAGAGATTGTTCGAAATGATATTTTTTTTTTTCAATATTCAAATCGGTATATAAACAATTGTAAAAGGATTTTAATATTTTTTTTTGTTTTATTTTTGAAAAAAATGCATTTCCTCCTACAATTTTTTAAACTCTGAGCTGAATATTTTTTTACATGCTCGCAGGAACATTTCGGACAATCGTCCATTTGAAAAGAAGCTTCCCCCTTAAGGAGTCTCAGTCGATTCTATTACGTATAGTAAATCGTTTCATAAACTTTGCCCCCCCCCCTCTCCCACCTCGCCCCTTTAAATTACCTATTCAGTTTTTCTTGTCTTTCTCTTACTTTGAGCATGTGCAGTCTTCTTTTACCCTCCACTCGGCTTCTCTAAACACTCTAAGGCAAAAGTGTTGTTTTTTTTTTTTTTTTTTTTTACGTTGTTTTGTTGTTTTTCGCCATATTGTGAGAGGCCCAATTTAACGAAGTTTTCCATGAATTGCAAAGAGCCTCGTCGAATTTACTTCTAAAGTGTTTTTGTGCTTCGCTCTCTGACATTTCGAGCACCTGCAAAAAAAAAAAAAATTGTTAAACATACATTTTGTTTTTTTTTTTTTAATGAAAAATGAGAAGATCTTTGAATAAAAAGAAAAACTCACGAGTGTATCTCGCAAATAATTGAGATCCTTTTCAGATGAGAGTTCCGGCAATCCTGTCGATATCATCATCGCAAATAATGAGAGTATTAATCCACCATGACGACGTAAAACGAGAAATGCTTGCTCGCAGTAATTCTGAAAACGTTGAAATTCCACTGCTTGTCCCTTTTTCGTTTGGCCCTTGTTGATCACATGAACAAAATCGTTTGTCAGTACAAAGGGGACGCGTTCGCGTCTAAAGCCGAATTTTTCTTTGAAATGACCGAGTATGTGACCAAAATCAACGTGAAACAATTGACCGGTTTTTTTGACCATAATATTATCGGAATGACGATCGGCGATACCGAGGACGTATGTGGCGACACAATAACCGGCGCAACTCAATGTAAATTCTTCAATCGCTTTGTTCAGTGCTGCTTCCGTGTGATTGTGATCTTTTAGCCAAGCGAGCAGAGATCCTCGTCTACAAGTAATAATAATAATAATAATAATAATAATAACAATAATAAGAATACAAACAATGAATTTTCCATTGCAGGGGAATAAGAAAATTATTTTATACCTGAACGCAGCAGTTGCAGAAAACATTCCCTTTTCTTTTTGTATATTAGCTATTGTCTCAGCGTTTAGTACAACCTCAATCATTCCTACTCGATTTTCCGTTGAGATGCAACGATAAGGATTCATACGCAAATCCAAGCCTTCTCTTTTCCACAATTTATCCATAATTCTCAACATTTGCAAAGTCAGCATGTCTTGTCGCAGATCATCACCGTGTTTAAGAATAAGATAAATATCATCACCGAATGTATCATCGTTTTCGAATACCAGCCAGAGAGGTCGCATTTTACTGTCCATAACTCGACACTTGTCGACTCTGGAAAAAAAGAATTTTTGAATATTTTGGAATTGGAATATAAAACGAAAAATTTTTACCATTAATTTTATCGTTACTTACTTTACGTGTTTCCATCGAAAACTTGGATCCAAAGGATTTAGAACACTCGACAAAGCCTCCTGACAATGTGGCTCTTGGATATAATCCTGAAAGCCCTGAAGTGCTGCTTTTCGATCTTTTCGTTGTTTCACTTGTTCCGATGCTGTTCTCAATTTATCCAAACATTCCATTTGCTTGAAAAGTACACGCATGTGCTGCTGACTGCCACGACAATATGCCTCGAGTATCAAACCAAAACGCACCGAAACCGATCCTACATGCATTTCCGATCTGAAAAATCATACAAATTTTCATTAAAAATGTACAAAAATAATTATCAAATATGATTTTTTTTTGATAATTAAAAGTAATTTTTCATATATTTATAATATTGAGCTAATATTAACCGCTTAATCGCTTTAGATATTAAATACATTAAATTTTAGATATTATGATTAATATTTATATTTGTTGTGTAAAATTTACCTAAGATGCCAGAATAAAAAATGTCCTATTCTCTGATTATTGAGAGCTCGTCTCAACAAAAATTCCGTCAAATCACAGGATAAATAATTTTCGTGTTTCAATGCTTGAACAAGTTGCAAGAGAAACAGGCTGAGATCATCGTCTGTTACGTCAATAAGACATCGAACAGCAAAACTTCGTACAGTTTGATCGGCATATGCATAATCGAGAAGTTCCAGAGCTCTTTCTACTGGCAATTTTGGCCATTGATGTACGAGTGCCGTTGCCTCCGCGACTTCCCTAATTACAAATGAAAAAAAAAATCATGATTAGTAATATCGAAATAATTGAATAAAATGGGGGAAAAAAATCAATATCAAAAAGTTTAATGAAATAATAAAGGAGAACCTGTGATCATTCCACTCGACACAATGGAGAAGTTTTGATAATAATGTCGGTATCTCATGAAGACAATGACGTCTCAATGCCCACATAGTTTTTCTCTCTTGTTCGTGAAGCTCATGAAGTGGATCTCTGTCAGCGAGAGATCTGAGCTGCTCGATCTGTTGAATTTTATTCGCCTCTGATTCTTCATTTGGCTCTTCCTCGATCATACGTTCCTCCGAGGATTCGCTAATTTTCGTTGCATACTCGATAACTTTTTCCGGCGATGGATAAAGGACCGATTTATCCTTTCCATAACTGAAATAATAATTGCAAAATATCAAAACTTTCATTCAATTTCATGGGAAAATTCTATTTGGCCAGGTGGAGAAAAAAAACAAAAAACTTACTTCGGAAATGTTAGCATAAGTGCTGCTGCACGATCTATATGAGGATTCGACACTACCGTGCCCAAAGAATGCAACAAATCCTCATTTTGCATATCCTCAGCGTATGTCCATGTGTAAAGTGTCATTGCGCCAGTTTTCAGCTGTGACTTGAAATCATATATCGCCGTATTTGCCCAACAAAGAGGATTTATAAAATATTCTTGTTTCGAATCTTTTACGAGTCTACGACTTTTGAGGCCTTTGGAAGTTTTACTTATCTCATAAAGTACAAAACATAAACGCGCCATACGTGGTATGTCGCATACTTTTATGTCAAATCTTAATGTCTCTTCCCACTCGCAACTTCCATCGGGATTGACTATCGTTTCTTTGGTTTTTTTACTCTCGCAGAGCGATTTACCACCGTGAAAGAGGCCAGCTTGCAATCCAATCTGCGAAAAAAAAGCAATTATATCAATGATGAACAAACAAATAAATAAAGAAATATAAAAGTAAATTAATCAATGTAACAATTCGACAATTATCATGGTAAAAAAAAAAAATGAATTTTTCAATTACTTCTACTGTTCGATGTGCAGCATCGCAATTCAGTCTCGATATTCCATTGACATTGAAGACAAACAAATCATCAATTTTCCATGCTGATATGTGTTTGCCCTTTTTTCGTAACGTCAAAGTCGAGAATGATGGTCTCGCACGTTTGAGCGTATCCAATTCGGGATTTTCAAAAATATTCTCCCTGTCGACTTTTACACTCTCTATGCACATTGTAACGAGAGTTATTGTCATGTCTCGGCCGAGACAATCTTGTATGTAACTAAATTGTATCAGTGGATAATCACCGATCAAATATTCCTCTTGACCGCAAACTTTTAGTGTAAAATCTTTTGGTTTTTCGCCTTTTGTCATTAGTGTGTTTGCTCGCTTGTTGAGAATTAACACCAATAACTGATAAGGCGTTGTATCGTGTGATATTTGAAAGGTAAATGTAGTCTGTAATCAAAAATAATTATTATATTAGCCATTTACTAATAATGATTATTATTATTATTATTATTATTATTATATTAAATTTTTGTGCCTCAAAAACAAAAAAAAAATCCGCCAAAAATATCTCTGTCGGTAAACTTCTTGCAAAAATGCTGATATTTCAGCATTCTACATTATCAACAGAGCTATATATGCGGCGTTTGCGTTTAGTGTTGGTCCATTTGAATGATACAAAAAGACGAAGAACGTTCGAATGACGGTTACACAAGAAAAATTTCAAATCGTCAAAGAAAAATCGTACATTTTATGTGGACAAATTTTAACAATCATAAAAGTGAGTCATGCCGAAAATATCGAAATTGAATGCATAACAATTAATTAAAAAAAAAAAAAAAACGAACCTTTTAACGAATAAAAAATAATTACATAACCTCAATATAATTGGCGGTGCAACATTCGTGTTTGCAAAGAAGAAAATATCGCGATGGAGGATGAAAATCAGGAGAATTTTGAAAATCTCAGAGCTCAAATATTCAAATTATCCGGGGAGAATGAAAATTATAAGCAAGAATTATATAAACTTTATCGAAAACTTGAAACAAGCAAAACGATGGAAGCTGAGCTAAGTGAATTAAATCGAGTCTTGGAGCAATCGCTTGATGGACAAAAAGCTTTGGCTAATCGACGAATTCACGAGATTGAGGACAAGTGAGTAAAGCTTTAAAAAAAATGATTAATATAAATTTATTAATATTTATTATATATATATATATATATATATATATATATATATATATATATATATATATATATATATATATATATAATATGTATGTATATAATGTAATAATGTAATATGTAATTTATAATATGTATAAATTATAATATAATAATTATATAATAATGAAAAACAGGCTTGCAGCTAATGCTAAGATGCTACAAGACAAACTGATAGATATGGAAGCTAAATTGGTGAAAAAAACTGAGGAAAATGTACATTTGTCGCATCAAATAGTTAAAATAAACAATGAAAAACTATCGGCACTGAATCAGATCGAATCCACGACTATAGATGATAAGTCGGAACATCTCAAGTCACAAATTAAAGAGCTCACAGAGTTATTGGCTACAGAGGGAGAGATTCGAATACAATGCGAAGAAAGTATCAAATCTATGAAGAAAGAATGTGATGAATTGAGAGAAATTCTTACAGTGAGTATATAATTGGTCCAAAATACATAAAAAAAAAAAAGAAAAAAAAAAATGAGGGAATGAAAAAAAATAAAAATTCTACTCATATTTAGGCAACAAAGAGACAATTAATGGAAAAAAATGAAATTATGGAATCGATTAAAGGAGAATTATTCGACTGTAGAATGGAAATGGAATCATTGAAAAGTGCTCCAGCAACTATTAAATCCAAAGGTATGCGAAAATATTACGTTCAAATAATTTATCGCTCAGGTAAAGATAAGAAAAATCGAGAAAAAAAAAAAACTTTCCGTTGACTCACAGTGAATTTTGTCCATTTTACCAGGAAATTCGTTATTTGCCGAAGTCGAGGATCGTCGTAAAACGACCCTCGATAAAATGATCGCTATGAAAAACAGCTATCTCGAGGCTAAACGTTCGTTTCAAGCCAAAGAGGCTGAGATAAGATCATTGAAATCCGAACGAGCTTTGTTATTGAGAAAATGGGAGGACGATACTGACGAAAAAATACAACAAAATGCCAATCTCGTGGAAAAATATAAAGATCGAATAAGCTCATTGGAACGACAAATCAAAGAAGAACAAAAAAAACAGGCCCAATTGACAAAAAGCCAACAATTGCCAAAAACTGATTTTACGTTAGTATGGAAAAAAAAACAAAAAAATTCGTCATCAAAATTATTTCAAACATTCAATCGACAGATTAGATACCATTGATATTTTACACTTAAAATAAATAAACAGATATTTACAATCATTGATCAACACGAAGAGCAAAGAAATCGACGAATTGAATCAAAAAATTGAGAATAATGAGATAAAAGCTCTCCTGGATGAAGAAAACAAGCATAAAATGGGAAAGCAGCTGAGATATTGGCGTTGCAGAGCAATGTCCACTGAAGTATGTTCAATGTATTGTAAAACCCGCTGGCCTACACCATTTTCTCTCGCCACGTTGAAATACACAATGGCGTCGAGGTCAATCGTGATTCAGGTGTACACCAAAGGGTTAATTATCTAAATTTTTAATAAATACAAAATTAATCAAATTACATTTATTTTTGCTTCTGTTCAACAGGCTGAATTATTATCGATAAAGAATCGTTTGGAATGCGATCCATCAAGTTCAAGCCCTGATATATTAGAAACAATCAAGTCTCATCTGAATGAAAAAAAACGCGAGCCAAATGAGATTATCGAGGTCGAGGACAGTTATAGAGAATCAACGATAGTTGATGACACACTCATCACGCTCGAAAAATTGATGACAATTCCAATAGCGCCGAAAATTCAAATTAACGATGAAATTTTCAATGATTTAACATTGTCGAGGAATGAGAGTCCTTTGTCGATCGAACAAGCAATGATCAATGAAAATCCCATGAAAATTAACGAATCTACCGAAGGTGAAACTAATTCCATCGAAATTGTTCATAAAGCCAACGAAATGGAAAAAAAATCCATGCGTCAAGAGGAAAATATCGAAATAGATTCAGACTGCAGTGTAATTGCAGAACCAGCACTGAAGTCAATGCTTGCAAAATCCAATGATGATCCGAGCATGATTGTAATCAGCAATGAGACAAATGATCGAGACAAAAAAATCCTAAGATTCACAAATGATACAATCGATCCACCGATCAAAACGTTAAAAAAATTGCCAACCTCAATTCCGAAATATCCGATAGTATATATTTCTAGTAAAAAGTTGAAAAATGTTAAGGATGATAAGTGAATTTATTGAGAAATCATCGCACAAGCAACGAATTATCATCAAGAATGTTCGAAATAATATTTTTATACGTAATTTATAAAATGCAACTTTAAAATATCAGATTGTATGTATTTTTAGGATATCGAGAAATTGAAAAAGAAGAAAAAAAAATTACTGCCATATCGTTGGAAATGTTAAAAATAATATTTTTGATGCATTTTTCTATGGGTTTGTTTAACTCGATTATCCAAAATATTTAATATTTTTTCTATGTTATAAAAATTTATCAACTCGCGGTAAATTAGCGAGTATTTATTTCTAACAAATGTAAGAGAGAAATAAAAAACAATCATTCCAGAATAAAAAAATTTGTCATGCCTTCTACTCACCTCGCTATTCTCAAACTTTGTGACAAGCACGATATTTCCATCTTTGAGACGATGTTCAATATTTTTTGGTATAGCAGGTGTAGGCGCTAATCTCGATGGATATTGATAATGTACTTTTTCCACCCAAAGTTGCTTTTGCCTGCTCAATGCGATATCATCACCGAGCACTCGCATTTTCCATCTAAAGTCATTGACCTCAGAATTCTTGAGTGCCGCAAATTCATGCAAACCTTTGCCAATTAGAAGACCTATTTGAGAGTCCAAATTTCGATCTCCCTTTACACCCTCGCGTTCGATAACTTTTAATACCGAACAAAAGGGTTTTATGTCGCACAAACGACGACTCTCATCTCGCAATTCTTCAGCCTCGGCATTAGAATTTATACACGAAAATACATATGAAGGAGCATCTCTTAGTGTCCCATGCAATGGATATTTGCTTGCTTCGTCCCAAAGATCCTGCAAAAACAATTAGCAAAAATTATTATCTCATCTTGCGAGAAAAGAAAAAATAAAAATAAAAAAATAAGGAAAAATTATCATTTTTATAATCATAAAAAATGTATTACAATTAGAAACAAAAAAAATGTAAACATTAATATTAATTAATAATACTAGATTATTCTTAATTATCAATATATTTTTATAATTTTAATACAATTTCGTAATTATTACTATTACTATTATTATTGTTATTATTTTGAATAAAATTCATTTTATCCTGGAAAAAAGTTTTTTTTTTTTCTCACCTCTTTGATTTCAGCAAGTGTCGTGTTGCGATTAGTCTCAAATGGTATGACAACACCATTTGGCATGAGACACGTGAGTTCGACAACTTCCGTGGGTGTTTTTGCCCAATAATTGTACGTATATGCACTTGGTATGTGAACCATGATGATAAAATAAACAGACACACACACTCACACACACACAATCGACCGAATGACTCTCTCGCGAGAGTCACGCTAAAACTAAACACCGTGTAAGTGAAAAAAAATAATAATGACTCAGTCCCCCCCTCCGTCCTCCCGCCCCTTGCTGTGCCCGTAGCCCTCCCCCGGCCCCTCGCGTGGCGTTGTGACAACACCCACACACTTTTACGAGATCAACAGCGGCAGCAGCAGCAGCAGCAACACCAGCTCATTGTCGCACACAATTTCACGATTATCGCGTAACGATAAATAATCATTTTCGTTTGAATCATCACGATTATCACAATCCACATCCATTTTGATAAACTCACAAAATTACTTTCCTCGTAGTACAAACAAAAGCAACAATTTCAAAACTCACGATGATGAAAAAAAAAACAACATTTTTTTTACAAACGTTCGTCCATGATTTTTCAATACAATCGTCCACCAACAAGCTGAGAAAAACTTTGAGCACTCGCGTGTGTCATGTGGCAAAAAAAACAACAACAACAACAACAACTTTGTCAAGTTGTTACGTAGCTCAGTTATAAGAGCGAAAAGATTATACGAGAAAACGAGAACTATGATAAACAAAGTTTGAGAATTTTACCGGGTTCAATGAAAGACGAATAATCGTCATTGAATGAATTCAATAACAACACTGGTCGGCCATTATTCGTTTCGTTTGGAAACGAAGAGAAACGATTATGTTGGAGCGCCACACAACGGTGGGACGCTAAACGTCGTCGGTCTTTTATTACCGGCTATGCGGGGATCTGCTTTATCGAGAGTTAATGTTTGACTGGTTCCGAGGAGGGTGATATACGACATGGCGGTGAGGTAGAGTCAACATGTGCTGCCATCTGCGTTATTATTCTGCAACTAGAGATGCAAACTCGTATTGCTTATTATTGACATACAGCTACATTTTACATGTAGTAAACCATCAATTTTCATGATTCCAGAAATAATAATTTCTTCCCTGAACGGTCTTTCATTGACTCGTGTCAAACAACCCTTTTACTACGATTAACGTAAATACTTCCAACATATCTTATTAATAATGAACAAAATAATTCTTTCTTATTAATAATTTTTATCGTCGGCTTTTTTTTTACTGACTTTTGCTACCATTTGCATTGATTATGCTGCAATTACAGGTCTACAGGTGCATTTTTGTGCAGCACTTATCGTGTAGGTCGTAGGAATAATTTTATGAAAATAACTTCGTTCAACACGAAGTCTTTGATTGATTCGTGTCAAACACTTTTTAGGCATGTACGTAATACTCGCGCTTTTCTTTAGCGTCTTATAAATAAACAATAAACCCTCCCCTATCATACAATCTAATTATAGAATCCAAAACTGTCGCAATTTTTATTAGTCTGTTTTACTGAAAATCCGGTCAAAACTGTTAAAAATCGTTTATATAAAAATCGATTTTTGTGCAAATTTACAAAAGGAAATTTCTCATTTGATTTTTGCCTACGTGAAAATAAAAAAGAAACAAGCGCTGTCTCACCCTACCCCGGTTGCTTTTGTTTTTTTTTTTTGTCATAAACATCGGAGTGACCACGTCCCATCCGACATTATACACTCCCCACCCTAAAACCCCGTCAAGGTCCTTGAGGGGTTTTTGCCGCACGTTTTCCAGCAAGCGTTACAGAGGTCAGCACTGTTTCAATCGCTATACATGTCGTTGTTTCCATCTCTTTCACACACACTCGCTACGTCACCATTTTATCCATCTCTCTCTCTCTCTCTCCCTCTCTCGTCTCGTGAAAGCTGACGCTTCGGCGACTTTGAAGTGTCTCGGCCAATGGGAAGCTCGAGTGAAATTTACGCACAGGAATATTACTGACGTGTCCCCAAAAAGAATCCCACTTGGACGATTCATGAACATTCTCGGTCTCTGCATTAAAAAAAAAAAAAAAATTTGTAACGCAAGCAGTTAGTGGGAATACTACGCGCGAGAAACAAGTGGAAAAATTTGTGATATACGTTTCTATTTTATCAACGAAATATAAATTTATTAGAAATATATTTTTTGAACAAACCCAAGAGAGAGCAGAATGGCACCGACACTCAATTCCTTTGTGAATTCATTCACCAACAGATTGTGAGTACAAATACGTTATACGTTAAATTATATCGTACTAATGAAAATTTCCTCATTTTTTTCCATCTATCACATTTGTTTACTACGGTCTGACGTGTTTGCACTTATTCCGACAATTTTTTCATTTATGTCTATTTAGCTCTTTTAACACAATTTAATATTGCAATATCCCTTTTTTTTTTTTTTTTTCATTCGCGCGTTCCAAAGTACGCATACTTTTTCGTATCTTTTCGTTGTGTCGCTAACTCTCGATGAACCAAAAACCCCTTATATATGATGTAACTCCTCTCATCAAATATTTTCGTAATTTTTATCCTTATCGGCAAAATGAAATTTGACATTTTATTCCATCTTGAAAAGAAATTGAATTGTATATTTTTCGTCGTTTTTTTTTTTTTTCCGAGATACACGTCATACGTTGTCACAAAATTCTGTTGACTCTGATTTTAACTCTTTTGAGATACTGACTGGGAACACCAGAGTTCACTTTGGCTTTATGGACAAATTCCATATCTCTTATATTCGTCCATTAAAAAAAACGCAGTTTTAGTGTTTTAAATTTAAAAAAAAATGCAGAAATTAAAAGTTTTACTCTCGAGTATTGTGCAGATTGCAAAATTTTGCTAATCGATTATTATTTAAGCTCTTCAAGAAAAAAAAATCAAAAAAAAATATCGTGTCTCTCTCGCTCACGCACTTTCTAGCTTACGCAGTGCATCGTTCTCTGTTGCACACATTATTCTTCCCTCTTGCGTCGCCACATCCCTCGCTTATCCCCTCCGCCCTTAATTTTTGTCTTTGGCTCATAATTACAATCATGGCTTATCTGATTTCACATTTTTCCACTATTATCAACAGAGCGAAAAGGAATTGTGATTCTCAATGACTGTGCATTATCGTATGTTTTCACGCAATTTCGTGCAACATCAAACACGTCGGACGTGCAAATTTGAGAGGGGGGGGGAGAGCATGATATGCGGAACTTTTTAGGTAATTCCATCGATAGATCTTATTTTTGGTTTTTTTTTTTTTTTAACAATTTCAGGGAAGCCCCAGTGAGACAACATTTGAAAAATGTCTACGGATGTTTGTCTTTGTCGACGGTTTCAGCAGCGACTGGTGCATACGTACATTTGTACACGGAAATTCAAAAAGCTGGTTTCCTCACGGCTCTCGGTGGCTTGGGGCTCCTCGTTGCTCTTCTCTCCACACCAGATAATGGAAAAAATCAAAATTTGCGACTAGGATATCTGCTAGGTTTTGCATTCCTTTCAGGTCTTGGTTTGGGACCTTTGCTCGAAATTGTCATTAGCATTGATCCCAGCATCATTGTGACAGCTCTTGTTGGTAATTATATTAATTATATACGTCATTGACTTACTAATAAAATAAAGAAAATAATATTACAAATAATCAATGATATTATTATTAATTATATAACTTTCTCATAAAGCTCGTGAATTTTGTTTTTTTTTGCAATTTTCACGCCAGAGTGCTTAAAATTTTGCAGTCAGAAAATCACGTTTAGAAATAATGTCTAGAAGAAAAAGTATCGAAAAAGCAATGTGCAAATTTCATTGAGTAATTTTTTTGAATGTAATTAATATGTATATATATATGACTTATCTTTTTTTAATTACAGGAACGACGGTCGTATTCGTTTCATTCAGTATAGCCGCGTTGTTATCTGGTCGTGGGCAATGGCTCTACCTCGGTGGAACTCTCATAAGTCTTTCAAACATGATTGTACTTTTGCTCCTCGCAAATATATTTTTGCGCTCGTCTCTTATTTATCATCTCGAATTGTATGTCGGACTCTTCCTCATGTGCGGTTTCATTATCTACGACACTCAGCTGATAGTCGAAAAATTCCGTATGGGCAGCAAAGATTTCATCGGTCACTCGGTCGTTCTCTTTGTTGATTTCTTCAGGATGTTCAGCTATCTCCTTGAAATTCTGACCATCAAAGTAAGTCCCATTTTCCTAAATCAAAATTCATGTTTTTTTTTTTTTTTTAATCTCAATTTTATATATGAATTGTTGCATTTTTTTTCTGTTTTTCTTGCAGGAACAGCAGAAGCAGAAAAATCGCAAACGCACGGAGTAAAATTGAGAGAAAAAAAACCCCCTGACGCGAAAAAGCGCGGTTGCTGCTCACAAACAGCATTCGAATAAATCCATAATAATATTAAAACTAGAGGTCTTCATCTATCCTATTTACATTATACATATATAGATGCTATGAGTATACATATATATACATATATATACCTATTCTGATTCACGATAAGTGAGAAACTGAAAAAAAAAAAAAAAAAAAAATTATCATGAACTTATTTACTACAATAAAAAAAAAAGTCGATTACGAGATATAGAATATAGTTAAAGCTCATTTACCACTTTCGATATAAAAAAAGAATAAAAATCTAGCGGCCTTTCCACGTAAAGTCCAGTAGAGAAAAAGTGGTGACGCGTATTTACAATGTTGGGATGTTTGTGTCAAACATCCTCATTTCTTGTTTCCTCTTCTACCATCTATCTTCTGACTTGTTATTTCTTTTTCTTTTTTTTTTTTTTTTTCTTAAATTTACACGATACTGCGATATCATTTCACCGAAAAAATTTATTGTACTATTTTTTCACAATCAATAAACTAAATTCCCCAGTCATACATACACGTTTGAATATTCATTCAGTATTTTTTTTTTTTATTCTGCCCCATTTCGCGATGGCGAAATTTGTGGCAAAAACTCATGATCGCGATTGAATGGAGAGAAAACCAAGAGAATGTAAAATCAGCTAAAGAAAATATTTGCCCATGCTCAAAGTATAATCAATAGCGGACAATTATTCGACAAAATTGTTACTTGGAAGAAAAAAACAAAAATTTACTTTTATAAACACGAGTAGCAATTTTCGTCCGGGAGGAAATTTTCACCGCGTCTCAGTTTTTTTTTCCCATCGTAATATAAAAATTTGTAAGAATCGTGAGGAAATAATTAATAATAATTGCTATGATACTGACAATGCGGAAGGGACAATTATAAACTCACGAATCTCGTGTGTGTTATGAAAAAATGTACATGCACTTTGGGGGACATGGTCAAGGGACGAGGAAGGGCGTACGCAATCGCATGGTAAAAATGATGCGTTTAATTCATTATGAGCGTCAATGAATCATCGCAGTTAGTATGGCCTTTGGCGATCTCTGTCACGGTCGCCACGTCTGAAAAACAAACGAGAAAATAATTTTATTAATATGGGGAAAAAAAATAAATTAAATTCATTAATTTAATCAATAAAACAAAAAAAAATAATTAATAGAATGAGTTTTTTTTAATGTTTAAAAATAATTTTACACTAACCCGCCGCCTCCTCTCATTGGTCCACCTCGTCCACCACGACCACCCCTGTCACCACCCCGAAAACCACCTCCTCTGTCACCACCACGTCCGCCTCTGTCACCGCGGAATCCTCCGCCGCGACCTCCACGATCGCTGTTACCCCCTCGACCACCTCGTCCTCCACCACCACCGCCGCCACCACCGGCACCCTCGGGTTTCGAGCTTTTGCAAAGATTACACTCGTCTCGCCACGCAAAATTTGTATTCCCGCAGTCAGGATTTGGACACCTGTGGCAAAAGGAGGAAAAATAAAAAAAAAATTCACACGACATGATAAGATCGAGTAAGTTAAGTTAGTTCAATCGATACGAATTAATAGACTATTAGTAGTTTGGAAAAATTATTTGTAACGATTGAAAAAAAAATAAAAAAAATAGTAAACCTGATATTGTCCCATTATTCAAAAATGTAAATTTTCTTATATTTTATTTTCAAGTATAATTTATCAATTGAATAGTCAAAAAATAACAAAATTTTAATTACATTTGTCAATTTAATAGATATTGGCAAGGAAACTTGACAAATCAAATTGGGTCTTACTTGCTTAATTTAATCGTGAATTGAACAAAATTACCTCCAGTCTCCACCGCGTCCGCCACCATCGCGACGATCGTCACCCCCTCGATGATCATCTCGGTCGCCGCCACCCCCACGACCGCCGAAACCTCCGCCACCTCTTCCTCTTCCACCTCCACCGCCGCCACGTCCTCCTCCACCTCCGCCGCCGCCGCCGCCACCACCACCACCTCCACCTCCACGTCCACCCTGCCAGTTGCTCTTGTGCTGAGCAATCTGGACCTTTATCGTGCAACCCTTGAATTCTTTGCCATCGAACCAATCGATCGCAGAACGTGCCGCATTCTGATCGTCATACGTGACTGTTGCCTCGCCTTTTGGCTTGCCACTGTTTTTGTCTTTGTACATCCATATTTTTGGCTTTCCCGTGCGTTTGTCATTCTAAAATAAATTCATAAAGAAGAAAATCGTTTGAAAAATTCATTGCCAAATATTCAACAATTTAATCCTTTTCGTACAAAAATGAATCTTTCGTGCCCACGTTGATTAAATTTATATCTCTCGGAAATATGGATTATTCTTCAATAATTAAATGATGCTAAACATATTTTTTTTTTCTTCCAAAATGAAGTAAAGACATTTATTCAACAAAGTTCGAAATATATTGACAAATTTTTAGAGATTTTTAGAACGATTTTGAATAGGGGAAAAAATATGCGAAACTCGAAAGATCCAGGTTTGTATGGATCAGGTGGAGTTTTTTTTACATGGTATGGAAAGGATTAATGGTATGGTATGGAAAGGATTAAATTATATACTCACTTTAATAATACCAATTGCGCCAAAATGCTCGCAAATTTCTTCCTCGGAAATCGAAGGATCCATACCGGAAACGAAAATTGTATCTTCCTGAACGACCATTCCGTCACTTCCGCCGCCACTCCCATTCCGGTCACCGTAGCCCCCTGCAACACAACTCAAATGAGCATCCGTTTCTCAATAATTTCGAAACCCTAACCCGAACTGACAATTCACAGTCTTATCTACGTTTTTTTTTCTTTTTCTTCTCGTTTGTCAAAGTTTTATTTTTGAAACAAAAATAAATAAGTACCTCGATAAATATTGAACTAAATAATGATTCATAGTTGAAAAAATAAAATTGACATGTTTTCTTGTAATTAATTCTGAGTTTAATATCTAAGCTCAACCTTTTTAACCCTTTGCTATTATTATTTTTATTTTCTTAAATTTGTTTTAATTTCAATATATACCGCTTCATTTTCCTTTTTCATTCACTTTTTACCACCATTTGTCTAGTATAAACGTGTATTATTCATTCATTTTTCTATGCAATGTGGCATATAAAAATGATATTTGTTTTTTTTACGCTCTTTTTTGTTACACCGTACAACACTGATTAAATTCTTAAAGCCTTAACCGCCTAAGAACTTGATTTCGTGATACATTCACGAAAAAAAAATCCATCATGGCCGCCATCTGGCCAGTTGCGTATAATATATATATATATATATATATATATAGAAAAATTTCCTCTCGCTTATCATCTACATTATCGCAAACGGCACGATATCGTGACAATGGCATTGTGATGAACACTTAATGCGCCCAACTCAATATTTCAGTAGAACCCTCGATAAACATTGTTTGTACAAATACATTTATACTGATGTATTATTATAAATTACGGAGTACCAAGTATCTCATACAGATGATCAGATTTATCATCAAGGCACGTCGTTTTAATTCCCTATCGTAACGCTCTCGTAAACCCTTTTTTTTTTCCATTTTCGAATCTCAGAGCTAAGCACTCTGTACAATATTTTATATTTTTTTCATTTATTTTTTGTTAATACCTAACGATACGTAAAAAACACAAGGTTGCTATTTAACATACAAAAGGGCTGCAGTTTCATTTTTTTTTAAATAAAAAAAATGTAGACAGTCTCGCTGATATTTAGTGTCCTTACCACAGTTCTAATACCACTATTATTATTTTTTTAATCATTCTTAAGATGAAATGAAATATGTATCAGTGCGAGAGAATTGCAAATTATTTGAACGATCGTTTTCTAGGGTATCGGACTTGTTTTTTTTTTTTTTTTTTTTTTTTTAAATAGAAATTCTTATGGTATGCAAAAGTTAATTTTGTACATGCGACAAGAATTAAATATTTTCCGAAAATATATCCAGCACTCTAAAAAAAAAAAAAAAACAATTGTCCAAAAAGCTTTTGTTACATACGAAATCGACATCACGTCACATTAATGAGCTGCCCTTTTTTCCCTCATGTAATGGTAAACTGGTCACGAAACAATCTCTTTCGTCGATCTGTACCTATCTAGTAAAATTTTCGTTGCATGGCAATTTTTTTTTAAATTATTATAAATTTGGTCGTAAAAAAAAAAAAAAAAAAAAAGAAAAAAAAAAGAAAATCCTGTTGCAAGAGCAGCCCTTTCATATCATATATGTAACCAAGTATTTAAAAAAAAATCGTAAATAATTAAGAGTGAATGCGTGAATAGCACCAGACTAGTACAGACAGTCTGGTGCATTTACCTTTGTTATAACCACCTCGGCCACCGCCACTGCTAAAACACAGAAGCAGATATACCAATGAGACGACTCATGGACAGAGACTCGATCGATCAGATCGATGCGTGGCGATTCAAATGATGCTCTCTTTCCACACCCAATTTTTTTCTTCTTGATGCCACCTACTGTCTAAATGTCTTTTTTTGGTTGTTGCTGTTGTTGATTTACATTTTATTTTCTACTACATAATATTATTTACGTCATAATTATATCACTCGTCATCATTTGTCATTTTAGGGCTCGTCACAGTCTCGGTCATTTTTGTCCAACATGCGGGATTAAAATCGGTTTAATTTTTTTTTTTTTTTTTTGTAATGCTGAGTCGGTCACCAAAAAGTTTGAGAGAGAGAGAGAAAGAGAGAGAGAGAGAGAGACAACGAAAATTACAATATTTTTTTTATCATTAATATTTCCAGTGGGATGAAAAGCACGAAGATGAGGTGCAGCACATATCGCAATTGCAAGTATATTGGAAAATTACTTTTTTTTTTTTTTTCACACACACATCGTATAAATACTTAAATGCTCGAAGTAAAAAATAAACGTTGTATGTTTAGTATACATGTAATAAAGAGGCGATAGTGTCTCGACACCAAATAAAAAAATTAAATAAATTTAAAAAAAAAAGTTAAATGTATATAAATACTATTTCGTATAGCAGAATGTAAATTTTATTTAATAATCGATCATCAGACCGGAAATAAGATCAAGAATGAAAAACAGCTTTTGGCTATGTTCTTAAGGCGATGTGCTACTCCTCTGTCGGTAACAAAATTCTCCTAAACGGTGGATCTTTCGGACAAGCGAAGAGAACAACGAACTGCGCATAACGATTCTGCAGTTCGTAGTTCTCTTAGTTTGTCGAAAAGATCAACCGTTTATGGAGAATTTTGGTACCGGAGTAAAATCAGTTTTCTCTCTCGCACTCACAATGGCTTACGCAGAAACTGTTTTACCAACAGAGAAGTAGCACATTACCTTACGGCCGAATTTTTATTCACAAGTTTCATCATAAAATTTTTCTCAAGTTCAATTTTATGATTAAATTTATAACTAAACATTCAGGCCCAAGACTCGTCCATCTTTGTGAATTTTGTACTTGATGAATTTCTAATCAATCGAGCAATAGAAAATAAATAATAAAAATAATAAAAAACCAAATATATAGTTCATGCAAGCTTTCTACGCGATTTTTGAGATCTTTCTCTCTTCATTGATAGATAAAAATATTGTCAAAATTTTCACGAAGCGTTTCACTTCTCCTCAACAATATGACAATCGAAACGATCAAAAATATCGTAAGATCGTTTCCGCTCGCAAACGAGAATCCTGGCTAAGGCCTTAATTTCAGAAAAAATGCTTCAATGAGCAGAGCAGACACTAAGAAAAGAGGAAAAGAAAAAAAAAAAAAAAAAAAAAAAAACACATCATCTACTTTGCCATAAACGATTGTTCGAACCTTTGACGAGCGAGATCAGAAACATCCTCATTATTTTTTTTTTTTTTGTAAACAGTGTTCTCATTTATTAATAAACAATTGCACAACGTCAATACGTGCTAATACGTAATCTAATAAACCATTTTCACGTCATCAGTCGTATACAACCTGTTTTCCCTTTGCTCATTTGTTTTCGTACTTTTTACCTGTTTTTTGTTTTGTTTCTTTTTTTTTTTTTCTAAAATCAGTAAATACCTGTGCGATTAAACCTGTAGGCACACTTGAAACACATTAACCGCCCATGGGGCATGAAGAATCATTTGTACGTAAACAATGCTTGCTTATTTTTATATTTTATTGTTTAAGTTTAAAAAAAAATATTTTTTCATACTTTTAGTACTATTTTCATACCTTCAATCGTACCGATCATTTTTTTAATTGATGAGTATTATTTACCTTCTTGTTCTTGTGTGTCTGTGTTTCCTTTTTTAAGGGTGTAATTTGATCGTGTTTACGACCTTGATCGTTCAATTTCATTATCTTTTTTTTTTCTTTTTTCTACAAACGCATTTGCTTTTTGGATGGAAAAGAAAAACAAACGAAAACTTACTTGTAACCGCCGCCACCTCCGCCGCTTCCACTGCTTGAACGATCGTTGTACCCACCGCGATCGCTGCCGTATCTATTGCCTCCTCCTCCTCCTCCACTGCCGCCGCTTCCTTGACCTTAATGATATATCGAAAAAAAAAGTCTTTAAAACTGTGCAAAAGTAGATAATAATTGATAAATTTACGTAATTCAAAAAAATTAATCTATTTATATAAAAAAATTAATGATTTTAATATTGACTGCAAATATTGCTTATCTAGAGGCCGATTTCTAGGTTTAAAAATTATCTTATTTAGTCTCTTTCAGATAATTTGGAAGTCACGTGACGTGAGTGAGATAGCGCCATCGGCGATTATAATCAAGCAAGAGGGAGGGAGAGGGAGAGGGAGGGAGAGAGAGAGAGAGAGAGAGAGAGAGAGAGAGAGAGAGAGAGAGAGACAACGGGAAAATTTCGTCACATTTTTTTTTACGTCTTTTAAGGACACGAGTTTTATCTTAAAGTTATGTGCTAAAAATTCTCTGTATGTTGCTTTTCCTCTGCTGTGACCGCCATTAATGCCATTTCTCTTGTATGTCTATTAGCAAATGATCTTAAAAATTTAATTTTACTGGTGCGAGTCAGTTTTAAAATTTCAATTTATCTAAACAATTTCCTGATGGATTAAATAAAAAAAAATCTGAATTAATCAGACTCACTGAATTAGTGTTAAAAACTGGCAAAGTTTTGAAAAAATTCGACGGGAAGAAATGGCTAGATTAAAAGGACAATTTTCCGTATATTGCTCTTGGCTCTGCCATGAGTGCCATTAATGCCATTTCTCTTGTATGTCAATTAGCAAACAACTTAAAAAATTTAACTTTATCCGCGCGATGTGCGAGTCTGTTTTAAAATTTCAATTTCCATTTATCTAGACAATTTCCTCATGAATTGAATTTAAAAAAAAGTGAAATAATCAGACTCTGAATTAGTTTCGATAAAGTTTTGAAGAAATTCGACAGGTTTGAGGGGAAGAAATGGCTGAATTAAATAGAGAATTCTTTGTATTATGAATTTGACATACTTCCTCCATATCCACCGCTGGAACTTCCTCGATTATAACCACCACCACCTCCTCCTCCTCCACCTCCCTGATTTCCGCCACCACCACTCGTGGCTCCTCCTCCGTAACTTCCGCCCCCGTAGCTACTGTTGCCTCCACTGTTACCAGAATTACTGCCACTTCCGGTGCTGTAACTACCCTGATTATAGCTACCCTGACTAGGCTGCTGAGTTTGATTGTAATCCTGTCCGCCGCCGCCGCCGCCACCACCACCACCGCTCGCGTTGTAATTGTAATTTCCGTAACTTCCGGTGTTAGGGGGTGGCTGACTGTACTGATTGTAACTTCCGGCTCCTGCTGAGGGAGGAGGATAAGATGTATCTTGGCCACCGCTTGTCGGAGGCGGTGGTTGACTGTACTGGTTGTATCCCTGCTGCTGATAATTCGCGTACTCTGCAGACAATATTAGATTCATTTAACCCTTTTCATACCATGTGAAAAATTCCACCTGATCCATACAAACATTAGTCTTCCGAGTTTAACAACTTTTTTCCCCCTATTCAAAGTCGTTCTAAATTTCAAACGAAATTAAATTTCAAAGATGCTTGATACAGTCCGACCTCCCATAATTTAACTATTTCTCTATGCTTTGTGAGATGGGAAATTTATAAATACTTGGATGGGACAAAGAAAAAAAAAAAACAAACTTATATAAATCAAAATATACATAAGATTGATTTGATGATTTTAAAAATTATATTTATTTATTTATTTCGTGTAAAATAATAATCATGGCGCAAAATTGCCCATAAAGAGAGTTTAAAAAAAGGATTTTGCAATAAAAATTGAAAAATTGTTCAAATTGAATATATTTAGCTTCTCTTTGTGTACGTTAACATTTTTTTTTTTGAATCATTGTTAATATTTTCGTAATAACAATTAAATAATTTTCATGAATTTTTTCTTCTGTTTAATTTTAATCGATTTTTTAAATATTTTTTACGAGAAATAATTCAACAACCTATGTGATATCAAAATGCTTCCACGCTAGTGAATTTTCATTGTGTTATTTTTCCTATATTCTCATATTACATGGAAAATATCATGATAAAAACGCAAGAAAAACAACAAATAACGATTGTTTGCTGCAAAAAAAATCCTTGGATTCGCAAATAATGCATACAAATTATCGATCGAATTTTTTCTAGTATTTTGTTGTTTGGGACGCCGATAGCCCGACTCTATATAGCGTCGGATATGAGAAAAATACACGCGCATTCCGCTCCGTTTTGTTTTTTTGCATATAACACGAGTTATATGAAAGAATGGGTGGTAGAGATTTTAGAGAGAATAATTAGCCGCATGGCCTCAAGAAAGCATTGCCAGAAGTAACAGAATTTTCCAATAAATGCGCTTGTAAAGCTAACACAATTGTAAGAGACCGTTAGGCTTCCCGGTAAACATCCATTGAGCGTGATAGAATTACGAGGATAAAAGGAAGAATCGCTGCTCGGTTTTTTTTTTTTTGCTTGTATTAAAGAATTTTAGAGTACTTACGATTATCTGCCATCGTGAGGCCGTTCACTGAGTACAGAAATACCGCAAAAAGGCCCACTTAATGGCGGGAACACACGAGATCGACGTGATAGATGCCAATTGTAACTTTTTTCTCAACACGGAGAACGACAGAACGAGTGGAGCTTCAACCGGAAATGAAGCCATCCCGTGATACACCGGAAAAGATGGAACAGCGCGCTCTATCGGAAGAATAAGGAAGTTTAGAAAGCAGTAGCGCCATCGGGCGGGTAGCCACGGAACTACGTTCAAAACTTGCCCGCCATTTTTATCGAAAGTGAAAATTGCAATTTTAAGGTGTTCTCCGACAAGCGTAATTTCTATCCATCGCCTTTTTTTTTTAATTGCAAACGATTAACTAGAATGAACCGATAAGTAATATAAATTCAGGAGAACCAATGTAGTTCGAATGATGTGTTGAAAACAAATCTAGAAATATTTTCATTAAAAAAACGCCTTTTAGTAGATTTTTCCTTTAGATTACTCCGTTGGTACATTTGCCTTTGGTTTTGTATGCAAAGTCAATCAAACAGCCAAAGTACCGACCCAGAGAAAAGGGTATGGAAATTCCGAATTGAGGACGTCCGGTTAGGTCAAAGGTGATCGGTAATTAAAAACTCATCTAGTAAAGTGTTTTTCTTATGCTTAATTGCGTTATAAATACTAATCATTGCTTACGTATTAATAACTCTGGAACCTTTTACATCGTTCAATTGTTACACATGTCGATTATATCTCAAATGTTACTAATTAAGAGTGAGCGCGTTTTTCCGACCATTTTCCTTTTCCGTTCACACTATCTCTCTTCGTTTTTTTTTTCTTTTTTTTTTCGTTATCGCACGAAATACATATATTTACACGAGCGGAATCTTTGGAACAGAGCAGATTCGCAAAATGAGGATCAAAGATAATAAAAAAAAAAAGAAAAAGAAAAATTGAACAGCGACACATCCATGTTTATACGTATGTACTAAAATAATAATGCTTGAGAAATATCAAACTATATCTTATATCTTACATATTTTTCATATCTTACAATCTGAAGTTATATCCTTTCAAGATTAATTTTTCGTTGATTTTATGGGGAAAAAAAAAAAAAAAAAACAAAAAACAAGAAACGTACAGATTTTTTCATGAAAATATTGCTGAAACTCTTAATCGGCCTCAAAGTTGTAATAAATATTCGTCAATTAAGGAAAAATTGCTGAATGATATCCAAGGATTTATCAGCGAATTAATGTCCCACTTTTTTCACCAATTGCCATTTTCTCAATCGTGCTCACTTCCGTTTTTTTCTCAAATTCGCAAAAATATACACGAGAAAATATATCGTCCAATTGCGAACTAAACTAGATAAATTATTTCATTCCAATCATCAAACTTCCGATACAGACGAAATTCTCACTCGAGTCACCATACTCGCAAGGTTGAATATCATACGACAAAAGAAAAAAAAAAAAAACTAACATCAATCCACTGTCAAATTATAGTGGAATAATTCAAAATAATCGATTCCGTTCGATAATTCCGAGAAAGTCATGCAACGTTTTTTGTTTGGTGATCCTTAACTGTTGAGGATCAACCCGAGGATCATCGAAAATTAACGAATTTTCACGATTATTCTCCACTGTGCAATTATAGTGGAATAATTGAAAATAATCGATTCCGTTCGATAATTCCGAGAAAGTCATGTGGCGTTTTCGGTTGGTGATCCTTAGCTGCTGAGGGTCAACCCCAGGATCATTGAAAACTAACGAACTTTCACGATCATTGTCCACTGTACCATTATAGTGGGATAATTCAAGATAATCGATTCCGTTCGATAATTCCGAGAAAGTCATGTGACGTTTTTCGTTTGGTGATCCTTAACTGTTGAGGGTACACCCGAGGATCATAAAAAATTAACGAACTTTCACGATCATTGACGAATGAAAGCGCGTTCGCTTTTCCTTGCGCGCTAAACGCGATTGAGATCAATCGGTAACTTTCGGCGATTTTCGGCCTGACTCCGAGCAGCTCAAAATCATTAACCGAAAACGTCAATGGATCACGAGTTGGAATGCTGGGACGGCGTGAGTCCGCCACTGTGCTCTGGGCTGTGCTTTTGTTTTTTTCTCTTCTTTTCTTTTTTGCGCTTCTTTCGTGCCTCTTTTTCCTCGTCGTGTCGCTTTTGTTTTTTGTGCTTTTTCTCATGTGTATCCGGTCCGCCAATATCAGTGGTCGTTATTTCCTGTCCTAGCGGCAATTCACCGGGTTTGTGCTTATGCTTCTTGTGTTTATTCTTGTGTTTTTTCTGCGGCGCTTGATTCACATAACGATATTGTTCCGGCAGCTTGAATTGAAAATAACAAAAAAAACATCATTATTATTATTATTAATTATTAATAATAATAATGCGTGATATATTTTATTCAATTCTTTGAAAATTACGCTTACAGGACCAGGATGTAACCGGAAACCGGCCAATTGAACGCTAGTCAGAGGAAGAAGTTCTTTGCCCCCTATTGGTGGCTTCTCGATCACGGATCTCAACGAGCTTACGAAAAAAAACATAATGTATTATGAAAAAAAATAATAAAAAAAAAAATGAAATAAATAAAGTAGTGAAAACTACTTTCAGCACGATGTAATCATAATAATGTACTACACAATATATGTACTGTACTATATATATAGACACAATATATTAAATTTTATTTGACAAAATATAATTTATCATATAATGAAATATGCAATATACCTATTGTCCTGGTGTCCAGGAGTATCAATGATTCCCGGCAAATTTGGCAGGAATGAGGATAATTGTTCTTTTAATTTTTTGCCACTGAACTTACTGTAGGAATGCTCGAGGCCATAATAGGCCATCAAATTTGTAGCCCCTGTTAATTCACTTTCCCCTGAAATAAAAAAACAGAGTGATAAATTAATGCTATTGGACTTGAGCAATTCATATTTAAACAAATTTTCCAAAAATTTTTTTTACTATTTTATTATTTATTATAAAATTATACAAGTTTGACCAATAAAATTATATTGAATTGAATTTTCTAACTGTCAATTTAAATCTTCAATATATTTTTGTTTGATTTTTTTTTCACCACCTTAAGGTGTTGGAAAAATCAACATAACCTCAACACGTTTTTGGCCAATTTTTCAATGAGAATAATTAATTTTGTAGACAAAAGTAAATTTTTACAATTCCTTTTATTTGAATCTATTCAGGATCTTGAAAAAAAAAAATGTTTAAAGAACCTGCAGCTATCTTTCTCACTCCCATATGTGTTTCACGTTAGCTCAATAACTTTAGAAAAAAATAATCATTTTTTTTTCTTTTCTTTACCCACATAATCCCTTTTTTCATCGTGCAAATAACAATTGACAGATTGGGTACAAGATTTTGTTATTGTAAAAAAAATGTTAAAAATTAAAAAATTAAAAAAATTAATATTAACTTACCAGGGGGCTCCTTCATCAAGTAGAAGGGCCCACTGTGGACGATGGAGGGGTTTTTGCCGAGGGAAATCGTCGTTTTGAGTGTCCCGGTCGAGTCCTGGCGTGAAACTACGGGGGAACGAGCTCCCCTCGGTGATGACTTGGGTGAGTATTGTTCAACTTTACTACGAAACTGATCGCCCATCATCATCCTCCAGCTTTACTTCATCGCACCTTCGTCACCACCACGACACGCCGTTTCCCTCCGCTTTTTTTTTTGTTTTTTTATAAACTAGTATAAAATTCAATTTTATACGATATTGCAGTAATAAATAACGAAGATAGGAGGATACAGTGAAAGAGACGGAGATCAGGTAGTAAGTAGTAAGGAGAGGAGAAACGAGAGAGAGAGAGTTGTGTGTACGGCAACGATGCTGTCGTCTCTAGTTCTGGCTGGTGCCGTGCCACAGTTTGGAACTCAACAGTTTCGCATAAAGGTCACATTCACACCGAATCCCTTCATGGAAAATATCAAAAATTTCAAACACCATCTTTCTTTGACATTTTGGCGAATTTTGTGACTTTGAAAAATATTACCATTATCAATATGTGCAATAAATGTTGACATATTATTCTCCGAGTTTAAATATAATTTTGATTTTTCATGATATTTCCAATAAAACAATTGCAATGTTTGAATAATTTTTTTTAGACAACGGAAATGCCCGAGTTTATCCGAAACGATCATGTGACGTCACAATGATAGCTGAATGAGCGCATGCGCTCAATTATGAGAGCTTAGAGCTCAGTGTTTAACCTCACTTTTCGTAATGTTTCTTGAAATAGCTTTTATAAAGCCAGGCTAGATGCATTTTTGCCTACTTCTTGCATTAAAATAAATGAAAAAGACGCTGCTGTTAATTACCAAATAGAAATTTTATAAGCATTGTAGTGCTGCGACTAATAACGCATAACATCGTGACGTTTAAAATGGTGGCTAATTCCGTATTTTTGAACACAAGTAAAATAATTCGATTTTTTTTTTCTGAATATTATTATATGAATTTTTTTAATAATCGTCGAATAAAAAAAAAATATCTACCATTTTTGGGCTTTATATCCATTATTTATATTCTCTAAAATGAACAATATCAAAGAATTTTTTACCTTGGAAATTCTTCAGTGTGAACAAAGCTTAATGAACCAGCGTTTGAAAAGCGCGCCATCTCCTGGCATACGTGAGAATTAGATTCAAACTGCTTTTTTTGCAAAAACATCGCAATTTTTTGACATGTTTATAAATGTATTGAACATCAGGCGTAAGAAATGAAAAGAATCAATGAATACTAACGAAAAGAGCATTATGCTATTTCACAAGAGTTAAAACGAGAAGATATTTTTTTCTTTTTTTTTTTACACTTACCGGAAATCCCGAATTGTTACCAAAAATCTCGCAAAGAAACAATTAATTAAAAGCAGAAAAAGAAAATGGGCCTCGTACACGCATCAACGAGCTCACCCTCGGCACCAACGAATCACAATGCAGAATCGCCTCAAGGTTGCGTTCGATGCACCGGTGTTGGTAGCACTGATCCGGGTAATCCCGGAACATTTCAAGATATTCACAAAAAAGTTAAAGATCTTTATCCGCACAATTTTGAGGGTGCAAAGCTGGCAATTAATAAAATATTGAGCAATCATTTTCGGGTTGCTCACACAATTACCCTAAGTCCGGTGACCCCGTCGGGTTATAAATTTGGGGCATTTTACGAGGGAACAACTATGATTGGAAGAGACGAGCATTATCCATCATTGGGCTGTACCGTAATGCCAAATGGAAATCAAACGATAACGTTTATGCATACGCTGGGTTGTCGATACAGAGTAAAATTATCGACCCAAATAGCTGAGAAAAAGTATCAATCTGTCAGTACAGCTCTGGAGTATCGTTCGGACAATTGTACACTATCATTAACACTGGAAAATCCCAATTTTTTCAATGTCAACGGTACGGTTGCTCTTCACTTTTTACAAGCAGTCTCATCGAGTCTTGCTCTTGGAGTTGAAATTGCCTGTCTGAGAGACAACAAATCGCATGTTATTGGCCAACAAACGATAATCGCCGGCGCTGCGAGATACAGCACAGGTGGATTCACCATATCGTCGACCATCGGCGAGGCTGGTCTTCATATTTGCTGTCATCGACGAGCAAGCGAACAATTGCAGATTGGAGCTGAACTCGAGGTCAATCTGCGATCTCACGAGTCTCAAGGAACTATCGTTTATCAGCTCAATGTGCCAAAAGGAAATTTCATCTTTAGGGGCTTAATCGACTCGGAATTTACGGTTTCCGGTGTATTTGAAAAAAAGCTCTCACCTATAATTGAATCATCATTGCTGATAAGCGGAGCTTTGAATCACAAGAAGGGACAATTTCGCGTTGGCGTTGGCCTAAATGTTGGATAAAACCAAATGTTCTTATTGTATTAAATTAGTCATTGATAAAAAGAACAAATTTTAGTCACACTTTTTTTTTATGACTTTTATTCTCCTTATTGGAAAAACACTTTTTGTTTTTGAAAGCCGCATCGACCTTACATCTTACTCTTATTATTCTGCTCTTAAATTCTTTTTTTTTGTATTCTCCTTGAATTAACGGTCGATTCAAGGAAAGAAACAAAAAATCAAAAATTACTCATTCATCGCCATTTGCTATCCTTTCATCCAGATCATCGTTTTTCTTTATTGGCTGTCGAATTGATGATTTTTCCTCATCAAAATTGAGAGCTGCATCCTCACTCATGAGACCGTCTTTGTCGGCGTACTCAAGAATATCGCAGATCAACGGTGACTCAACACCAAGAATATATTCACATGTTTTTGGTTCTAGTAGAAATAACGATACGCTTGATGGGCTTGTCGTTGGATTTTCAACGCACTTTAATTTTACCTGCAATAAATTTAAATATTGTTTCTAGAATCGATTATATAATTTTTTAATTAAATATATATGTATAATACGTTATAATTATGTTATTATTATTAAATTAATAAATATTATTAAAATATAGTTTAGTTAAAAGCGATTTTACCTCTGTTTGTCTCAAACTTCCGGTTTTATCACAGACGCTACCATCGCTATAAAAGTGCGAAAGCTGCTTTCTCGAAGGAAGAGCCTTTGGTCTCTTTTGTGGATGAGCTTTGATCCACTCGATGTGTTTTGCTCTGTCAAATTTGCCAAGATCAACGATCGTTTTGGAACCATCACGCTCAACGTGATATTGAACAACCGAGCGACCGTAACAAAATTCATATTTCCACCAGCCATTTCCCTGATGGCAAAACAAAAAAAAAAACGAAATTTTATAAAAATCAATAACACCTTTACGATTTTGCCTTTTTCGTAAATTTTATCTCACCCCATTGAGGCAATTTTTTCCACTGAGAAAACTTCGAACGGGACTGAGATCCAATGGACCCTGTTCGAGCAAAGAATTTCCGGATTCATCAACATTGTGTTTGTCTAAAACGTCAACCGGATGAATTTCAACTCTGACGCGAGCCTCTCCATCCTAAAATATGACCAACAATAGTACAATAAAAAAAATCAATACTCAATCAGACTCCTCATTTCTCAAAAACGAAAAGCAAGGGATAGTATGAAAAATAAGGACAAAATAAATAATACACAAGCGGTACTCGTAAGAAAAGAAAAAAGAAAAAAAACAATTAATCTAACCTTGCCTTCCTTATCTACATGGAAGATTGTATGAACTTTGTGTGGCTTCTCGTCCTGTTCAATAAAGGATTAATAACGATGCGCATAAATCTTGGAATTGAAGGAGCAAAAATTGATTAAAAAATATGATTAAAAAAAAAAAAATACAAACGATTAATAAAAATAAGAATTACGAGAAAGAAAAACAAAAAATTTGAAATTTTTTTTTTGTAATATGATCTAATTGAGAGGAAAAAGGTATCGAAATTGGTGGATAAAATACCGTGACTTTTTGATGTCTAAATTTTAGGCTCTCGGCTTCGAGGGCGAGAAGAGAACGTGGTTTTTTCGGGGCATTATCGACCGCTAGACAATTTATCTGATTTTCACCCATGCCTCGTGCTCTGTAATCAGGATGTCCGCAGATCAAAGGTGAGAGAACTATTGCTTCGTATTCACAAGTTGATGTTTCTTCCAATGATAGAATTTCATGTTTTCCGTGCCCATAACAAATGTACAAAAGTTTTATCGTTCTTGGCTTATTGATCAAGTCACAAACGGTCCCATTGGTCATATCAATCTCAACATAGGGCATATGAATACCGTCAACTTTTTTCACCGGTGGTCCAGTTTGAAAATTTGGGTTATTGAACCATTTTTCCATTTGCCCTGATTTGTGCTTATCCTTGTCAAATCTGCCAAGATAATATTCCTGTGTTTTCACCTTTTTTCCCTCACGCTCTTCGTGATACTGGCGAACGTGTCGACCATGACATATCTCATAAGTCCAATAAGATTCCAACTGTCAGAAGTAGAAACAAACATTTTTGGTTTTTTTCTTTTTTCAATTTTGCAAACTTTAATACTTGATGGAAAATTTTGAATTCCTCAGACCCAAAAACATAAAATGCAGATTGGAGACAAAAATTTGTCTGCTATCTGAGAACGCAAGAAAAAAATATATATACATATATATGTATATATCGATCGAAAAAAATTAATTATAATACCCTGAATGAGCAGGAGTTTTGCTCAAACAGAGGCTGCAAAAATTCCATTGGATCAACACCGTGAAATTTTTCCGTATATTCGCTCTCTTGTTCCGTGGTGTCAGGAATAAGGCATTGATATTTTTCATTGTTGGCAGTAGTAATTGAATATGGCTCTGTTTTTGCTTGCTGTTCCTGAAATAAATAATTTGCCTCGATTAATTTGATTTTATGATAATTTATTTATCATCACGAATAAAAATGAAACTTGCACTGTGCAGCAATTACATCAACGTACCTTAAAATCTGCGGTACTTTTGCCGGGCCAGTTTATCTTAAAAACAATTTCCGTATCGTCCAGTCCGGCAAAATCATTGCCCCGTGCGAGCAATATTACAACTAATAGTATCGTCCACGATACGAAATTAATTATCAACATTTTTACGCTCGATAATATTTTTTTTCTTTTTTTTTTTCTACAATCTTCACAGAACAATGATAATTATTATCTTCTTGCTAAAAGTACGTTTTTGTTGATTGCATTGATATACTTGTTAACTGACGTTATTTTTCTGATATTATTTCAATACGTCGCTCTTTTTTCTCTGTGTCAATACACAGGACACAGGCAGTTTTTCCTTTTTTTCTTTTTTTTGCACTCGACCGATTATTTGACGTATAAAACATACATAGATGGCAAGGTGTTTAGCCTTTTCCGATTCACCGTGCACACAATGACACGTAACGCAATTTTACTGGGGTGTACAATATTACGTGTTTTACCATCATTGAATCATTTTCGTTGAAAATTATTTCGAGAAAACGCCAAGCGCAAAACAAACCTCCCAATTAACTCAGGTAGAGGCAATATTTTACGACGTTGAAGTCCTCGAAGAGAATTTAAAAAATGGTGTACTAATTAATTATCATTTTATGTCATTTGTGAAGTGTAATATGGTAAAAGGGACTATAAGCGACATCTCTCGGAGATAGAAACGGTTAAACTCATCTTTTCTATCTCCGAGAGATGTCGCCACTTGTCAGTTCACTGATCCATCTGTTGGGAATTCGAGAACTCTCTATTTTTCACTATAGCTAGTTACTTTCATAAAGAAACAAAGTTCTCATACTTTTCATTCCTAGTTTTTAGTTAGTATTTTAGTGTAGTAGTACACGAGTCATTAATATAAAATGTCATATTCTTTCTAACAAGAAATACAGTCAAACGATAAATATTCATTTATCCTCAACCTGAAACGTTCAATTATTAATGTTATGGTTGCTCAAGTACCATAATCCAGTGACAAGTGGCGGTATCTCATAGAGAATATATGAGTTTAACCGTTTCTCTACCTTCGAGAGATGAGTTTAACTGTTTTTATCTCCGAGAGATGTCGCCCATAGTACCTTTTTGCTCTTCCTCTCACGCAGATTCAACTTTTACTACGACTACGCGTGTTAGATGATGACATAATTACTTTTGTTTGACGTCTCTCATTCGCACGGAGCTCAGCTGTTATTTAAAGCTGTCACAAAATGTCAATATTCGAAACGTTTTTAAAAAAATTATTCGGTCAAAGAAACAATTACGAGCCTCCGAATCAAGGGTGAGTAAGATGTAGAAAGATTGATTATTTAATGAGAATATCGAACGCGATTGTCGAAAGTTCGAGAATGTTCTAGACATTTGCCAATGTCTTTAAAATCACTGTTAATTTTGTAGAAACATTTTATCGTTTTTTTTTTCTATGGTCTACTCGAAAAATTAATTTAATAAGCTTGAACGTTTTGCAGCACCTTTGATTCATTTTATTGCGATTTTATTGCGATTCTCATGCCTGAAATAATTTTAAGTCAGAAAATCGTATTTAAAAACGTGTATATGCTGTACGGAAATTACCAGACAATTTTCTTCATATTACAGTACGAATAAGCTAAAGTACAATCATATTAGATATCAAATGTGCCAAGAATCAATCAAAATTTTTAGAGTTTATAATATTTTTTTTTTTTTAATCTCGATATATTGAAACTCAATCAAACTGCTCAGAGTATAATAGAAAAAAAAAGGAAAAATGTAAAAAAAACTTGCAAATTGCTACCTCATATTTTTTCCTCCACTTTCAAAGCTTATCTTTTATGAAAGTGCCGAATTCAATTTAAAAAAAAGAAGAAATGGTTTTAAATGATTAAGTTAAATTTGCACATTTCAATTTATCCTTATTTTCTATGCGATGCCCATTAACCCTCCGTTACTCACGTGGGGTGTAGGGCACACCCCAGTGTTTTTTTTCTCGAGAACTTCATTTTCAATTATCTCCTTGTAAAATATTGATTTTCGGGTTAAATACGAATGAATCATGTTTCTGAGGGCCTTAAGATTAATAAAAAATTGAATATTTGTTGGAAAAGTTCAATTTGTTATTGAAAAATGTATAATTGAAGTTGGGGTGTTGGGTACACCCCACGTTGATGGATTTTTTTTCACGTGAGTAACGGAGGGTTAAAAAGAAACATTTCAGTTTCGAGGATCATCGTCAATATGGCGACCGATTCAGAAATCCAATTTGGCAAACTGATGATGATGACGATGACGATGCCGGTGATTTCAGGTAATTTTCTCATTCCATTGAAATTTAATTAACACTCTCACAGTCTTATGAAAAATTTTGATGCTGATAAAATTGATATTTTCATATTTTATAGACATCCTGAGACAGGAATGCACTTTAACATTTTTACCGATCCATTTGAAATTACTCGTTACTTTGAATCTCAAATGGATGGAATGCTGAAGGATTTTTTTCATGGATTTGGCAATGGATTTGGAACTGCTATTGAATCCTTTGATGGTGTGTATTAATGTACAAAAAAAAATTAAATAAAAATCCAATAAAAATCTATGATAAACTATTTTTATAAGCATATTTTATCAAAATAATATTTATTTTCTAGGTAATAACTCGTTTGGGGCAATTCCATCGATTGAACCATCGCGAAGAAACTTGAGAGATACATTTTTGAAGCCTGGATACGAATATCCACCGATTCAAGGATCGGATAAATCAAAATTGGATATTGATTTGGATGGACAGTAAGAATTTAATTATTCATTTTGGGGGTTAAATAGAAAGTCGTTAACACGAGCTTAAGATTGAATTAAAGCCTGCGCTAACGTTTTGCGATTAAGCCCCGAGGATGCTTTACGATTGTAAACTATTTCATCGAAAAATTCGACCTGTTGAAAATTTTTGAATTTCTCATACAATAATTCCACACATTACACTTGTGCAGTTTTATTTAAAAAAATTGTATTCTTCAAAGATTTTCAATAAGAAAAATTTCAAAATTGTGAAGATTCTTCTGGACTAAAAATGTATTGCAAGTTCTGATCAAATTAGACTTTTCATTGCAAATCTATAATTGAAGGATCCTCAAATGACTTTGCCCTTTGTAAAGAATATTTGAAAACAAAAAAAATCCTAAATTTTCATTAATCAACAGACTCAGTGCAGCCGATCTTCCAAAAGTATGGAAAGAGCCTTCCGAACTTCAGCCGATACAGCCAAGAGTTCCTCGTAAATTTTCCTTCAACAGTACTTTTGGAAAATCCATCACGAGTCAAATAGTGCGTCGACCTGATGGAACGATCGAGCACAAACAAACAATCACAGACAGCGATGGAAACACCGAGACAACGATTACTCGACAAATTGGTGACAAAACTCACACTATTAAAACGCAAAGAGACAAAAATGGCGTGGAGACAAAAACCGAAGATTTGATCAACATCGATGAAAGTAAACAAAAAAATTTTTAAAAATAATCATTTTTTTTCTACCATGACTAAAATTCTTTTTCTTTTCGTTATTTTTCTAGATCAATTGGTGGATTTTGAGAAGAAATGGCAACCGATAGACCAACCAAAATTCACACCTGATACATTAAATCCCTTCTCATGGCACAAATATTTTAATTTCAACCCAAAATTATAATAAAAATGTCCAAATACATTTTGTTACCATTAGTAAAGTAGTTGTACAATTAGACTTAAACAAAAATACGAAAAAAAACATTTGCAATGTCGACAAAACGTCCGATATTCCCATCATATATCTGTGAACAAATAAATTTTGACAAATAAAAAACCGTCAAAAACATGTTCACATATGACAGGGCTGTTTTTTTTTTCAACCGTAATTTAATTTAATTATTGTATATAGTTATATACTGTGCGCGGCATAAATGTATATATATATATATATATATATATATATATATATATATATATATATATATATATATGTATGTATATTTATATATATACATATATATGAGCAACCGAGCCTGTTTTGTTTGGCTTTTCTTTTTCATATCCTTTTTTAGCCCCCTCAAAATTATTTCGTAATCTGCAGATGTAATTCATTGAAATTGAAGATTTAACGAGAAAAAATCTTGTCGATACAATGTAAAATTTTACATGTGCATCGTAAAGTCTGTCGTTATAATTTGCATGTAACAATTACCGTATATCGTTCGTTTATTGTTAAGTATTCATACAAAACGAAAGATCCTACGCAATTTTGGCCCAACATATTTACTCTCAAATTTGATCTTAAGATTGATTTTAATTTTCAAATATAGAATGACTTGATTTTCAGCCTAAATTAGAGTTTAAATTTCAAACTTGAGAATTAAACGTAAAAGCTTAGAATTAAAATTTTCATATTTTTCTATACGATGTAACGCCCAAATTTTCGATCGTGAATTCAATCTCAAGTTCAAAATTAAAGCCTAATTTTGAGCCGAATTCAAACTGAGAATTAAGTTCGAGCTTAAGATAAATCTTAACACTCAATTTGAGACTTAAAATTTGGGCTTTGAGTGTGTTACGATCCACAGTGCTATTGCAACTTTTTTTCTCTTGTTTTTTGTTCGAATCCATTTTTAATAAATGTTTGGTCGACCAAGCAGTCTTTGGGTGTGAACATGTACGTTTTTTTTGTCTAAATACTCGAGCAAGCCTGTATTGATTATAATTTAAAAAATATATATATATTTATTTAAATAAACGATTAAACAGGCAAAAAGGACATCGCAGATAAAATTATAGTAAATGAATCAAAAAATAAATCCGCATAGGTGCTTTATTTTTTATTTATTCATTTCCCTTCTCTCAATACTCGTATCATTCTTTTTGCAAAATATCCAGGGAATTTGCGCGCGATGCGAACCTGGTAATTTGCACAAACAGAAAAAAATAAAAAAAAACCGCGACTTTGCATTCAATCATTCTTCGAACATGCTTCAATCCGTCGTTCAAGTTGCAAATATAATTTTTTCGTTCAAACTCATCGAAAAATCGACAAGTACATACGATATTATAAAGTTGTGTGAAAAAAAAAAAAAAAACGTGAGAAATTGCGTAGCGAGTCGATTGAATGAAAAAATTTCATTCGCAATTTTGACGAACAAATTGTCGCATTAAAATCCGTACATAGTTAAACATACATCTCGTATTATTATTTATACACAAGTGCATATATATATATATATATATATATATATATATCGCATGCGCATGTAAACGTATATACAAATAACTTGCCGTAAACGAGCAAACAATTTTATCCTCACTATCCGAGCACCAACTACGATTAAGTTAGTCTACAATGCTCTTAAACGTGATCCCCTTAATTTTCCTTGCTAAAAATCCACCATGATTTCTCATCATTGCGAATGTTTCTTTTCATATACTTTTTTTTCCCCTTCTTTTGTAATTTCCCACGACGTTAATCGCGTTTTATTCTGTTACAAAAGAAAGAAAGAAAAAAAAGGAAACAATTTTTTTGTTTTTTTTTTCCCCAGACAGTGTATAAAATTGTCACTTACCTACGACACGATAAATACCACAGTTATGTCTATAGAGTTCCATTATATATACAATGTCTATTTATCGAGATAAATTTTCCAATCGAGACGATAAATGTCTAAGAACGATGACGAACCGAGGCCTAACCCATGAAGAACAAACGAAAAATAACTCGACAAAAGTCCAGCCAAGGACGAAAAGAATAATTGTAATTTTTTTTTCTCTCCCTTACGATTTCACATTTGGAAAAATCGCAAATTGCCCAGAATTTAAAATAAGTAATCTGGAATCGGACCTGAGTTATCCTTATTATATTTTTTTTCTTTTCTTTTTCTTCCGCCTCACGAAATAAATGAAAAATTTAGGAACAACAAAAGTGTTTGGAGCGTTTGTGAATGTTGCAATTGATAATGATCTGTGCACACCGATGGTGCATTTCATTGTTGTTTTTTTTTCGTGTTTGGCCTTGTTATATCTCATTTTACGAACGAATCGTCATGTACGAGTCTTCGATTAGCTTCACTAAACGTTTTTTTTTTTTTCTAGCAATTTCCACAAAATACGCGCTAGATTGATAAATCTCCTATTCTCTGAAATTTCATTAGCGACGACGAGTGTCAATTATTCAATATTTGTAGATCGCTTAATGTTCGTCAGCCAATTATCAACGATATCTCGTTTTTATTTTTCTTCCTCTTTTTTCCTCGGGATTTTCTCGATTGATATAATGAAAATAGTACCAGCCTTGCAAACGACGAGCGACTAACAATTTTTTTTTCTTCCTTTTTTCTTCCTATTTCCTATAAACATTTGAATTATCGCTTTAACGCGTTCAATTTTTTTGCCTCTCGTTGAAAAAAAAAAACGATATATCCTATTCCTGACCGAAACCCTCGGTTTCCTCGATCGCGTAATTCAACTTTTCTACCATTTGGTCGTAGCTCTTGTAAGGCGGAAGATCCAATCTGTTAAAACACGTGTGTGATCTTGGCAGCCACGTGTCCTTGCCAACTTTTTCAATGCAGAATCTTTGGGGTCCGTTGCTTCCTGCAATTTTTTTTTCAACAAAATACAAAAATTCGTACACGATATATTTCCATTAAAAAAAAATCTAATGCCAAAAGGAGCGCGACCTCATTTTATATATATACGTATACGTTTGATTTATTAAATTCTCGAAATTCATAGCTTTTGTAATTTATGCGTCAGACGTTTCTACATTGTAGCATCTTTTGTCCATGAAATTAGAATTCCCACAAAAATAAATTATTACCATTTCATAAATGATATTCACATTAAAAAAAAAAAAAAAAAATCTTATACAAGGAACGTATGAAAAATTCTTGGCAGAGATATATATATATATATATTTAGTAGCATTTGCTTTGACGACTCACCCATCAATTCGGCGAATCCACCGACCGGGACACGACATGTTCCTGTGACAAATTGTAGTAACCTCGCCCGTTTTTCACTATCGGTCGTTCTCACAAACTGCAATAAACATTATATGTTTATATTATTATTATTATTATTATTATTTAGTATAATTTAATAAGAGAATCGACATAGCCAGAATTCATACCTGCCAGAACCATAAAACTTGTTTGCTATTACGCGTGTAATGCCTGTAAATGGCATTTCGTTGCCAATCATCAACATCAATTTCTTGCATACCGCAGAGCATCAGCTCAAGTTCTCTCTCGTCGAAATATTTCAGCCATTCAAGCGGTACGACAGAATTGAAACCTTCCAAAAAGGCTTTTGTCTGTTCTTCGATTCCTCTCGTCATTCGCCATTCAGTCATGAGCCTGTTGATATAATTTGTTAAAACTACCAGGCGAAAATAGGCGAGATGAATTATTATTATTTTTTAAATCTAATAATAGCAAATATTTTAATTTCGCTTGCCTCATGTACTCTTCTTTGTTTTCCTCCACGACTCTGATCTTATCACCACCATCCTTTAATTCATGATGTATAACCTGACCAAGAATCTCAAAATCTACACTGTAATAGAGCTCTAGGCCACACTCGTCGATATTGTTCTCTTTGATCCATACGAGAGATTTGTAAAATTCCGGATCTATAGACTCAATGTCTTTCATGATTAATTTTTTATTGAGCATACGCTTGTAAAAAGGCATGGTAAAACCGCTGTATATGAAACGTCCATGATAGAGAGCCTAAAATTCAATTTAAAATAATAATAATTTCTCATTCTTTCATTATAATTAAGACAATGTGGTCTTGGTGAAAAATGAAAATTTTCATCAATTTTATTCAAAGATACATTAAGAGAATCCACGACAAAGTTAAATTTCACAAATTGCTTCTGTTAATTGTATAATTTGAAAATATGATTTTTTTTTTCCCCGAAATTTGAATAAATGATTGAAAAAAGAAAGAGTCGACCACATTTAGAGAGTGAGGAGAGCGTTTGTTTGGGATTTTCGTATTGCCTTAATCGATGGAATATTTTTTGAGTAAAATTGCTTATTACCATTGCGATAAACCTGCCGATAAATTTGAAATACTGCAAATGGTCCGGATTAACGTAAGAGGCTGGATTTATTTGCAAGCTGTAATTGCTCTTGTTGGCATATTCAAACAGGCAATACATCGGATTGAGTACTTCGTGGCTCAACAGGAAAAACCATTCCCTGATAAGAAATTAATACGTATTTTATATAAAATATTATTGATAATCTACGATCTCTTTTCTATCGGAATTATTATCGGATCAGTATGACGTATCTACTCACCTCGATACTCCGCCGTAATCGAGACCCTCTTCACCCTTGAAGATTATATACAATCTTCGACGTAGCGCAAAAGCCTCGGCGTTCATTATTTGGTGATAAGAATCCTCAAAAAGTGTTTGTCTACTCACACTGATTTTTATATGATTTGGCATCGCGTTCGTTTGACACAGAAAACGAAATTGCGATAATTTCCAACGGAATGATCTCTCGTACGCTCTTGGCACGCGAAAAACACCTTTAGGTCTAAAGAAAAGAAAAAACAAAATTTCATATACAGGAATGAATTTCGAATATTCATTCACGAGCGAATATTCCTTATCAATTTGAATTATATATTTATATTTATTGTGCGATTTTTTTTTCTATCACGCGAATATTCTTTTTCTTGACGCGAATTATTGAAATTTTTTCAATTATACAAAAAATTAACGATAAGAGAGTGAGAGTGAGAGAGAGAGAGAGAGAGAGAGAATTTTATTCAGTATTTTACCCTTTCGGTGCTCCTGGCCGAGGATCTTGGAATGTTGTAGTTCTCGTATTATGATCAACGAAATATCGTACACCATCCTCGGTTAGGCGAATTTCCCATCCGTCAGGTAATGGAGGCTCGTCGATTCCTGTCTCTTGTCCCTGTGTACGTGGATCTTCCCACTGTGTCGTTCGATTTTTGTGATTTACGTAATAAACTCGGCCTTCCGGTTGCTTTCGTCTTTCCCATCCGGCGGGCAAAGGACCAAGAGCGTCATCCTCCTCGACGTTTGAAACTGAGGGTCCAGCGACGGCCGGTTGACCTTGAGGCTAATTTAAATATATGATATTTTTTTTTTGATTGACCTAAACTTGTCAAGTGTAATTATGTAACTATTTTACAGAATCATAATGAAAATGCACGATTTTCAAGCCAAAAATTTCAAAATTAAACGAAAATTCTTTAAAAAATTGTTACTTAAATTTATTAATATTTTTTTTTGTTATTATAACTATTATTATTATTATTCATAATCAATATTCTTAGTATCTTCAATATGGTTAATTTTCTTTCCAATTAATTCATTAATAACTTTTTAGCATTATTATTATTATTTAATTGAAATGTGTTTACTATTTTCAATATGATTGATTCTTTTTAAATTTTACACATATGGAAAATTAATGAATTTTTCATAAAATTAAACTGTGCGATCGAGAAAAATTATGAGGGTTCAAACATCGATCGCAAAAATTTAGGGAATAATTTTTTTTTTTTTTGCCAAATTGTTATCAAACCTGTGGATAGAGAAAGCGTTGATTTCCCTGCTGAACGACATATTGTCGTTCACCCTGCCAATGTTGAAAGTGCTGAAGTCTTTCGGTGTTTGGTCGTTGCCACGTTGTACTTCTCGTATTGTGATCAACATAATAAATTCTACCTCTCGGGTCACGACGAACTTCCCATCCAGATGGCAATGGCTGAGGTCTTTCCCATGATGTGCTACGAGTATTATGATCGACGTAATATCTTCGTCCATAAATATCATAACGCATGTCCCAGCCAGCTGGCAAAGGTTCCTCGTTTGCCGTTGAATTTTCAGTTTCAGCTGAGCCAACTGGGGCAACTTGAGCCCCAGACTGAATTGTTGGTGTGACTGCTGATGAGGCAACATTATTACCAGCAATAATGGAATTGTGACTGTTTGTCGTTTCATTTGGAACAGCAGGTGTGCCAGTCTCGACAATTTGTGAATTAATCATTGTCATTGTACCCTGGCCAATAACAGAATTATAACCAGAATCATGAAGCATATTCGATGAACTCCGTTGTACCATTGTCGATTGAACTGTCGATGGAGCTGTATTTTCTGTTCCCTGTCCACGCATTAGAGCTCTTATTCCACCATTTAATATACTACGATTATTTGTCGTATCGCTATTTGAGGCACCTGCGATTTTTAAACGAAAGAAAAAAAATATTCCACTTTATTCTAAACTCCATCTGAAAATATAATTTCATTAAATTTTGATTTTTCGAATAAACTTACCAAGAGGCAATGGTGCACCTGCGATCAAACATTGCGACTGTCGATTTTGTTCATTCGAGGCGGGTGCTGTGACAATGCTCATATCGATCTTTAAACCATCAAAAAGCGTCACCAATTCGCCAACTTTTGAAAATTGCGAATCGTGCTTGCTCTCATTCAATAAATCGAGTGTAAGCTCAAGATTTTCCAACTTTCCATTGTAATGGGACAATATTTGAAATAAACTTATACGTTTTTCTCCTATCAATGTATCTTTGCGAAATGTACTGTGATCGAACAAACGAAAATGTAATTCTGAATAAGGAGTTACGAGAATCGTAAATTCTTCGTTCCATTTTGGCTGATAAGTTGATTTTGAAACTTCTGTCTTTCTTGGACTTTTGTCATCGACTGAAAATTCAATGTATGGATTTGGTTTTAGAAACGATGAACTCCTCAGTACTGCAGCTTCAACTAGAAATGGGAAAAAAAAAACGTTTACATTTGTAATTAGAATAAAAAAAAGAAAATGATAAAATACACACAAATTTATTCAATTTATTGTCTTACTGGTTATGCTGAGCTGATGAAAACCCGGTGATCCCGCCTCACCCTCGCAATGAGACATCGTTGAAGGCTCTATTGACCAAACTTATCCTAGGGAAGTGATCATAATATTGCTCTTTCGCAGTACAATTTTACCATCTGAAAAATAAATTATAGTAATTCGTTTTTAATACCCTGATATTTTTAATCCTTAAAATGCAATGTGAAAAATGGTACCTGATCCACACAAATCTGGGTCGTTCGAGTCCGATGATTTTTTTTCATTTATTCAAAGTAGTTCTAAAAATCCCAAATAATTTGTGTATATACTTTCAGCTTTGTAGAATAAATGGCTTTACTTCATTTTGGAAAAAAAAATTAAGTTTAGCATCATTTAATTATCGAAGAATAATCAATAATTGGGGAGATAAATTTAATCAACCGGACATGAAAGACCCATCTTGGTACAGAAAGGGTTAATTTATTGATGCAATACCAAAACTAAAATTCAAATATGTTTCTTATTATATCAAGAGATTAGGCAAACGATTATAATTTACCTCTTTGCCAGTAAAATTTTATTTATGCCAAATTTAGTAATAAAATATATTTATAATTCCTTTAATATGTATAAATATTTTTATGTATATTTATTTTTGCCTTATATAAATAGCATTCAAAATAATGGAATAAAAATTCTAAATCTCATTCTACATGACAATTGATACCAATAACAAACTGCCAATATCCTATTATCATAAAAATACTAAATCAATAAACTACTTTGTAATTGTACTAGCAAATAAAGCTAATATAAAATTTAATCATTTGCAATATCAGGTATATTAAAAAATGTATAATCCCCTTAATGCATCAATAAATTTGCAATGTATTGACATTTTTTTTTTTTTTACCATATAGCAATGAAAATTGAGCAATAAAAAAGCTGCATTCCATTCTGTATTAAAATGATACGAAAAACAAAGGTCCAAACGTGATGCTTCTTATCATATCAATGGACTAGAGATAAGTTTAACACGACGAAATACGTTTCATTTTAAAACTCGACTATGTAGAAATTAAAATTATTACTCAATAAAGTTTTCTAATACACACTTGAGATGTTGAAATTAATCCATTCTCGAATCACTGAGAAAATCGAAAAGGACACACTGTATACTTTAATGTTGTGTTTGTTAAACAGAAATCAGAGCGCGATGGTATATATGACGAAATTACGCGACAACTTTCTCACACAATTTATAGTAGAAAGTGATCGAATATATAAGCGATGAAACTGATGGCGAATTGCACAAAAAAAAATCCAAAGATTTAAATATTATGTATACCGAGAGAATTAAAGATAATTTTACATTCTATTTTTGAGTAATTATGATTACTGTCATTCGCGCACGCCTGTGTGTGTGTGTGTGTGAGTGCTCCGAAAGGAAATCGCTCTCTTCCGTATCGTACATTTTTTCATATTTTTCTTGTCTAATTAAAATGATTGTTAAGTACGAACCTAAAGCATAAAAGAGCAATTTCCGGTGAATATTCGAATACGATGCATCGCACGTTAAATAAACAATTATTCGTTGTTCAAACACTCCCTTTCTGCGTTATCATTGAACTTCAACTCACTTCAACTATCGCTCGGCCACCATTTTCCAATATAGTACCAACGAAGATAGTAGACCTCTATCTTCGTTGATAGTACCCAAAATATAACTACGTCAAGCAGAGGGCGCAGGCTGACAAACTTTATTATTTCAGGCTTGCAAAAAAAAGATCCCTTGTTTTTTCAACAAAAAACCCTACGCGCAATTTATCTAGGCTCTCGCCGCGACATCTGGCGGATTCGCAATGGGTTGTTGAATCAGTCGGTAAGAAAGCTGCGATTCTCTATATATTTTTTCATAGCCTTAGAAACAGTTAATATTTCGAATCAGAGCAAATTAACTTTTGTTTGTAAAATTAATAGAGACGTGTGAAAAAGCTCATTTGTTATAATGGGAAATATCGAGTCTGATCGTAAGAGAGAGAAAACAGGCAAACGCGGCTTTGTTACCGATTGGGTTTTCACACAGCCCTATATTTAGAAACTTTTTAGCTCTTTTTGTCAAACTTCCAAAATTATTACAATTATATCATAGCTATTCTCGCTATCTTTCCTCATTCTATTTTATTTTGAATGCCAAATTGCTTCCGGCAGTTTGCACAGAACATCATATCTAATCTAGCAACAAGAAAAAAACTTTACTTCCGTTTTGCATGCATGAGTTGCGCGTTCATTATATTGAACAATTGAACGATATAAATCGTATTCTATATATATATATTTTTTTTATCCGATAAGCCAATAATGCCAATAATTAATTGTTATAAGTATTCGCGCAAATAATACGACGCGTGTTAGAGCGTCAATTCTTTTTTTTATCTCCATTTTATTTTCTTTTGATCGTGAGAGGGAGCATCTCATATGCGCGATTAGAGTGGCGCACAGAAAATTTGGGTCGATGTAAGAAAGATGGCGGCTGCTAGTGATTTGTGGTGTGCGTGAAACTGATCGCACTTGTAGGCTTTTTTCAACGAATAAAAAGCATTATTATTCACTATTTGAATATAAATTCGTAAAACTTGAAAGTAAAGAAAAATTATTTAATTACACGGCACGTTTATCACGGGTTTCTATTTCCGGTTAACATGATACGTAGATAAAACCGCGTTAAAATAATTTCCCGTGATTTATATGACTGTGGCGATTTTTTTTCATAAATTACTATCCATGTTAGTGTCCGAGAAGAGTATAGTTTGTTTACTGGGGTGCTGCTGCTTGTGTAATAGAACGACAAGAAGCCGTGTTAAAAAGCCATCAATTGTAATCGTAAAGAATACGATACTGGCGATTAATCAAAGCCGGACTTCGGCCCGGTATTACGAATAATAAATAAACAAAATAATGCTGAAACAATTGCAAATGGGAATGAGAGCTTTTCTCCTGATGGCTTCCCGTGTGTGGACCTGCGTCTGCTTTCTACTCAAGAAGCAGGTTAGAGCCGTAAGTAGGTGCTTCGCGCCTGGTAGTCAAAAATTACTTTTTTTTTTCTCTATACTCGCGCGCACGAAAAATCACCATAAAATGTTTCATTGTTTCTTCATTTTTGTTTCCCCCCTACGTTCGATTTACCCTTTTACCCGGCCTATTATTATTACTATTTTTTTTTACGCTTCATATTGCACGGCATATTTGTATATTTTGTTCGAACTTTGTACCCGATTTCTTTCATTTTTGTTTATTGCCACTGCTGCCAATTTTCTTTTTTTTCTTTTCAATTGAGAAAAATTACGAAATTATTTGAGAAATGTTTTGTCGCGCAAGGTTAATGTCCATATTAGTGACTCTCATGCAGATATTTGCGAAATATGAATACGTAAAAATGCTAATTGACGGAATTTTTTGTTTTTCTTGTATTTTTTTTGTTTTAATTAATTTTTTCATCCAGACAATTGCACAATTTTAAATATTCGTATATGCTTATTTTAAATTGCGCAATTGACTAATTTAATGACTGGCGAATTTCGTGACTATCGGCTAAGTGACCTGTGTAATTTCCGGTCACTGACTGGTACTTTTCGTCATCGTTGTACCGATTAATGGACACATTTAAGACACGTGCTTCTATGCAAAGTGTCTTGTCCTTTTCAATGTCAGATTTCTATGGCGGACATGAAATTTCTAATTTTGTAGTAATTCTGATTTTAGTTGTTTTACAAATTTTAAAACAGATTACGAGCTGTATGATATTTTTAATTTTACTTTATTACCTTAATTTCTTCTTGACTTTCGGTTATTAATTTACCAACAGCTCAATGCTATTAATTCGTTGAACGCCATTATTTTTTTTTTTGCAAAAAATGTACACTTATATTGTTTTTTTCCATTCAATCACCCTAAAGATTTGAAAAATATTTTTCAATTATATTTTCACACCTTTTAACAAATATTGTTAATCGATTTGTATGTCCTAAAAGTTTTAAATTAATTTCATTGCAAGACCATGAAAAAGTACTAAACTACAAACTCCTGTATATATATATATATATAGATATATATGTTACTATATGTTATAAATACATTTATATTTAAATTTGGATGTAAATTAATTTCTGAAATTGCAAAATTCACATTTCACAAGGAGAAATTGAAGAAAAAAAATGTATTATGAGCAAAAATCAACTGATTGGTCACTAATTGGTACATTCTCACCTTATCGTTGATTCAACAAAATGTATATACATATTTTGCAAACTATGGTGATAATTTTGTTTCATCCCCGATTCCATTATTTTTCCTTTATTGGTATTTTAAAATATATATTTTTCTCATAAAATTTTTATTAATGTGCAAGAGCTTTTATGCAAGTAGCCAAATATTGAAATATACCAAACCTGGGGAAATTCGAACGGACTTTTTTTTTTTGCCATCATTTCATTGATGTTTTTGATTTTTTTTAGATTTCGCAGATGCAGCCGGTAAAATACGAAATCTTCCCATTGTCTCCACTCTCGAGGCATAGACTGAGTGAGTCTCAAATGAAAATTTGTCTTTTTAAGGAGAAAATTGTAAAAAAAATGATAGAAAAAACAAAATAATAATAATGTAATTTTTGTTACTTTTTCTGTTATGACGACGATAAAGGCATAGTCAAGAGGAAAGTATTGGTGTTGGATCTGGATGAGACACTGATACATTCGCATCATGATGGAGTGGCAAGGCCAACAGTGCGGCCAGGAACTCCTCCTGACTTTGTTCTCAAAGTGACGATAGACCGACATCCGGTTAGATTTTTTGTCCACAAAAGACCTCATGTGGATTTCTTTTTGGACATTGTTAGTCAGTGGTATGTACATTTTTAGCTCATACAGTAAAAAATTTGAGATGATCAAATTTTACTCTTTTTAGGGCATTTTTTTTATATATTAAATTTTTATTAACTATAATAATGATATGACAAATGCTTTCCGAGCTTTAAATCAAAATGAAGCGAAGAACTGTACACGATGGAGCATTTAAATTTCTGGTTAAAAACAAAAAAAAACCACCAACGGCATGTAGCCAAAGTCATTAACGCTTATTGGATTTTTTTTTGAAAAAATCATTAATTTGATACAAAAGGGAAAGTCATTTTACCGTTAATAAATGTTGAGGAAATTTCATAAGCGAAATGTGAAAAAAAAAAAAAAAAATTGATTACAAATCCTATTAATATTTTTTCTTCCTGTTTTTCATAATTCATTTATTTCTGTTGCAGGTACGAGCTGGTTGTTTTCACAGCATCAATGGAAATTTATGGTGCCGCTGTAGCGGACAAATTAGATAACAACAGAGGTATCCTGAGACGTAGATACTATCGACAACATTGTACACCAGAAATGGGTTCATATACAAAGGACCTTGCCGCAATTTGCTCAGATCTCGCATCGGTCTTCATACTTGATAACAGTCCCGGAGCTTACAGAGCTTATCCACGTAAGACAATTTATGAATTTACGAATTTTCTCAACTCCAAGTAGCAAAATTACTAAAAAAAATAAAAAAATTATCTCAAAAATTTCAAATTTTTCACAAATACCAACGTCATAGAATGACAATGAGTCCCAATATTGATCAACTAATTGTGATAAATCTGTGCAACGAAAAAAACCTTGCTAGAATCGTTGCCAAATATTAAAAAAAAAAATTTCATCGATATCTGGTTATCCAATTATTATTATTATTATTATTATCGTGAAATATTTTTGATTTTTATCTTTACAATGCTCTTTACATCGCTCTGATGCACACAAAGATTTTATCTTCATTGATTTGATAAAAAAAAAATAAAAAAAAAGATAAAAATCAACTCATTGTTAATTTTTTGTTCGTTCGTTAATGGTAAAATGTATAATTTATTTTTCCAGACAATGCCATACCGATAAAATCGTGGTTCAGCGACGCCGGTGATACGGCATTGCTGAGTCTCCTTCCAGTCTTAGACGCATTACGTTTCACGCAAGATGTTCGCTCGGTACTTTCTCGAAATTTACACCTACCACATACCGGATAGCGCTGTCCTCATGAATGAATTCACTATAAATAGATTAGAAATCCAACAGCTGCTAAAAGTTTAGTGTGTCTAACATAGGATTACTATTGTTATTAATAATATGAACATTAGGACACTGCTATCCAGGTAAAGTGATTGATTATCATGATGAAAATGAGACCTTCCCTTCCCTCCACTAAAAAAAAAAAAACAAAACAAACAAAAAAAACCAAAAAACAAAAAATCAATCCTACATCCAATTCGATTTTTTCTATACTCGTGAAATTGGCAATAAGGAGGGGGGGCATGACACGAGACAAATTTGCGGGACTTTTGGTCTCTACCTCTGCACAAATCCTAGAATCAATATGCTTGTTTCTTTTTTTTTCCCTCTTTATTTCTGTTAAAAAGAAAAAAAAAAAAAAACAACAAAAAAAACCACAAACTCAATTTATTAACTGTATATAATAATTACAATCGCTACTCCATTATTATTCTTTATATACGGAAATTTATACATCATGCAACAGATTTGAAAATATCCGGGCACCTCAAAATATTTAACATTTCATGATTATTCTTCAGAATTATTATGGTCAAATGCGCTCCTTTCTTTATTTGTTTATTATTATTATTTTTTGTGTCTGCACATTCTGCAATCAAGTCCTACCGCTGTGTTTCCTGGAATGTTGTTATGCCTACGTTTTTATCATACAAAGAGAAAAAAAAAAATAGTACCATTGACCTGGGATCGCTAGAGATGAAGAGATACTAAGTCAGAATATTGCGGCGGACTTTGCTGTAACTCACTGCATCAGTGAGGCAGAGGGTCCCGATTATATAAACTAATTAATGAAGAGTATTAATAAATATTACGAAAACGAAAAAAAAATAATAATAAAAATAAATTAAAAAAAAATAAGACAAGGAAAAATGTAATTTTGTTTTTTGTTGCCTTCGCTAAATTGCAAAAAAAAAATGCACTGAGAATCTCTCAGGAGGGTAAAATGATGTTTTCATGTAAAACTTGTAAGCAACAAAAAAAAAAAAAAAAAAATATCCGTGATTATTGCTCTTAAATTTGTTCGCTCATTCGATATAATATATACGAAAAAAGAAAAACATATTCGATATTCGCGCGGTTTGTACATATTAGACGGGGAAAAAAATGTAAGCTTAGTGAGTAAGGAGCAACTGTTTTCTGTCTGAGTGCGATTTGTCAATGGATCATAAATAGGTTTATGTCAGTTGGTAGGTCTATATATATAATTATTTTGATTTATATCAATAATTCCTCGAGTGCGAAGATAAAGTAATTAAATGACAGTGGTAAAAAAAAACCCAAGCTGGATGCACAAGATTGAAGCATCAGCGCTACTTACTCTCTCCAATAATATAACAAACGAAAAAAACGAACTTTTCAGTCAAAAGGCTCGTTTCTTGACCACTTTTTTTTTTTTTTTTTTTAATAACAAATCATTCTTCCAATATTGGAATGATATATAAAAAAATATAAACCATTTACAAAAATAACATTGCCGGAAGAAATGTATATTTGCTTGAAACAAATTGTCAATATACAGAATTGAATCGCGACTTAAACGAGATACAGTCAAAAAAAAAGAAAAAAAAAATAAACGTCGATTTATTAAACAATGTTGAAATCTTTATGGTCCCCTTTTTTTGCACTGCCATTTGGCAATTTCATGATTAGAAACGTTTTAACGTTTCAGAGAATGATCCCATTGAAATATATACCGATAATTTTTTTTTTTTTTTTTTTTTTAAGTAATAAAAAAAGGACCAACCATATCCATGAAAAATAAGGCTAATTAAAATTAGATAAAGATCCGTTTAGATTAATATACCTTTGTCAATGTTTACTCTTTGGGAGGATCTTCACGAATCATTTCTAAAGAACTATCGGAATTATTCGTACTACTTCCACTACCCGCATCGTCCTCTCGTTCTGTACTCTTTCCTTGATGTGTTTGACTCGATGTGTCCAATTGCCATGCTGGAATTGACGGTGGAGCGCTCGGAAATTGTTTTCTGTAAAGGTACAAGTGATTTTGAAAAAAAAAAACCAAAAAAAAAAATGCAATTAATTCGAAAAAATGCAATTTCTATTATAATTCTTTATAATATCAGACTGAAAACTGATTTTTATACTCAGGCGCGTATTTTTGTTGACGGTTTCTTAAATTTCTCGTGCTTGGTTAAAAATGGCCAGAGGTGAAATTTGCAAAAAAAAAGAGTACTCAAGTGACGACGATAAATACGGGCAGGATTATTTTTAACAAATAAACGTTGGGAGTTTGCTCAAAATGAATTTTACGATTATTTATGAATTTTATCATTTTTACGGTCATGAATTTACCATTAGTTTAGATTCGGTTATGATTTCTCATTTAAAAAAAAATGTGTTACATTATGAAATTTTTTGATCTCTGAGAAAACATTTTTTTTTCAATTGAATTGCCATTTCTCAAAGTTCTTAATAGCCCAATTCGTATGTACTGTTAATTTTTACACAAACGCGAGGCTTTTTTTTTGTTTTTTCCAAGCTACAGAGTTACGAACCTTGAGAGTAAAAGTCCCTTCAGGCTCGCTAAATCTTGTTTTAGTTCCTGTACCAAGTGAGGAATCGTAGGATCGGCATTTTGATTTTGGGACAGTTGCTTTACGCTTATTTCCACCTGAGAAATGGACTCTTTCATTTCTTTCATTGTATTTTGTATTGTTTTGTCTAGTTCTGTGACAGAATCCTGAATGGTGGCATTTTTTTTCCGTCCAAAGAAGAACGGCTCGATAAATTTCTGAAATACACAAAAGAGAAGTATGAGTAAAATTTTTTGTTTCATTTCTACTTATTTTTTTATTTCGTGAGAAATTTGATAATTTTACCTTGTAAAACCAATAAATGCAATAAACGCTCGCACCGAAAAATGCAGCAACGTTGAAAAATTCTTTAACTTTTGTCAATAAGGTCGGTTGGAAGACTTGTCGTTGATAATAGGGATAAATTTGTCCCTGTGGCATGGCAACTGAGGTATGTTCATTGGGAGCAGGAAGTACATTGCGCTCGTCATTAATAAAACTTGAGGATAATTCGCAAGCCCTTTTTATCTCATCCTCGGTCAGTCCTTTTCTTCTGAGAAATTCTTGTTTCGTCTTTAATGGGCTACTCGATACTTTTGGATTTTGGAGAAACTTTACTGCTGTGTCGACCTAAAATTATAATATTTATTTATTTACAATTCTCGAGGCAGAATAATTGAGTAATTAATCATTTCAGCATTATTGATTTTCCGAGATTTAGCTATAAAATCAGAAGTAATTAATATTTCTAAATATTGCTCATTAACAATACCTGGTATGTAATTAATTAGTAATGTATTACTAAATAATATAACTAGTAATGTAATGATATAATAGTAATTAATTAATTAAATGGCTAAGCAGTTTTTCCTTTTTAAATTAATTTCACGACCCCAGGCAACGTTAGATTATTATAAAATTTATTATTACACTAAAAGCTCACGACGTCTCTTGAATTGATTCAGAAATTCATTGTTACTAGTCAATTCAAATGTATTTAATTTCCGTTTAATTGGTATTTCCGCCATGATATTTTTACTTTTATTCATATAATAATAATAATAATAATAATAATTTTTGAAAATAATCTAAACAATTTTTCAAAGAAAATGAAGATTCGATTCAAATTTCAAATGAGAATTTCCGGGAATCTTTCATTGAAATGAAAATCTCCCTAGTTTACATATTGTCCTCGAATAACCTCAAAATTATTTAAATATTTTGAAGAATATTTTTTATTCCCGATGCCATTTTATTTTAACGAAAATTATAGAGGATAATGGCCAAATGATGAAAAATGTTCGAAATTCTCACAAATTTTTGTAATGCTCGTACAAAAGAGCAGTCAGCGACTTAGCCAACAAATTCAATACTGCATGAGATAATTCTCAATTATTCATATCAATTAATTTTCCGATCACACTCGAGCTATAAGTGTTCCCGTGTATAACCTCTTTAAAATTTCGATATTTCAAACAAAATATTTTTTGCCGAAAAAATGGTCAAAGGTGATCTCAACATTTTTCAGAATTAACTATGAACATTCTTAACCCAATTATATCGCATGAGAACGAAACTACAAACAAAAGAATAACAAAAATAATGTAAGCTAAGGGTGGGATATTCTGATTACAGACTCATCGTGATCCGCAAATAATCACACCCTGTACCACAAAATTGTCGAGATTTATTTATTTATTTATTCATTCATTCATTTATTAAAATTCGATTACTTACAAGTTTTTCTCGTACGAAGAGGTTATCATCCTTTGTATCTTGTTCGGCCATCATAACAGACTCTATTTTGTCGAGTGTATACTATCTTCCGAATGTCATAATTATCAAATCACCGGTCAAAGGTTCAATGTTAAATTCACATTTCACTTTCGCAGTGAAGAGGCAACAAACAATTTTTTACTGACATTTATCATAACAAGTACGTTGCACTTGGTTTTCCGACTAGAATCACGCAAAACTTGATTCTTGATTGCCGGAGTAAAAAAAAACAACAAAGCTGATCCACATTGCTTGAATGTGAGTGCCTAAAGACACTTTAATTTCGTGTGACAGGTCAACATAACCTCACAATTTCTTTGGGCATTTTTTTTAATACAAATTATCCAACTTTTTGCACAACAGTAAATTATTATACGAAGCGTTTATAAGCGTTTATACAATTTCACGCTAAGAATCTGTTTTTTATCCAAAATGTTTACTTTACCTCGAAAATTTGTTCACAAAAATTCAAACTGTCTCTCTCGCAGACTCGCGATCATATGATCTCGCCTTGAAGATTCATTCGTAATAGACCCGGCAGGCGGCGCGTCACCTCGTCTGTATCCCCACCCCTCGTGGTGCAAAGATATCGCGGGAAGTATTGTATGATTTACCACTTTGATAAATGATCAAGACAGAGAGGTTAAACACGGTTGACACAATTTTCAATGGCCGGTCTTTCGTTAGTGTTAATTTTTGTTAATTCACAGTTATCAGGCCAGAAAAAACGATAATTAAATTGAGAATAAATCACCGATAATGAAGTGCACAATACCTGAGATATCGTGGCACAATCGTGATCCAGTTTTGAGTATTGATATACAAACAAAAAACGCTGAAAATTCCAAGGGTGAAAATCTCTGGCGTTTAGCAACCGGAGGAGCTGATTCACACGTTTTGGTAATATCACGCAAATAAATGATTGATAAAAAGTTTCAAAAAATGACATTTTGCAAATTTTCGTCTATATCAAAAAAACAAAAGAAAAAAAAAATGCTTACCCTTATAGATATGGCATCTCACCGTAAATGAAAACGGTACAGCATCCATAAATTGTGTGGCTGATCTGGAAAGACATCAGAAAGCAGTTAATGTCGTGAGATTTTCACCTTCTGGCGAAATTCTTGCTACTGGGGATGATGGCAAGTTTATGCACACATTTTGTTATTAATCACATGATTAAAAAGAAAAAAAAACTATTAAAAAACCTTTATTGTATTTATTCAAGAAAAAATTAGGTCGCACCTCAGTAAAAGATAATTAAACAAAAATCTTACAAACGAGAAAGTACAAAATGATACTAAAATTAATTGCTGCCATTTAATTTATGGACATTTTCATTATGTAGTATTTTGATACTATATTCGAGAAGTTTTATTAGTTTTATTTGAGAAGATATAACAAAAACTTTTATGGTTGAGACAAACAAAATGGTGATGAAAGAATTATTCACGATTTTTTAAAAGAAAATGAAAATTTAATATTTATAAATAATATCCATGTGGCAAAGCGAGACAGAGAGATATCAAAAATGAGTTCTTCATAATTAAAATACAGCTTGAGTTATCTTGCTAAAATTTGGGATACTACAAGTAAGTAGCTTTAAATCCTTGAAATTTAAGATAAATTTTTTAAAAGTTGACAGTTATTCAGTTTTTCCAAACATTTTGAATTTTAATTCCCAAACTGAATCTCTACACTAACTTTTGCTCACGCAAGTATCCCGGAAATGTTTTTTTTTCTTGGCTAATGATTAAAATTTTCACTTTTCAGAATCCGCGATAATTCTGTGGAAACAAAAAAATGATTTTCACCTACCTCCTCTGCCTGGTGAAGAGAATCTCAACAAGGAGCAATGGAATTCTTGGAAAGTCTTGAGAGGTCATCTCGAGGACATATATGACATTAGCTGGTCACCAGACTCGAATTTCCTTGTATCAGGATCAGTTGACAATAGTGCTATTATTTGGGACATTAATAAGGGTCGTAGTATCAATATATTGCAAGATTATAAAGGATTCGTACAAGGCGTTTCATGGGATCCTTGCAATCAATATATTTGCACATTGAGCACAGATAGGTGTGTAAATCCACGTCTAGGCATTATTTTAATGAACAAAAATATCGAGAAATAATTTTTTCATCACAATGATCCACCATAATTATTTAAAAAAAGTTACAACATAATAATGAGATAAATAATGAGTAATTATTGGAAAAATGTAACTTGAAATCTTTCAAATAGTCAATTTTTATTAATTTCCAATAATTTTTCATGAAACAGACAATGTCGTCTCATCGATGTGAATACAATGAAAACAGTTCAGAGGGTTCACAAATCAAAAATACCGACACCGCCAGGTCATCCACTAGAAGGAAAGACCGTTCGTCTTTTTCATGATGATACGTTCAAATCATTCTTCAGACGATTAACTTTTACAATTGACGGAACTCTCATTATTGCACCATCCGGTATAATCGAGCCTCAAGAGTCTACCGAGAGAATATCAAACGCAACGATTGTTTTCTCAACGCACAATTTGAAAGAGTAAGCTTAATTGACACTTTAATTTGAATTTATCTCAGTATGTTTTATTTAACGTAAAGATAATATCGATCGAATATTGAGAATTTTTGTAAAATAATTATTTTCAGGCCAATTATGATTTTACCATCATTGGATGAATCAACGATAGCTGTTCGTTGTTGCCCGATTTATTTCGAATTGCGCGATAATGGACCTGTTTCAATGCTCGCCTTACCATACCGAATGGTTTTTGCTGTAGCTACACAACGTTCGGTTATGATATACGACACTCAACAAATTTCACCCATTGCTGTTGTGTCGAATATTCACTATACGAGACTGACCGACGTAGCCTGGTGAGTTATTATTTATTTATTTAATATTTCTATCCTCAACAGCGATAGGTGCGCGGTCGGTGTGTTACTCTGGTGGTCACCAAAGTGCAGAAGCGTTGGACGCGGACAGTACTTAGTGCGGTGACCGCTTAGACGTGCGCTGGCTGGTGCATCAAATCGCTGAGCGGGAGCTAATTTTCCCACAGTTTGATGATTCCTTGTAGGAACACCAAAACTCTGCCGAAAGAGCCGACTGTACCGACAGAGGTTTTTCGCAGTTTCCCTATTCCCATGGCGAATGCGTGTAGCTAAGTTGGCCCGCTTTTCATAAGTATTTTTTTTTCTTTTAGCTACTTTTATCCCAATAAAATTAATTTTCTTACCGAATTTTTCCGTTTTTAGCACCAGAAAGTAATTTTTGTTGTTTTTTCAACTGGTCAAATATCCTCATATCTTGCATATTTTTTCATTTATATATATATTAGGAGCATCAAGTTGTGTAAAAAAAGGGCCAAATAAAAAGATTCCATTCAATGAGACTCCTTGGATAATCCTGTAAATATTAGAAAATGTTTGAGATACTGCAAAAAAAATCATGAAAAAATGATCAATATGATTATTTCTGTAATTGAGGAAGAAAAAATTTTGTCATTGAAAGGTCTTCCGATGGTAGAATTCTGGTCGTCTCGTCTACCGATGGTTACTGTTCCATTATTCATTTTCAAGTGGGAGAATTGGGAAATGTGTACAAAAGTGCCAAAGGAATTTCATTGAATCGTCAATCGAGCAATGAGAGTGAAAAATCCATAATAACGAAAACAAACGACAAGAATTTTCAAAAAGATGAAGCTTTTGTCGAACTCGACAACAACGCTATGGACATCGATATAACAAAGAGAAAAGCTGTGCTGGATGACGGAAAAAATATGGAAATTGTCGAGAAAAATTCGGTTCAAGAGAGCGAAGCCACGAGCGAAGGTAGTCAAGATATAAAATTAATCTATACAGAGACAAACGACACGGATACTACAAACAAAAATATAAAAAGTACTCCACCGAAAACCGACATCACCGCTATACTGTCCGTAAGAACACCCCGGAGAGTAAAATTGATCACAATCTCGAGTCCAAAACGCGCCAAGAATGACTGAAAAAATAAAAAAAACAAAAAAAAACGATTAATCGTATAATAATTCACGTTCATTCCTCAAAAAAGTTCGCAACTTGTACGAGAAAATGTCCGTTCACTAGAATAAACAGAAACAAATTGATGACTAGAGGCAGTCAAGATATTAAAAATAGTAGACATGACACGGATATTACAGTCAAGAATTAAACAAGAAAAAAAAACCTCTAAAAAGTGACCTTTTTCGAGGGATTATCCCATCAAATCATCTCGAAGAATCAAATTCATCACAATTTCGATTTCCAACTGTGCCAGCAATCACTGAAAGAACATTCAAAAAATTATTTTACCACCTAATTATCGAGCCATGATTCAATTTCATCATTGAAATTTTGAGAAAAATTCGTGAAAAAGATATTTTATTTTTTTCCAGTAAAAACAGCAATTTTTATACAGTTTTCACATTCACACATAGGCAGATAGTATTTAAAAGAGAGAGAGAGAGAGAGATAATTACAGATGATTTTTAGAAAAGTACTTCTTCTTCTCCTCTGGATTAGGGATGATCTGCAATGAAAATAAGAATTATTCGATTTGTATTAGTTTGCCAAGATATGTTGATATTAAAAATTTTTTTTGATACCAATAACTTTCAAAGTTCAATCGCGAATCCCTGATGCAAATAGTTTGGCACTTTGATGCTCATTAAACTGAATTAATCGTTCATTCAATTTTTTTAATAACATTAGATAATTTTCACTCGATATCATACCACTAATCAAAATGCCATTAAGTTACAACTATTTTCAAGTCAAATGATGTAAATATTAGTAAATTCGGCCCCAACGAGTGTAAATATTTTCTTACGAATAAAAAATAACAAATTTTCTAAAAAAATGCAGCAAATGTATTGCCACATGCGATTGGTAAATATTTTATCATCGTTTTTCATCAAATTTTAATCATCGATTCAAAGATAATATTAAATCAATTTTGTTTTTGAAAAAAGTGGCAATCCGATGTACTGTATCTTGTCCGGGTTTCCATCCAGCGGGACAAACTTCGCCATGTTCATCGGTGTATTGAAATGCCTGAACTAATCTCAATGTCTCGTCTACAGAACGTCCAACTGGAAGATCGTTCATTGTAATTTGACGTAAAATGCCTTCTTCATCGATAATAAACAGGGCACTGTGAGGAATAAAATAATGAATTATGTGCATTGACACAGATTTAAAAAAAAAAAAATCGACAATTCTCCAATATTTAGCCATTTTCAGAGCTCGGCAAAATTAAAAATTATAAGGAAATTTTACCAAAATCTGCCGGACTTTGTAATTGTTCGAAAAAAATAATTTTAAATTTTACTAGAATTTGAAAGTAAAAAAAAAACAAAGAAAATTACGAGTTATTAACCAATTTTCCATCTTTTATTATTACCGTAGTGTGTGACCCAAATCTTCAAGGTACACGCCGTAATCTTTTGATATTTTATGTGTAAGATCCGACAATAATGGAATCTTTATTTTCTCCAGTCCACCTTCTTTTCGTGGTGCATGAGTCCATGCCAAATGTGTGAAATGAGAATCCACAGAGGCAGCTACAACTTCTGTATTGATTTTCTTAAATTCCTCAGCTCGATCCGAAAATGCCAAAATTTCAGTGGGACATACAAAAGTGCTATTTGCAATAAATAAATAATATTTTAATATTTACGTTGATTTGAGTAAAAAAATTAATTAATTTTTGGAAGCAAAAGTTTGCTTACAAATCAAGTGGATAAAAGAAAAATACGAGATATTTTCCCCTGTAGTCGGTCAATTTGATGTCCTTGAACTCTCCATTGACAACTGCATTGCCTTCCCAGAATGGAGCTTTTTTACCAACTAAATTAGTACAAAAATTTATTTCATTATAGTGAAAAAAAAAAGTGGATTCTTTTATAAGGCAATATTTTTTTTATTTTTTCATCAAAATAAATTTTTTATTTGAATAAAAAAATTGCATACAGTATAATAAGTAACTTTTGCCTTAAGACGATGTGCTACTCCTCTGTCGGTAACAAAAAACGGCGTATGAAAATTCTCCTAAACGGTTAATCTTTCGGACAAACGAAGAGATCAACGAATAACGATTCTGCAGTTCGTGGTTCTCTTAGTTTGTCCGCAAGATCAACTGTTTAGAAGAATTTTGGTACCGGAGTAAAAGCAGCTTTCTCTCTCGTACTCACAATGGCTTACGGGTAAACTGTTTTACCAATAGAGGAGTAGCACATTACCTTAAGGCCATAATACACGGCAACAAAAAAATAATAACAATATAATATAAAATGACACAGAAGGTACGAAAAATTATTTTTGATAATTTGAAAATTACGTTTTTTTTCTCGATTAATCTAGATAACTCGTTGAAAAACTTACTGACGGCTTTTGTCGTGTGCAATTGATGACCAGCGTGTTTAGTACCTGTTGGATAAACTGTTTCACCGGCAAACGAGTAACAGGTCGCATCTTCACCGAAATTATTTGCGCTAAATGCGTTTCTATTGATGGTTATTAAAAAAATTATTATACTCAAGACGAAATAACGTGAATGTGCCATGATTTTTCCTTTAATATTTGATTATTCTAAGACTGTAGCTGGACACGTATTAATCCAGCATTGGCCTCTAGACTCGTATATAGATATAGATAATATTTTTATATCACTTAATTCGTCCTACTGTGCAAACAATACTCGTATCAGTATCTATTCAAAGCGCGCTTATCATTGTGGGCTATTATCACGGTCTTGTATACTGGAAGTCTAGCCGTTGTGCTGTTATATAGGTTGACATAACACATACTCGTGAATATGTAACCGGTTTTAGCAGCGACCCCCGTCGGCATAGCTGACGGCTATCACTCTTTTAATTTGTTTTAGTATTTTCGCGTCTACAGGTTGGCCAACTTTGAATTGACTCATGGCGGGAAATTCAAATTGAGATGGATCGGTTTTTTTTTCAAATAATTTTGAATTGCTGTTATCACTTGTTTTAATTGATATTCATGTTTTTTTTTGTTTGTTTCATTTTAATAGTTAATTGTCATTTCAATAGTTTGTGTTATGTGATAATTATTTTCAAATTTGGCACTGTTTTAGAATACGAAAAAACGAGTACTTCTTGCGCTTATATGTATATATATTTCCTTTGGGTTTATTTCGTTTCATTCATTTGTTAAAAAATAATATATACATTTCGATTTTGTTCAATAAATAATTCACTAATCAATAAGCATTTGTATAAACACAGAAAATTCATTTGAATTTCATCTTTGATAATCTGACTCTTATCTCCAGTATAAGAATCTTCAAATTCTGCTTGTACCATGATGTATTATATTCCAAATGGTTTCTCCAATTTTTGTCCAAAAAACTTTTGTAAAACACCGACATTTCATCTGCAGTGACGGAATCCTTGCCATTCGCTTCTTTCAAAATTTTTTGAAATTCTTTTCTTTCCTAAAACATTAACAGTATTGAATGAAAAAAAAAGAAACAAAAGTACTAAAAATAAAACAAATAAAAACATACATTGACAAAGCTAGAATTGTGCTTGGTCCAAAAATTTTCATTCCAAATCTGTGTGGATTCTCTGGCTTCTCTGTACTGTCTCTCGAGTTTAGTTTCTTCCTTATTTTTGGCAAAAATTATAGGACGCAAATGCGAGAGAGGATCCGGAGGACCGATAGTGTCGAGAGTATTATTTTTCGTACAATCATTTGCTTTGAGGTTACGCGAGAGTTTCTGAAAGAAATTTCATTTTTTCGATAAGTTCAATGAGAATTGCGTAAAGTTAAAAAATAAAAACTTACGGTGGAAAAAATTCGATGAAAATTACGAAAATGTCTCAATCGCTGATAACTCCATAAATTTTCCATCCTTCCTGTATAATTTATGTTTTTTTCCGAATAAAGCTCAATAGTTTAATGTTCCGTGCGCGCAAATTTTTGAGGTTAGGTTGGATTACTCAAATCAGCTGCTGATCAGCTGATCCGCCGGTGAATATATATATATATATATATATATATATATATATATCTCGTACATGACGTAATATTAGGAATTAAAAAAATTTAATTCTTTTTCAACGCTTCAAAGGATTCACTTTTAAGCGTTATAACTCAACATTTTTGAGAATATCTTAAAACTGGGAAATGTTTTAGGAGAACCTTCCTCATATCATAGTCCTAAAGTTTCAATGTGATGCCTGCATGACAATTTTCATTAATACAGCATATCGCGAAACTGTGAAGAATTTCCAGTTTTTTTCAAATAATTTTTTATTCCTCACAGTTTATTTAACGATATTTGAGTAAAAGATATTGCAAATTCTTCATAAAAGTATTTTCTTAAATCAACAAAGTTTTGTTCCTCATATCTTTTTTTACTAAGAAAATAATGCAATCGGGAATTACGCGAGACACAAAAACATTTTAGCAATATCGTTTTTTTTCCGGATATTTCAGCTGGATTCTGGGCTGTTTTAAAATGCACTCATTATTTTCTTCATTAATTGTATGGACCAAAATGATCGTAAAGCAATAAAAAAAAACAAAAAAAAAAGATAATTATCTTCAACGATCAATCATTTATTCGTTAATAATCGTAATAATAATAATATACATTTGTTTTTGTGGCAAATAAAATCAAACAGTTATCGCATCACTTTTAAACTATAAATAGAATAAAATTAATATTTTTATAATAGATCTAAGATAGAAACTGATTAGTTTTTTTATTTAATAAATCAATTTTGTCATTCGGTATCGCGTTTCTCGCTCAATATGAAAATCTTCTCCCATCTTTACTATGCAGTGAAAAAATGATGCATCACTTCGCGACATTATAAAGCGTTTGAAGAAAAAATAAAATAAAATCTTTTTCGAGCAGTGTATAAATTTTCGTCACAAAAAAAAGCAAAAAAAAAAAAATTATCATGTATAAATTGAAGCTTTCGTTTCCTGGATATTCGCGAATTGATCGATGCGATTATTCCAGTTGGTAAAAAAATTGTTTCCATGTATTTAATTTCATCGCGATAATCCTTTTTGTTACGAAAAGAAAAAAAAAAAAGGCAGAATTAAACCTCGAATTTCAATATTAATACCTCGTGAGTTTTCCCGATGTTGTATATGTCGTGTTATATATATATTTTCCGTTTTTTTTTGCCAATATTAAGACTAGAGTTTTACGTACAAACATTCCCTCGAACTCGAACACGAGAATGACAAAAGAGTAACATGTTTCTCAATAGCCAACTTTTTCTCTCCTTGTTCTCATTAAAAGGCTCTCAGAGCCTCGCACTACTAAACAAATTTTATATTATTTTCTATCTCGTTATTTTGTCTTCTTTCCTTTTTCTTTTTTTTTTGTCGTTCTAGTTCAATGACTTTATGTAAGCGGCATCGAACAATTCGAGCTCGTTTGCCAGATAATTCGCTTTGTTTCGCAAGACTTTAGCGCTTGTTGCGGCTTCTTCCAGGGTACGAAGTGTCGTTGCTATTGTTTTTAGTTCCGTGTCCATTTCCGATGTAGCTTCGTCGACCAAATGGCACAAACGAGCAAAAGTGCTCGATAATTCTCTGTTGATTTTGAAAACAAACAAAAAAAATCACCATCACGAATGAAAAATATTCCTCTTTTATGGAACGTTACATTATTACAGTACGAGCAGAAAAAAATAAAAAAATAAATCATCACTTACTGTTGAACTTGATGACTGCAATTTGCGGATGTAAGATCGACGATCAATCTGAGCTTTTTGGTAGCATGATCGACATATTGCCGTTTAAATTCACGCTCTTTGGCTTTGTTTGTCCATGTTAAACGTTCGTAAAGATACAGAGAACCATAAATAGCACCAGTAACAGCAATCAATCGCCAGCCCACAGTTTTTAGCATCTGTTGATGTACGAAAACAAAAAAAGAAAAAAAATAACGGACTCAAAATCACGAATTTTCTTAAATTACGAAAAGTGGATTAATTGTTTTTGTTTTCACTTACAAATCCTGCGACAATCAACCCTCCCATCGTACCCTGTGAAGTTATTGAAGCGACAGCAATTCTAGTTGCCAAAGACCAATCGTCATTTCTCGTTGGAAAACAAGTTGCACTTGATACGAATTTAACCGAATCAACACTATCAGCCGGCGATACTAAGGATTGTGGGATCTAATAAAATAATTGAAGCAATTAATGGTCCTTCCACCATAATTAATTACAATTAAAAATAAAAATAAAAATAATAGAAAAAAAAAGAGAAAAACATTATTAATAATCAAATTATACTCACATCTTGTGGATAATTTGCTATTGCGAGTTTATGACTCTGTTTGCCGGCAAATCGATTAATCAAAGCTGTTATACCCCATGAGAAACGAAATTCGAGATCCTCGTGAAAATCAGCACAAAGATTGTCACAATTAAGCCTGTAAAGAATTTCAAAAGGTTCGCGCCTTGGCACGAGATTCAACGTTAATTGTTTTTTATTCTCTGGCAACAGGCTGGACATACGACTTGTCATCTCACGTTGTGAATTCTCAATATTCATTGCTAATGCTGTACTGAGACGAGCTCGTAAATTTGAGCCTGCCAATATGAAATATGAAAATTAATGATATTTTTGGTTTAATGGAAAAAATTTTGCATTAAAATAAAAGGAAAAAAAAAAAAGATTTTTGTTACTGACCTAAGCCATTTTCTACGTGAGTGTGAAGCTCGCGTTTGTAAACATTGAGAACGAGTGATTCAGGATGAAACGGCACGCTAAATTCATCAACGAGAACAGCAAGTCGACGAATTTCTTCGCTTAGAGCTTTTGATACTCTTTGCTCAACATCCTCGACCATTCGATGAATCATCTCTTTCATTTCTTGCGTAACGAGCATCAATTGTTGTTCCGTAAAATTGAGCTTGTCGTGAACGTCTTTCTTCACGTTTAATTGATCACCGCGCATTTTTTGCGTTCGCTCCAAAATCTCGTCTAATGTCTGACGAATTTCGCTGTTTGGCACGAAAAAAAAAAAAAATGTAAATAAACAATCAAAGAACAAAAAAATATGTGAAGAAGCAAAATATTTGTAATTTATTTACTTTGCTATATGCCGTCCACGTTGCGAGTGTTGCTCGAACTTTGTCCTAACGGCTGACTTTGAGATGCACTCTTCGAATTTTCTCTCGAAATCTTGAAACTCGAAGTAACGATTTTGAAAACCTTCAGCCAGTGCACCATCTGTAAAATTAAAATGAAAACAAAAAAAAAAAAATGTTCTCAACCAAATTGTATCAATTGAAGAATCGAGCAGCTGAGTATGAAAATCAAAATGAGTTTATAAATATTTAAAATTGTAAGAAGAGTTATACTTTTTAGTAAGAAATGGTTTTTTTTTTTTTTTTTTTTTACTTGTTTGAGTTTTTGTAGGAAAAAAAACTTTTCCAGAGAGCTTAATTGCTGATGAATTTCGCGAGAAAGTGAAACTTACTGTGCGCGGGTTGTCCACGTTGTTCCTGCATTCGAGCTTGAAGTGTTTCCTTTGCAGAAATAAAAAATATACGATCTTCAGCATCTTTCGTTGAATAAACCTTCAACTCCTTAGCGAGAAAATCAACAGCTCGTTCTTGATGCTGTGCCCTGACCTACAAACATTTTTCAAAAAATAAATTGAACGTTAAACAACAAGCGTATGAAAAAATATTACTTAAGCCGTGAAAAATAATTCGAGAATGTATGAATCGATATCGAGATTGTGCTAATTTGCGATTTTTTTTTTTTTTCGTCACAAATTTCATATGGTGAATTTAAAAAAAAAAGAAGCGTTGAGTCGGTGGAATTTTTTTCGTGTGAATAATACATTACGAATGATAAATCTTGTACTTTAATTCAAAATAATATTCATGCTCTTTGTGGTGAACAAAATAATCGTGCACTTTGAAAAATTTCGTGAAACGATTAAAATTTATGAATATCAAATAATGAAATTCTCTAAAGAAAAATCAGTTTTGGATCATCAATGAAATAATCGCAAAACGTACCTCTTTTTGCTCATTGGCCAGCTACGGGATGATATACAAAAAAAAAGTTACCAAAAATCTTGTTTTCACGTTGTATAATCAAATAAGGGAAGCTAAAAAGTCTTGAGACTGATTGCATATGTTGGCTTTGATGTTTTTGTTTTTAAGACGTATTTAAGGTCGATCGGTCGAGTCGGAATTATCATAGCATTGCAATTTTTTTATAAATCTGAGTCGCCATTTAATAATCGGCCTAAAAAAAGTACCACGTTAAAAAAAGCCTCAAAATGTAATTTAGAAATGCATTTTTTTTGGTGTGCAGAATTCAAAATTCTCTGATTTTTGAGTCGCTTTTCTCCTTAAAAGTCATTAACGACGAGTCTAATAAACGATAGTAAGATAAAATCTCTGTCAAACTTGCCTCTTCGAAGAATTCCGGCTCAGAAGCTGATGCATCCCATCGATTATTTAAAATAAATATGTTCGGTTTCGATAGCTTCGTTGATACTTTATGAAAGAAATTTTTCTCCTAGAAAAAAGAAAAAAAGACAAAAAAATATATATATATTTTTGTCTGCAAAAAATTAATAAAAAAACTTTCATTCTGTCCTAATTACCAAAAAGATTGATCAATAAAATTCCATTCAAACGCGTCCATTCTCACGAGTTTTCTTTAAACATTTGTATTATTATATAATATAAAATTTTCGACTTATAAATATAATACTTTTCTTTGAAATAATCATACCGTGACCATGAGAGTTGATTCGGCATTAGCTACAAGAACAAAAACATCAGCGTCGAGACAATGTTTGTCGATCCATTCATCAAGATTTGGTGTAACATCGACTCCGGGACTGTCGACGAAAACAACATCATCTCTCAGCAAAAGACATTTTTCCTTTGGCCAAAATATACGAACTAAATGACTCTCGCAAAGTTTTTCTTTGCACAGAGCATGTCCAAGCTGACCAACCGAATGAACCGACTGTTTTTCATTAGAGCCATCGGTCATTAAATAAGATTCGCCATTCTCCGAGCCCTCAACTTGCAAGAAACAATTTGTCGTGTGTCCAATTCCGCTTGGTAATATTTTATCTCGTAACATTGCATTTATCACTGTACTTTTTCCATTACTTGTACGACCGAAAAATGCAACTTTCATGTGATCTCGCTTGAGTACATCCTGTATACCTCGTACTTTGTCCACATAGCCTTTGATTTTTCCCGTTTCATCGCTATTAACGATATTTCGATCGTCTCGCAATGCTAAAAAAATTAAAAAATAATTTAACGTCAAACAGGCAATATGAATACATTAAAAAGATTTTTTCTGTGCAGTTGCACATTTAAAAGTTGGATCAATGATAATTTTAGCTCATTAGAATTATAAAATCTCAATTTAAATTTGAAATTTCTCGAAAATTAGTTTTTTTCTTTTCAAAATTTCAATTTCTTAAGACTTTAAGCTCGTGTGTGAGAAATTGTTTACTTTTTTCCATGAAAAGGTAAATAAATTTCAACAGTTGAAATCAAAGACCTTAATTTTTTTTTTTAAGCTATAATCTACAAATTATTAAGGTAAATTTGTCTCATGGTCAACTTACATCCCATAAAGATAACAGTGTCCTCAACATAATCCTCTATTTCTCCAAATATATCATTTATCTTCTTCTTCGCTTTTACGAATATCTGCAGAGGAGAATTCTCCGTTCTTGCATCATTTTTTCTCAATTGACTGTCAGCTCCAATCATAGACATTGTGCGATTGATGTAGGCAGCCATTGATTTCCTTATTTTTAACGTTTACGACAAAACGATATTTGCTCAAACAAAGCGGGATTATGTATAAATATTGCGGTGCTCAAGATTATTCGTACAGCGTGGCGATACCGTGCTCAGCATGCGGGACCAACTGAAATCATAAAAACGAAGTGGTCTATGAAACAAATGGGAAAAAGAAAAAAACATTCTCTTGTGTACAAAATAAATAAATACGACATAAATCTATGGCTAATAACGAAGATTGCAATATTTTTACCCTTAAAAAAAAAGTGTGCAGAACTTTGGTGCCCAAAATAACATAATTATCCTGCATGGATAAAAATTTTAGAAACTAAAGATGTAGATTGCAAAATAATGTAGCGAGTTCATTTACACATTTAGCTATATTTGTATGGGGTTTCTTTTGGCATTTGAATATTTGGATTTATTTGTGGATTTTACGTGGAAAGGGTGGAATGTGATCAATAAAATTCTATAACATATAAAAAAAAAAATCAATACATAACGGGCTTTAACACCAAAAGCATTACAAAAAGTAATATAGATGAAACATAAATATACATATATATATATATATATACATATACCTCCTGTGGTTTTATATGAGAAAAAAATTAATTCAAAACAAATTTGGCGATTTTGATAAAGAGTTAATTAAGTTTGAGCATAATTTGAGCTAATATGATTACACAACGAAATATCAATTATACTCATAAATAAATTTGAAAATTTGTATCTAAATGTAGATACAACATTTTTTAAGTCACTTTATAGTAATTTATAACATTTAAAATATTCATAACATTTATAACAGAATTATTTATAACACTTTTTACAAATGAGCAAGATAAAAGCACATTTTTTGCCTATTTTGAAATTACAAAATGATTTTAAAAAATAATTAAAAATGCAAAAAATAGAATATATTGATATTTTTTGATAATTTTTGGAGCAATTCTGTTCGACATTCCTAAAATTGGAATTATTCAATCTTTGGTATAAGAAAAAAAAAAAGAAAACGACTTTCGGTAATTGAGAAAAACTACAAAAACATTGATAAACGATAAATACACAACATAGAAATTAAGACCTGCTTGTTATGATGCATTGGGACGTCCCACGTAGCAGAAAATCTTTTAATCGTATCCCTCGTTCATATCAAATTGAGAAATTGCGACTGCGAAAAATTGTTATTACAAATATATGTAAAAGTGACAAAAGTGAAATTAACGAAATAACGCGATACTCGTGTGTATAAATAATTTTTTTGATGACGCAACAAATAAAATGTGCGCAGTTTCAATGTGAAAATATGTATTTAGATAGGCGATGAAGGAATCGAGGCGAATCTAACCTACGATCGAAATATGTGAATTTGCCAACGAATTGGGACGAATGAGAAAAACGAATATATATATATACATACGTGAACCCGTATTACCGTAGATCTAGAGAACATTTACATTTTTTTTTTCTCAACGCTGCAAAAGCTCACGAAACATTTAAATACAAGTTCACTTAATCGAGACACTCGACGAAAACTGCATTAGAGTGTGTTATCATTGACCCTATTCGTGGTAAAGAGCGGACGAAAAAAAAAACGTAATATGACGAGATTTCGTTTTATAGCCGAGAACACGTGATGAAACCGATGGAGCGAGCGAGAGAGAGAGAGAGAGAGAACGAAAAAAAAGGACAAATGCACGGTCCTGTTCTGACTGGTGTTAAGTTGGCTAAACGACTTGGACTTTTTCAACTTTTTATTTTTTTTTACTAATTTGGTGGTAATTGGTACATATATAAAGTTAACCGGCCACTTTAACTACTTAACTTTTTTCTTTGTCTACTCGTTAGGGAATCGTTCGGGAATGATTGGGAGTCTAATTAAAACGTAGGGGAGTCAACCGATCTTTTTTGATCGAAAAATCAAAATTTGAGTGTAAAGTTTTTGAGAATTTGAGAATTTTGGTACCGAAGTAAAAGCAGCTTTCTCTCTCGCACTCACAATGGCTTACGCAAAATCTGTTCTGCTGACTCAGTAGTAGCACATTACCTTACCAACAGTGGCTGGAACACGTTGTACCAACTTTAACGTAAGGAACAGAGCGGTGGCGCCGCTTATCGGCAGAATGGAAGAACTTCGTGACTGAGCACGCGACATAACCGATTAAGAATGGAAAATTTAAGTGTATGAGACAGGGTTTGGCTTATTACCGAAATGTGTATTCCACTTTCGATGTTCAGTGACGGAAATTTGTTCGCTCCGCTGATTTATTTAACTTGAGTGATGCAAGAAGTTTTTTTTAAATTTACATTAAAATTCTGAATAAACCTTCAGAAATTGGACTTGTATTCCCATTTTTCCTTACCAAAAAAGAGCCAAAAAAGAAGGTACAATAAGCATGACCAAAAACATTGAGCGCAGCCGTTTCGTCCAGTATTTTCCATCGACGATCCATCAAAAAGGTTTAATTTTCTTTCGCATGTTAACTTTAACCGAAGATGGGATTTTGCTTCAGGATTAAACAATAACAATAAGTAAAAAATCGTGTATTTTCATGTCCTCGAGAATGTTATGAATCACTCACGCTCGACAACATTCTCAAATTGCTAATTTTATTTATAGTTTTTTTTTGTCTTTTTTTTTTAATATATGACACAAATCACTTTTAGCACTACATGAGTAGGAGTACAGGCTAATACGAGAATGAATTTGATACAGATCACTTATTTAGTGTAAATACAATGTGTGTGTGTGTTTTTTTCTTTCTTAATTTTACTCAATTATTACACGCTATAAACTAGATACTTAGAAAACACTGTACAACGCAGCAAGAAACTGTCACATACTTTACAATATAATACAAGCACTTTCTTTTCTTTTCTCTTGTTTCCTTGTTGTTTTTTTTTTCAAATTTTTGTTTTTTTTTTCTGTTTTTATTTGGCGAAATGTTTAATCGACGAAATTGCGTCGATCAGACGAAGTTTCGTTCAACCATGTTACGAAATTGTAACTCAACGACTCACCACACACATACACACACACACACACACACACATGCACACAGACACGGAAGGCTCGTGCTGATTGAAATTTCATTGAAACTTTTACAAAAATCAGCACAGATTCTAGGCCCTGCTATTCGCGAATTATAATTGCCGCACGTCTTAGTAAGGTGCGAGATACGATCGATCGACTGTTTTGAGTTTTGTTTTTTTTTTGTTTTAATTTCAGATTTGGAAAATTTTAAGAATCTTAAAATGCGTTTTTAAAATAGTGACGCTTGTAAAGGGTGAAATTTTTTTTTTTTCGAAATAGCCAAACCATCGTATCCGTCACCGTACTATATGATCACCCATGGATCAACGAAAATTCGAAAACTCTTTCGTTCACTCGCTCTCTGTCTCTTTCTCTCAGTTTGGTCGCGTTAATGACGAAACATTCGGAAAACATCAAATTGGACACGGGTCACATTATCACGGTATATCCGGTACACGATGTAACGTTTAGATCTCTGCGATATTCCAATCGCACAATAGAATTCTACAGCATTCTTCATACATACAAATACATCATATAATTGTTTTTTTTTATAGTCTTTTGCTACTACGTCTGTCAGTTGTCGTTTTTTCTCCTTACACATTGTCGCGTAGATCGTTTGATAGCTTTTTCGCTCTTTCTCGAAATGTAAAAAATTTGTAATTTTTTTCATTTCCATACTTAAAAGTTCAACGGTTTTCGGAAGTGTGCATTTTTTTGTTAGATATTGTTATCGATCAGCGTCTATATTTTCATTCTTTTGGCAGATTTTCGTCACGATCTATCCTGCCTTTGGTTATGGGTCCGGAATTTTGGGAAACGATAGAGGGGACAATAGGCCTGTAGCGTAACATATATAGGCGTTGCAAATGTGTGTAATACGCGCGTAGGTGTACCAAAATCAGCGCCACCTATTGGGCTGTTCGGCGTAACTGATGTGTAAATTTCATGTATGTAAACGCAAACACAAACTCATGTATCATACTTGCAAAGGCATTGTCTACAGGCATATTGGTTTGTTCATGTTGCTTATACTTTTCTGCACTTGCCCTTTGCGTAGTTTTTCTATTACTGTACATTGTGAAAGTACAGAAAGTGTAGGCAACTCGAACTAAGCTTGCTCGAACTAAGCAGCTTGAAAGTGCTCTGCTCGGCTTCGAAACTTTGTTAACCTTAGAAATGACAATTTTTGTAGGACGAGTGAAAGTGTTTTCAAAATGTGACAATTGCTTAAAATTGTGCATCAACAAATTTTATTCAAAAAATTATAAGCTAAACATAAGTTACTCGTGATTTTCCAATCGGGATTCAACGCGAGGGAAAAATGGCCGCTCAAATTCGAACTTAGCCAGCTTCGAAAGTTTGCTAGCCTCAAAAGTGAACAATTTTATAGAATGAGTGAATGTTTTCGCGTGTAAGCGTCCTTGAAATATGAACATTAGTAAAAATGATGTCTCAGATAATATTGCATGAAAAATAATAGGTTAGAACGATTAAGCGATTACTTAAAATTCATCCACCAGATGGTGACACCCGAGATTTCCCAAAATGCCGTTTTAAAAATTTGTAAATTTGGTCTCGTCGCCATAATCCTGTTATGTACAGAATATTATTAACGGAAATAAAATTATCATTGTAAATACGTTATATAAATCGACGAGAATCGAACGTAAGAAAATCGGATGTTTCCGTGAGTCGTAGATAAATTTGGAATTTTATAAAAGTTATTTCATCAATGCCGGAAAGGGGCGAATAAGCGTTAAAAAAAGTATTAAAAAAATGCACACCCCGACTCGTTTAGATATACAAACATTCAACATTTTACGACAATTTCACTGACAGATCGCAAATCGAAACGGATCGTAAATGTAAAAAATATGTATTATCAATAATATTGGCATGATGTTCTTATGGCACGTTTAGTTTACTATTCAGTGACGCATTACAGTCATGATGGGTTTTTTTCCGCTATACAGACATATTTTTCCATCTTCATCAATATTCAGTCAAGAAAATCATTTTCCCAACGTTGATTTACACACTCATGCTTCACTTTCGACCCCGTAGCGTATACAATTTGTTTTTTTTTTCTCATAAAGTTCCTCCTCCGCCATTGCACTTTCCCATCTTTCTCACAATAAATGCACCTTAAACATATTTTATTATGTACAATAGCTGCTTTCTTTTTTTTCCCTCTCCTTCTTCTTCTTCTTCTTATCTTCTTCTTCTTCTTCTTCTTCCTAGTGAACTTTGTCAAACAATCTCATTAGAATTCTATTGCATTTTTTGGTTCTTCAAGTGGTAAAAAAAAAGGTCAAAGAAAATAGAAAGAAACAAATTGCATCGAAAGATTCATGCGATAAAGGGTAAAAAAAAAAAACAATAGTTAAATGCTAGTTAGTCTAAGAATTTGTTGTCACAGTTTTTGTCTCTTGAATTTTTAACAGTGGTTTTTTTTTTAATTTATTTTACGTATACTCGATTGATGCAGTTTGTCGGTGCTTTTTTTTACACTCGCTCTCGCATTTTATTGAACACACCAGTTACATTTTTTTTTTCATCTCCAGCGACCTTGTGTCATCAACGTGCATTTGCCATAATTTATTATTCGAAATAATAAAAAAATAAAAAAATGAACGCGTTAACGAGAATAAAATTTCGAATCACTTCCGTTATAAAAAAAAAAAAAAATAGTAATTGCACTAAAGTATTTGCGATCGACCGTCATAGAATTCACCATAAAAACGGGGTGGTGTTTAATTGGCCGAAATTATATTGTCGATTACCCGAAAAAAAAAAAAATGCACAATGGAAAGACTTAAGAGTCTAACAAGCCGATCGTGAATAGGGAGGAGAGCTTTTCAACACGCCATTTTTTATTCCTCACAATTCCAAAAAAAAACTTTCACACAATTGTCCATTTTTCACACGCAATAAAGTAATTCTTAACAAATTTGTATCGAATCGATGGCCGAATCGAATCATCAATTGAATGACCTAAATTTTTTTCTTCTGCAAACGCGACTTTCACAGGGGATTCTCCTAATTCGCATTATAAATTCTGGCACTTTGTGCTCGCTCCTGACCCCGAAAAATATTCAAAATTTCGTCTCATCTTCGAAAAAAAAAAAAAAACAAAAAAAAAATTGGAATGGGCCCATTCGAAGACGAAAAAAATCACCAAATAATATGATAATTCCATAAAAATCTCAAGCTTTCATTTCGCTCATAATTTTGGCCAACTTTCTCAAAGACCATAAGCGAGCTCGTCAAAAATATTATGCAAAATGGAGAATTTGCACTTTTGAGGTTGAATTCATAAAATCCCCCTTAAAAAAATAGCTTCTCTACTCATTTTCTTTTTCGAGGTCCGGAGTGATGACAAAACATGAGTCCCTCGGACAAATAAGAAAAAAAAAGGTGTTTTTCGTCGATGGGCGGGTCGATTTTTCGTACTAAAAGAGGGGGAATGGGGGGGGGGGCGAGGGCCTTACACGCTAATTAATCGCGAATGTGTATAGACTTTTAAAAAAATAACAAATTACATACAGAAGATATTTTGACGCGTCAAAGTCGAATAAAAATGAATTGACAATAAAAAAAAAACGACTATATCGCTTATTCTTTTGCATCAGACGATTGCCGTACGCAATAATTTTTTCTTTTTTCGATTTGTTTTTTTTTTTCTTTCCTCTTTAACAGAATATAGTACCTGGCACAGGAACATGACCTCTCAGTCATTGGCATCACAACGTAACAAGGACTACAAGCTGCGGTCACGTGCACTTTTTTTTCTTTCTTTCTCTTTCACTACAAAAACTCAGTCGGTCACTTAGGGCGCGTCGTGTCGCGAGCGACCACCAAAACGAGTCGGTGACTACAGCCAGACACTTGGCCCTGAGTATTTTTGCATCATTAATCTGTATTTATTCGTGGTTTCATTATTGTTTATTTTTTTTTCTCTCCTTATGCTCTTACCTTTTCTCTTTCTCTCTTTCATCGCGTTTTATTCATTCATTCGTTAAATTTATCCGTAAAAGATCGTTTCTCCCACTTTTTTTTTTCAACTTTTTCGAACTGGGTCTCAGGGATTTTATTTACACCTCGTTTGAATTAGTCTCGTGTGAATTCGTGATTCTTGGAATAATTCGTGGTTGACTCGTCGTGAGCGAGAATTGCATCAATCGGGAAATTGAGGTGATCCTGTTGATTTGGTTTAGTACAAAGTTTACTGGTTTTTAAAATTGTTTTATGGAGCTTTAAAAGAACTGGAGATTTGAATTAAGGTGGTCTGAGGCCCGAATTTCGTAGGGTTGATAGCAAATTCAAACTTAAGTACGAATTTGAATAATAATTTAGCTCGAAATTGAAGCTTGAACGGATTTAAGACTCAAATTCAAAGTTAAAATCAATTTTGTGTATGGGCTCAAATCTAAGTTTAGGCCCACATTCAACCTAGCCAATATAACATTCAAGTTGAATGTCAAGATCGATCAGGAGATCGAACTCAGTGATGAAAATTTGGGCCTTAATGAAGTGAGAGTAGACATGGATGAATTGATTTTTTAAAAACTAACTTCTTCCCTCCTATTTTCAAAAGCTTGTCTTAAAGCAAGGGACAAAGTCAACGTAACCTCAAAAAATTGCTAACCAATTTTTCTGAAAAAACGAATAGCGTCGCCATTTGCGTTTATCAAAATGGCCGTACTGTTAATTTATACTGTTTTTAGTTTTCGAGAAAAATGTGTTAGCAATTTTTCCTCCATCTCTCGGGCACTCATCGGTGTGGAAAGCGAGGAGTTTTCTGTGTCTCCACTTAACAATTTTTCAAATCTATCATTATTTCAACTGTACCAATTCGACCTGACCATCTCATAAAAACTTGAGAGCAAACACGATCGTGTTCGAAAGTTCTCACGCTCGCAAGATCCTCGATCTACAAATACAACGAGGTAAATCTGGAATAGAATCGATTCAATCACACCATTTTTTCCAAAACAGAATAATTCCATCCTCGAGTTCCATCCCAAAAGACCCAGTCGCCAAATGTTTCTACATTTTTCCATTTTTTTTTAAATTCACTCAATATTGGCACATCGCAATTAGATAAATCTTCCATGTTGCCATTTCGTGTTTAAAAATTCAAACATGGCGGCCATGCATACGCGCGCGTTTCGAGTGTGTTTATTTTCGCGGTCATTGTTCAAAAGCACAAACAGCGAAGTATTTTCTTCAGCCTTACGAAAAGTAATATATGTATTTGAACCCCGATGACACCGATTTTAAGAGTCTTGTCACTTGGGGCGGCCCAGGGCTACGTGACACTTATAGCCGGATTTGAAGGTCCCGAGGGTGCCCCACCGCCAACATCACTCTTTATACACTGTCCGGTGAGTTGATTGACACTCAGGGGATTATTTATGTCATGCGGATTCGTGCCAACTGGATTACGATGAGGCTGAGGTGGTCCAACTGACTGTAACGAGCTGTTATTATTATTTTGGCTACCCGATGACATTGACGAAGATGTTTGTTGTTGTTGTTGTTGTTGCTGTTGTTGTTGCTGTTGTTGCTGTTGTGGCTGCTGTACCGGCGGTGTTAAAGGACAAGGACAAGGACTGGCGAGGCTCGATGGTGATGGCATAACGAGTGAGGGACTCGCGAGGCTGGACAAAGCCGACAAACCGCCTGGACTGCTCAACGATTCATCGTCCTCGGGAGTTCCGGCCTCACCAACGCTGCCAAGATTATCCTCGGAATGATCATCGTCAACGTCGCCATCAACGTCACCATCTCCGTCTCCTCCCTCCCCCATGTACCTTATACATTTCTTCTTACGTCTGGAAAAAACATTTATAAGATTTTTGTCAGTTCAAAATTGCCGCGTTTTTGTTCGATTAATCGAAAAAACTAATCGATCGAGGATTCGAGAGTTGGAAGATTTGTTTTTTTTTTTTTTTTTTTCGTGCTTTCTCGTGACGGTGCGAAAATATTTTGTGATGATTTTTTTTATAGCTCAATCGACCAATTCTCGTGTCCTGGACTTAAATTTGAATACGTCTAGGTGAGTAAGAAAAAATAAAATAAACGAAAAACAATTTATTACGTCAACGAAAAAATATCTCATGCCGCACACGTCTCGTACATTGATGAACAAAAAAAAAAATTGTCAGGCTCCGCGTAGCACGTAGAAACTCTTGGTGGCTTTTCTTTTTTTTAGGGGGTCAATTTTAAGATTTTCTTTTTTCTAGGGTGAGTTCGACGATTGTTCGATGTAATCAATTGATTAAACTAGAAGTATCGTTTTTTGAAGGCTGCATTTTGCTGATGATTTTATGAACTGAGGGTAAAAAAAATTTGAAGCATTTAAAAAACCGTAAGTACCTCCCAACAACACGTGCGCATATACTTTTCACACATTCTCGTGATTCGCAGAGTTTTTACGAGCGAGAGAGCCTTTCTTCTCAGTCTTTTTTCTTTTGGTTCAAAATAAATTTTTACTCGAGTTCACTCGTTGAAAATGCCATGCTCAAAAATTTAATTCGAACAAGCATACAATGTGGGAATTATAACGTGTGTATGTAATATACGATAAAAAGGATAATTCAACAAAGGTCAGCGAATATTAATCACGGAGGGGCAAAAAATGGTCGCCGTTCTTTTTTCTCGATGTATATATATTTTTTATTTTCATGTTTTTCATTTTTTCTTTCATTTATCGCGTTATGGGTAAAAATTCTTGTGGGACACATCTTTGTGGACGAATATTCAAAGCAACTACTGCAAAGACAGACGATTATTGGATAAACGGATTAAGAATGCGACATCTTGTGGTCGAGGCCAAAAATAGACAAGATGGCGGCTGTAAGATTCCGATTAGAGGCATTTAAAGGAAAATTTATAATTATCTAGTCAAATTGAGTATAAAAGACGATTTGAAAAAAATACTCTACAAATATGAGAGCTGCTCATTTGAGAATTGTATAATTTGTAATTTTATTTTTAGTGGAAAATTTTCAAATTGCATTTTCAAAATCACTTGTAGAAAAGAAATTTCAGATTAGATGGGTTTTCGGTTATGCTTGAACCATCACTGAAACAAATTTCTTAATACTTTGACGCTATTTTTTAAAATTTATTTCGCGTCCTAACCTTAAAATTGGAACCTCTAAGCGGCCATGGCACCAGCGACGACAGCGCACGATCGTTAATCTGTTTTACCAATAGAGTCCGGCTGTGGCGAGGACACAGAACGGAAGCTCGAAAGAGCCCGTTGATAATTGTAGCGCTGCAGTCGACACAATTACCGCTCTGCCATTGGCTCTCATTATTAAAATCTCTCAGCTGAATATAAATTAACTTTTACACATTTAAATGTTATAATATAGTTTGATTTACGTTATTTTTTCTTTCAAATATATCGCGAAGTATTTATCTCAATTTCCCAAGACATACAAGATGACATTTAATCAGGAATGCAGAAGTAACGGGCAGGCAATGGAAGCTGCAATCGTCATTGGCTCCACTTATATATACATTTGCCCATAGGACAAGATTCTCGCGGGCAATCGTTATTTTAATTATAATCGCTTAAAAATTACGCACTCTATTTGGCAAGAGAATCAAAAAAAAAAAGTAAAACGTCAAAAACAAGTTAATCAAAGTGAAAAGAAAAATTAGAAAGAAACAAAAAGAACAATTTCAAAAATATGATATATATGTATATAGGCCACTAAATACACAAAATATACACCACAACCTTTCGTAACGATTATTAATGCTATCAAAAAAATGTAATATCATATGACGAATAATTGCCATGCCAAAAAAATTCAATCATTTTATTTATTTATATGTATATATAATATCTATGTCAAACTCGAACGGAAATCGAGCAAAAAAAACCTGTTACATATATGAATTACGTATATTATGTATTACAGATCAGCCATGCTAATTGCGACATCGAGATAAAACGTTTCGTAAACAAACCATTATAAACAAACAAAACAAATTAATTTAAAAAAAAATGAAAAAAATCATAAACAACAATTAATGTAAAAGCTGTAAAGAGCCACAACAATGAGAAACAATGCGAGCATCGGGACTTCGCTTGGCCGCTCACTATGCCATCCGCTCGTTATTGTCGTTCGGCCGTTGCGATCGGGGTGATTTGTTTTTTTTTTTTTTTTTTTGTTTTTTCACTATCCGCATGACCTCCCCTGTCCTTGGGCAGCCTCAAATCATTGTACAAGAATAAAAGAATCAACAAAAATAAAAATTTGAAATTCACGATAGACGCACGGTGCGATCGGCATGAGTAAGCGCCGTAAGCGAGTCCCGTAGAGGTTTTTTTTTTTTCTTTTTCAAGTCGGGACTGACCACTGTTTAAGAAGAAGTGTTGCAGTAGAAGGGAGGCGATAGGCTTGACTAGAGATTAACATAAGTAGGTTCTTGCTGAGGCGAGGAGGCATTGGAGGCGGTGTTGGTGTTTGGCGGGGCCGTCGGTGCTGCCCCAACCGTTACACCACCGCCGCCACCTCCAGCCCCGACCCCGGACCCCGCGCTACTTCCCACACCGTGATGAATTATGCTCGCGTGGATGCCCATCCCCGCTCCATGCTCCACTGGGCTGCCAAAACCAACCACCAGCCATTAAAGGGGCGCTCGCATCGGACATCGTATTTTTTTTTAGTTTATTATTATTATTATTATTATTTTTTCATCATTTTTCTATATTATAATCCCGCTACACAGTATAATATCCCCGGTATCGTATACCCTCGTCACCCACACGCATCGAATCTCTCTCTTTCTCTCCCTCTTTCTTTCACTCTTAATATTTGTGATTTTTTCTCCCCCACGATTAACCATATTGCTTTTTTTTTTCAGGATTTTCATCCCAAGCGACTTGAAATCTTCCAAATTGTTAGAAAATAACAATTGGAAAACATGTTTATGTGTGTCCCTGTCAGTCAGCCAGTGTTTATGGGCCCTTATTGGTTCTAGGTCCATGTTCCGGTCAGTACACATGCGCGTGCGCGTGTGTGTCCTTGCTCGGTTCAGATTCGTGTTCTGATCAGTACGCTACGCATGCGCGCGCGCATGTCTTCACATCCGCATTGTGGTCAGTACGCAAGCGTCTGTCCTCGTGTTTGTGTGTGATTTTTTTTTAAACTTGTCTAGTACTTGAAATCAAACAAGTCTCGTACCATCGAACGAATAAAAGAGCAAAGAGAAATCGGTGCAAATCGATACTTATACATTTCTTTCTCAACATTTTTGCCAATTTTTGAAGCTTCCTCCATGAGGAAGCTTCCTCCTCCTCACTCGTTAACGGTCCAATATCACGAGGAAGCGATGTAAGTTTCAATTTTCACCTTTCTTCGTGTTTTTTTTTGTACGATCGTTTTTCGCGTCAACTTACTCTCGATTATTGACGGGGAGACGCCTTATCGATCATCAAAGTGTGTACGTGGCTTGAAAATTGCGTTATTCTTATGTTAAATTTCTTTTTCTCTTTTTTTTTTTTTTTTTTTTTACTACTGATCAGAAAATATGTCTCCCAAATGTGATTTGGTAACTTGTATTTGCCTTTCGGGGGATCTTTTTGTTTTTTGCGTATTTATAGTTTGAAGGAACGAAAAGTCTCGACAGACCGATGATTGAATTCGTTTTCGCCCCTTTAATGAGGTCCATGACATTCACAAACCCAGCCGGGGAGTGGAGGCGTTATAGGGGTTTTTTTTTTAACTATATATGCAAATACGATAATTACGGTAATTAATGGCGCTAGGCGGATAATTTTATATACGAATGTGTATTACCGCAATAACTACTAGTATGTGGCACTAGAGAGAGAGAGAGGGAGAGAGAGAAAGAAAGAGATAGATAAAAGGAGAAAGATATATATTTACAGGCAGAATCGTCCTATTCGAAATATTTTTTGTTTTTGGTAAAGAACAATTTTTTTAATCAGCTCTATTGAATTCTTGAATTTTCTTTTTTTTTTTTTTTGGAAGACACATTTTCTGATGCGACTACACGTTTTTCGGAGTCGTTTACGACTTTTTGATAAACGAGTGAATCCTTGAGACAATATCGGTCGGTTCGTGAGAGCCCTCAAGTTTCGCGATGTATTTTATTTTTTATTTTTCCACGATAACATGTGGATGACGAGACGGATACGAAGGATTACATGTTAAAAAAACAGTGATAGGGTGAATTCACCAGTGAATGAACGTTTGAGAATCAGCACCAGTGAATGAACACTTGTGTTAATCCTGGACTGGGCTCCTCAGTGACCCCAAGCTAACAAAAAATAATCATTTTTGCTTGATTCCTTCTTCTTCTTCTTCTTTTTTGTTTGAACGGATTTTTCAAAATTAATAATTGAACTTCAAATAAATAGCCTTTTAAAAACGCAGAAATTTAGGTATAATACAGTTATTTTATTGCATCTAAGAAGGCTTGCTATAATCATCAGGAAACATGTGAGGTCTTCCGGGACTCCAGCTACCCAGTAGAACGCAATCGGTAAAACAGATTTTGTGTAAGCCATAGTGAGTGAGGGAGAGTGAACTGGTTTTAGTCCGGTACCAAAATTTTCCTAAATAGTTGATCTTTCGGACAAACTAAGAGAGCCACGAACTGCAGAATCGTTATAAGCAGTTCGTGGCTCCCTTAGTGTCTCTGAAAAACAAATGTTCAGAAGAATTTTGGCACGCAGTTTTTGTTACCGACAGAAGAGTCGCACATTACCTTCAGGTTATGTGAAACTCCCACTCGTTTCTTTCCCTCATCCTAAAACTTCGATCAAATTATTCTCTAAGACTCTAAGATCTGTCGGGAAAACGCAGTCGCACGAGTGAAAATTGCATAATCTAAACATTTGCGTATTTCTCGAAAGATTCACCGTATCGGAGGATAGTTTGTTAAAGTTTTTGTTGTAACCTCAAAGCCACTATTCCTTGCATGCAAGTGGGCGATAAGTGGGAATTGCTGACGATCAGCGATCATGGTGACGATTTTTGGTACTACACAAGGTTATGGGACAGAGCGAGATGGAGATAGCCTAGCAGACGTTATTTTATATCGTATAAAATCAGCGTATTATTTTTGTGAGCTCTAATTTTATATCACATCCGTCGAGGATTTGCTAAATGTGAAAAATTCTTGGGACCTCAATATTCCTTTATCATTTCATAAAAATTTAAAAACCCTCGGCTATTCATGCAAGCGCGTACTATCATAAATCCAACGAGTACCAAAGACAGCCGCGAGCGGCGCCACTTGACTACTTGCACATGGCGAATATATAGATATAGTTCGCGCAAGTTTTCATTCACTGGGGCCTGTTCATTCACTGGTGAAGTTACCTATAATGTTCTCAACATTAAATTATCGTTGAGAGGACAAACTTGATATCACGTCATTAACGACCATTAACGAAAATGGTGACAATATTGTGCAAAATTTGCAAAATTCTCGTCGAGATTCAAGGAATTCTTTGCTGAATTTTGTAGGTTATAAACATACAAAATTTTTTATGTTTATACAAGATATTTTTTTCGGCAAATTGCAAAATTCACGAAAATAACAAAAGCTCCTCTGGTATTTACAAAAATTTCCTCGAATCTCATAGCGCGTGTAAATTTACAATAATTTTGATTTCGTGATTATTCGACAGTGCTCGGGAAATATATTTTTTTCAACGACGTGACATGTCGAACAATTATGATGAAACCATTTTTTAATTTTTATTTTAAGGCTGTGATAAATTTGTTGAAATTGGATCGAGCGGACGTTAACGTACCTGCATGGTTTGCACCATTGGCTTTGTTGATCTAATCCATACCTTGCGCGGCATTTCTTCATGTTATTGCCTAGAAAATGGAAATTCGCTCGGTTAGTTCACATTTTTACCGCTTAAAATACGATCTCCATACCCTTGTATCTCGACAAAAATTAAACTTTCGTTCTTAGCCTTTTTACGATATTTAATTATTTTTTTAAAAGTTGATTTTAAAAATTAAACGGATATCTAGATACTTTTGTAGATTACAAAAAAAAAAATTAAACATCAAACAAACAACAAGTATTGGGGGAAAAGTTTGGGTGACGAAAAAAAAATTATCTCGAATCGAAAAATAGAAATAATTTTTCCAGCGTATAATTGCAGCCAAATTTATATGATTTCGAGCAATGCTCTTCGTACTCAACATTCTTTTATTTATTTATTTCTATTTTACGAGTCAGCTGTCTCGTGTATTGGAGGAATGTGACGAAATTGCGACTGGTCATGCGTATAATTAGTGGGAAAAAAAAATGTTTCGTTCACGAGGGACCTTCCCAGATCTTATTTTTTCATATTCGGATACGAAAAATATAAAAAAAAATGTTTAGCCACAAAAAAAAATCGCAATTTTTTAAACTTTTAATAGCCGAACTTTGCCGCCATTTTGGATGATTTTTCAATACGGAAAAGTTTCTTAGTGACGAGCGCGTACAAATTAAGTTTCGGACAAGCAAATTGAAGCATGCGATGTGGGAGAATTCGAACGAGGGATCGTAAAAAAAAAAAAAAAGAAAAAAAAATGGCGATAAAATGTTGTCCAAAAGCTCTGGACAAAAATAATGTTTGGATGTTTGAGGCTTGTAAAGGCGTACTGAACGAAAACTTATATGAGGGTCGAGAATACTTGGGTCGAGTAACGATATTAAAAAAAATAAATAAAAAAATATATATATATGTACAAAAAAAAAATTATCAAGGATTCAGGCAACATTGAAACGATCAAAGGAAAGAAATGTATAATTTAAAATTTTGACAGGAGTATGAAAGAGAGACTCAGAGAAAAAAAATCAAAGCTTAAGGATTGTCTGATTGCGGATTGAGGTCCCTGTAAAAAAAAAAAAAAAAAAAAAGAAAACAGAAAAAATTATAAATGCAAGATGGCCAGCGTCCCCAAAGTTGTATACGTAAATTGATATATGTAAATGGGCGTTTACGTGCGTGAGCGTCTTTCGCATGTGCGCATGCGAGAGCACGCACTCGCACGTGTTTATACGATATTAAAAAAAATATATATATATATATCTGCGCGCGCATGTATTTAAAAAAATGATATTTCTCAATTTTTTTTGCTTCGAAAAAAAAAATATATATATATAAATATGATGATAAAATACACGAAGAAACTTCCAATAAGTTACATCCCCCAAATGTCGAAATAATTTCTACCAGCGCTCGATCGACTTATCGTAAAAATGAGGCACTATTGAGGCTGAGAGACGAATTTTTTATTCGTGCGATTTGACCGAAGGAGGCATTTTTTTTTTTTTTATTATTCCAAAATTTTTTTTTGGGGCAGGGGGCAAATTTGACTTATTGGAAGTTGGAACGTGTGCGAAATTGACCGAGAGAAAGCCCCGAGAGGGGTATAAGACATGCAACATAATGGTAGTGTAGCCAAATATTAATGTAATAAAAATAGAATATATGTAGTAACAATTGGTGGGGGGGAGGGTCGAGGGGGTAGTTTTTTTTTTTAATTATCGAGAGGGGATTGTAAGAATGTGTGGAATTGAGGCATGTGGGTACCTCCAGGATCACTGTTTGTGTCTTGTTTGCGCTTCCTCTTCTTAGTTCGGTTGGTATTTGCGCGGGAAGACCAGTCAGGGTAGAGCTGCATGTGCAACTGTCTCTCCCGTCGAGCCAACTCATAATACTTGGCCTGTTCCTCTCGCCCTAGCGCGTGCCACTACCGAGAGAGAACCAAACACGTTTTGTTTTGTTTTGTTTTGTTTTTTTTTTTTTTTTTTTGTTGTTTTCAAATTCGGCACAATAACCGTGGTGGCTTGCAAAAAAAGAATGATAATTTCTTACAGAATCAAAAAGTTCCATTAATCGATAAAGATGGATGAAAAAAAAATTGCAAAAAAAAAATTTGAATAAAAATTATATATTAAATATATATATATATATATAGAAGATATGTATTTTTCACTATTCTACTGCCGCCACCCTGTGTTGTTTTTGCCATTACTCGAGTCAGATCATCTGGTAATCTTTTTTGTTTTACTTTTTTTTTAAGCTACTATTTTATTCGTATTTTGATTTTTTTTTTGTTTTTTTTTTTTTGGTTTATTAATGAGATATATATAAATAAATAAAAAAGCATTTCAGTAGTAACATTGGGGTCCCTACTTTCCGTTTAAAGTGCTAGAAGAACAGCCTAGGTTGCCCCCCTCGGTTGCACCGCTAATATTCGTCGTTCGGTTTATCCTACAAAGGTTTTTGTCTTTCTCGCACAAGGGCTGTCTGATAGCTTTTTTTTTTCTTTTTTTTTCTCGATTGTTGAGGTTATATATTCATTTTTTTTCTCCAATTTTTATTCTCATCCAAAATGGCCGTCGATAGGAACCATTTTGTTTTTTTTTTTAAACTAGATCGGCCATTTTGTGTCGAGATTTTTCTTGAGAAATAAAACGCATGAAAAACTTATTCGAGAGTTTTTCTTTTTTTTTTATGTTTTCGTAGAACGCGAAGACAGAGCTTGTCGGCCATGTTGAAAAAAAAATGTCACGCAACACGTGACAAAAATGAACGATCCAACTACCAGACATCCCGTGCACAATTTTCGAACAATTATTCATTCCGTTTAAAAGATCAAACATTTCATTTCATTTTTTTTTTTTTTTTTTTTTTTTTTCAAATTTCGTGACGAATACCGCTTTAGGGAGTTGGCCAGACAATCATTGCATGATAATCGCGTTTTCGTATTTTCGTTTTTTTTTCTTTCTTTTTTTTTAGTTTTCTCATTTTTTCCATTTTTTTTTTCTTTTTTTGTTTTTTTTTTTGGTCAATGCTGCCACATTCCACAATTCCCACAGACAATCCAATTTATCAATTTTACCGCTCTTCAAAGAGAGTACAGAATACAAACGAAAAAAAAAAAAAGAAAAAAAAACGAAAAAAAAAACAGAAACGCACAGAGACTTTGATCGTTTCAATCAACCAATAGGTACTATTAAAAATTAATTATTAATTTATGTAAACAAAAAAAAAAAATATAAAAAAAATATATATATATATTTTTAATGATTATTTAAAGGGCCTGCTGTTCTAGCACTGGAAAGTGGTACCTCCGGTGGGATCTGCGGAGCGCTCTTTCTTCCTCTTCTTCTTCTTGCTGCCGTATCCGTAGTTATCCCTGGCACTCCAGCCGGGGTAACGTTGCTGGTGCAGATGGCGCTCCTGCCTGGCGGCCTCATAATACCGCGCCTGCTCCTCCCGGCTTAGCGAGTGCCACTGCGTGTACATGACCCCAAAAGTTTGTTTGTTCATTTTTTTCTTTTCTTTTTGTTTTTGTTTTTTTTTTTTTTTTTTCAAATTTTTCAAAAATTTCGTGCACCGTGCTTCCTAATTTATTATTTTATTTTTTCATTTTTTTTTTTTCTAATTGAGCAAAAATTATTACACTCGTGACACTCGAAATTCAATCACGAACCCGGCCCTCGCCACCAGCACGCACCCTTCTCTTCCTGTTGTGTTTTTTTTTTCTTTTTTTTTTTTTTTTCATCGTATCAAGAAATTCTCATCGTCGTATCGAGATTCCTTAGATCCCACCTACAATGCTCTATTTTTTTTTTTTTTTTTTGTAACTAAAGTATTTTGTAGATTCGGTTAGTTTGTACGCGATTAGCGTTCACCGTGACAAGCGTTAGAAAAAAAACATGCACAACGATTTTTTGTTTTTTTAGTCAAATTTACTTTTTTTTTTTATTATCTACACGCCCTCTCTACGGACGTAACGAGTCAAGATTCTGCTGTTGGCCGATGCTAAACTCTCTCACTCTCACTCTCTCTATCGCTCTCTCTCTCTCTCTCTCTCTCTCTCTCACTCTCCTCTCTCCTTTTGTCTTCGTATTTCTCTGGGAGCGAATCGAACGATATCGATTCGTCGGGGGTTGAATAAGCGAACGTTGTCATTTCCATGCTGATAATCGTGGTCGGGATCTTTCTTTTTTTTTTTTTTTATTCCGAGAAAATTGCCTTTATCCATTTTTTCCTACTTTATTTTGCCGAGAAATTAATTTTTCTTTTTTGTAATGGATGAAAATGCATTTTTTTGCTTATCTGGGAAAATTGGACTGATGAAAAAATAGTTATGTAAATTTTCACCGCGACTCTAGAGGAGAAATTGGACGAAAGCTCCGACGACGAATGGGACGTGTACTTTTTTTTTTAAATTTAATTTATATTATTTATATGTAGAGTATATTATACATGTGTGCTTGATTTTTTTCTTCACCATTTTATATACCATATATATATATACACCATATATATATATATATGTCTATATATATATATATATGTGTGTGTATATACATATGTGTATATATATCGTGCCTGAATACCCAAAAGAGCACTCCGCAGTTTTTAGTCAACACATTTGGCGTGGATTTTTTTTTCATTTTTTTTATTCTTTTCGTCCCAATGAAAAAATGTTTGTACTGCACAAAAAACTCAAATGATCGCATGAGGGATAGCATTATTAGTCGCCGGCAAAAACAAAATCTTGACTCGAACTAAAAGAAAAACAAGATCGATTTTTCTCGCATCAGGATGGACAGCAGTGATAGTTTGAAAAAAAAAAATATATATTTCGTGTGATTGAAAAGAAGAAAAAAAAAATATATGTACATTTATGGAGTATTCGAGTGTTATTTATAGATTTTTCGAGTCCTGATGCGAAAACGTCCGATTGGTAAAAAAAAATATATATTTATTTATGATTCGTAGAGTAAGATTTTTGATTTACTCACCCGCCTCCCGAGTATTTGGTTGATCGCAGCGCTCTCTTTTAACGTACACTCCGCCACGACTTTCGCCCTCATTTCCTTCATATACAGCATAAACGCGTTCAAAGGCTTTTTTATGTGAGGTTTCTTTTTGTCTGTTTCGGGAATGAAAATTCAGATGTTAATTCTATCGTTCATAATGATAATAATTATTATTAATTATCAAATACATGTGAGACATTTCATTTAATTTTAAAGCATTAAAAACAAATTATTATTATTAATCGCGTCGCGTGATTTAAAAACTTTTGCAAAGTTTCAAACCCTTTCCATAGAAAATAACATTTTCATTATTTTTTGAAAAATGTTCTGCAAAAAGTAATTTGCAGAATTGCTGAGTAATAATCACAAAAAAAATATTTGCCAATTTTAGATTATTTTTGAGTACAGATTATAGGTGACGAAAAAAAAATTTTAGATAGAACAATTTTATTCCTGGATAGAAAAAAATTAATTTCGTCAATTTTTCGAAGAGAAGATTTGAATTTGTGATTGTTACGAATAACAAAGTCAAATTTATTTAAAAAATCGTGGGTATTAAAAAAAGCCGGCAATTACAAATCTATAAAAAGATTAAAAATTTTTTAGAATATTTGGTAACGACCATTTTTTAAATTGTCTTTTTGATTCACTTTTTATAGCATTATTATCGTCAAAAATCAATGTTCTCGGTATTTTCGATATAATTGAAATAAAAAAAAATCATCTCAATTTTCGCACTTTTAGCTACAAACGTGCAAGTTTTTAGAAAAAATAAAATAAAAATAAAAACAGCCCAATTTATCGCTCCCCATATCGGGCATGTAAGAATTACAAAATTCTATAACGAATCTTCGAGTCTCAAAAAATTTCACAATTAATAAAAATCAAATGTTAAAAAAAATAATAAAATTATTTAAATTTGAAAAATAATTAGTCTCTCTAAAAAAAAAAACTTTCAAACAAATCGTAATTTTTTCAAATCCCGTATAAGAATAGCATTAGTTCGCACCGATCCGAGACTGTTCTAACCCCAAAATAGAATTCGTCCGATCACTTTCTCGTACCCTGAACGAACTTTTTACGTGACTTAAAGTGACCCAATTTTTAAACAATCGATCTATACCTTGATTATTTTGTTGCCCCGTGTCCTGAGCTTTTGTGTTGTCGGAGGATAAGGAAGTTGAGTTTTTCTGATCTATCGTAGACCTGCGAACCGAGCAAAAACAACAATATATAAATCGGCAATTTTTTCGACCACCGCCATTTTGTCGTACTCAAAAAAACCAAAAAACAAAATGTCGTCGAGTGGCTAATCACCGTTTTGAGTGTGTTTGTTTGGTTTCGTGACTAGCCGAGTCACGTTTCGGGGTTGGCAGAGGATAAAGTGTAGCCGAATTTTGTGAATTTGACAATTGTTCGTGGAGATTATTGGCAGGAGAATCGAAATAAGGCTGTGGCAATCGAAGGGGATTCCTGATAAAATGTTGTTGGGGCACGGACCAGCTCATTTGTTGGCACATGAGTTGTTGGGCCTCAACCATAGCGAGCAATTGCATGAAATAATATTGGGTCCCATAGGCGGTGGGACTGAGACCCCTTGGCAGGCTCATATTTGACATTTGCATGAGATTGCTCATGTGGAGTGCGTTTAAAATTTTTTGATCATTCGTCGTGATTCCAGCCTCGCTGGCTTTAACGGCATCCTGAATAATCGCCATATTTTCATCAATTTTCCTCTCTGCCTGATCCTCCTCGTTTCTCCCCGGTGACGTCACGATCCTCTCGATGATTTTCGACTGATTCTCGTCATCATTGACACTCTTCTTAATGACCAAGTTCAATGGCTCCAGGCATTCGGACTCCATTGCCACTCGGGATTTTCGATTATTGGCACTGTCCCTTAGTGACCCTTCTGTTTTCCCTCCCTTCGACCTTTTCACCTCATTCGCCGAAAAATCCAAGCATGCCGAATTCCTCCAAAAATTTTCATCGTCTCAGGACAGTCATTTCCGGTCCACTGATTGCGCCAAAAAAACATTACTTCATCCTTAATGACTTCCGGTTAATTTATTTTCTCACTCGTAACGACGAATTTACCCTTTATTCAACAATTCATTTTTTCATCCCCCTCGACGAGCACTTTGTCACTGTTCTCAATGTTCACACGTTCTCTTAAACTAAAAATCGAAAGAAACAAAAGAAAAAAAAACAAAATACATTTCCGATCGTTGTCATTAACGATTTTCACGAAATTCCTCCTCGTGACGAGAAAAATACGATATTGACGACTTGTATTCCATTTCGCGTCCTACAACCTCCGACTCAATCCCACCTCTTTTGCCAATTGTAATGGCTCCATTCGTTTCCGGTTTGTTTCATCATTCAACATATCTCGAGATCCATTTTTCACCCCCCAAAAAACCAAATCGAGATAAAGCCCTTCGGGGTTTCTCCAGGGGGAGGGGAATGGGAAATGTCACATCGAGCGATATTTTCCACGATTATTATAAAACTTTGACGACAAATTTTTGGCGAGTCTCGTATTAATATGAAAATTTTGCTGTCTGGTATATTCACGTCACCCATCCGGCGGAGGGGCGGGAGGGAGGGGGTTGATATCTCTCTTTTGTGTCCTCGGGATGTCTCTCTCTCTCGCAGCCGCGAATCACCGAGCTGGTGTTACGATTGATTATCCGAGGGTGGGAGAGGAGAGAGAGGCGAGCGGGTGCACGAAGAGCCATCATTGCAATTCATGGCTCGCTCTCTCTCTCTCTCTCTTCGCAACTACATCTCGCAGTCTGCCCTACCAATGTATAATTTCCCCTCGTTCGAAGAGGGGGATGAAGTGAAAATAGCATTTTTTTTTTGGCGGGTTACGAGTGGCGCTGCGGTCGCTTTATGTACATTCGCCGAGGGCTCGACTGAGCGTCAAAATAGCGAGTTTTCATTGAACATTAAAAAAGAAAAAAGGTAAGCCTTTTCAGCCCCGTGTGGTACTGAGTCAATCATCCCTTGTTATTTATTTCACTTCAATCGCGGAATATTGTCACCTCACAAAAATAAAAATTAAAAAAAAAAAACGTTTTTGATCGTACAAAACGCGGTTTCCCCTGAGAGGTGAATGTCCACTACCCCCAATTCACAGGGTGAATCTGAACGACTCAGAAAATCCACAATCACAAAAAAAAAAATCCCCCGAATCGTATAGTTCTGGCGAGTCGATCAATTTCATATTTTCACTGTATCGAATTATCGATGAGATCGAGTCGATTGAGATGAGCGATAAAAAAATGTGCATGGATACTAAATTTCATTGAGCCATTCCTGGGCTTTGGAGATTGGACGCGTGATTGGTCGAGTTCCAGTTGTTCGTGGCGTCATTCCCGGGTCGTCACCATGACCGTATCCAAGGGATCGCTGCGCCAATTCGTCTCCTGCGACAATGTTCCGAAACGCATTTTCAAAGATGTCCGCGCGCGCGCGTCCCTCCACGCCGCCGGCTGTCTGTTATTTCCTCGTTGTGGATGTACGAGTACGCCGTGCACACGGATACATATCCAAGTTTGATGAATTGTTTCTGCAATTTTTCGTTTTTTTCTTCGCTCTCGTTTCTTAGTTCTCATTGGATTCTTTGTACGTTTGGGCCTTTTCTGGCATTTCGTTTTTTGTTTTTCTCTCCGCGTATGAAAAATTGCTCGTTGAGTTTGTGTGTCTGTACCAGGAGAGCGTAGAGTTGGAACGTGTACTAATGTAAATTAGAGATCTGTTAAGAGGGTAATGATCAATACATAGGGGAGAAAGCCAGGCGCAGACGCTGTCGTGTTCGAGAATCGTAACTCTTTCTTTATCTCTCTCTCTCTCTCCCTCCCTACTTTTTCTCTTTTTCCCTCGCTCTCTTTCGCTCCCAGTGTTTGCAACTATCGCATGCTGTTTCGATAAGTGTTTCAACTACTCGTCTCGTCGATTTGTTCGTTTCATCGCGAGGTCGAGGCTGACGTTTGTCTACTAAAACTCTTGGATGCGAACTCTCCCTTGTGGCATTCATCGTAACTGCTGTACATTCCTCGATTGATCGACGAGGATCTTCTTTATCCACACCAGCAGCGGGGAGAAGGTGGATTTGAGATGTGATCGTTTTATGACGACTCACCCTATTTGTTTATGTCTCTCTCTTTCTCCCTCGGTTAGTAGGATCATCACATTCACCCTTGCATGCATCCCTTATCGACGGAGGAGACGCATAAGCTCCCCCTTTTTTTTTGTAGGCGGAATTCGTAGAGTGCGTTTCTGCACATTTAATATGACGAGTTCTCGATAAGTGACCGATTGCCGGTCGAAGAAATGATAACTTCATTCGGTAAGAGACATTTCTGTCGTGTTTTTATGCTGACGAGGAAAGAAGCCGCGATTAAGAAGGAAGGAAGAGCATCGATTGACTGTGAGTGTCAAGTTGATGTGAAAGTTCGTAGGCTCGTGCGACACAAGATGGAGCTGATGTGCCCAAGATTGAGTACGATAATATTTCGGAAGGTTGTTCGCGCAATTGCATAATTACTTGGAGGGAATTAATCGAGGGACGGAAATGGATTTAACTGCTGAGTCGGAGAAATTGGTTAAAAAAATTCACCTGTGATTGTGATCCAAGGTAGAATGGTCCGCTTTTGGTGCTGAAGACACCAAGGCGTGTGAGGCTAATGCATGCGCGTGTGGACTTAGACCCGGATGTGGATGTGGCATAAGTCCCGTTGGCGAAAACCGATAGAGATCACTGAACAAATAAAAATGGATGCATTATTTTTACTTCAGAAAATCATCGATTACAGGAGGGTAAACTTACTGATTTTGGTCACTTTTCATTTTGGCTAAGTTCGGGAGGAAAAAATTCCAAGTACAATCGTAATCGGGAAATATTGAATGGCAGATTTATACGGATCTAATTGAATAAGAATCGTCAGCATAATGTGGGAGAACAATGATTGGAATACATGATACTTAGAATGGCCACAAATGATGGTACAGCGGCCAAAATCAGTTCAACCCTCAAGTATTTGGTCGATATGAGATCGGTGAGATACAAACCTTGGTAAACTGGAACTTGTGATGGGTAAACTCGTTGGATATGGACTCCTGAAGCCGGCACTTGCCGGGGAAATGGGGTACATACTTGGAGTGTGCCTGTAAAATGGAATAAATTTATGCAGATTAAGTATTTAGGGGAGGGGGATAGAATTAGGGGAATATACCAGTGAAGTACAAGTAATTAAAAAAAAATAATTTAAAAAATGACCCGACGTACAAAATGTTTCACAAGGGATGGGGGGATGTGAAGAATCATTGAACGTGAAAAAATACACTTTGAAGACGACATAAAGGATAACATCGGAATAAAAAATTTCAGGATTAAAATACTTAATATTTGCATTGTAAAAAAATTCTACGAGATTTTCAAGATTACGTTTTTATGATTTCATGATTTAATTATGGAAAACAACGATGATTATCTGCGGAGAAAACAATTGTGCACTACAAGACGGTCAGTGGAAGCTAAAAACTTCGTATTATCTCGTCCCTAAATGTAAACAGCAAAATCTAAGTAATACAACAATCTTTCCACCAACATTAAGATGGTCAGGGTTAATTAAATCCCTTTAAATGCAACTAAGGTATAGATAGATTGATGTGTTTTTTTTTAAATCAAATTCGTTATGGAGTGTAAGGTTAGGCCAAGTTTAAAGTGTATTTAGATCGTCAGACAAGCGTAGACGGATAATATCGTCAATTGTGGAAAAGTGGTCATTTTCCACGTCTCCGGAGGAAGGAAGGAAGGAAGTGAGTAAATGCAGGAAGGAAACTTCGGGGTCTCCTAATTGAGGAAAGGCGATCTAATGATCCGTGGAAAATCTCAATTCGGGTTAGTTCGGGCAGAAAGCAAATAACAAGAAGAAGTAGAGAAGGGACCGAGAGGTATTTTTCTAAGTGAGTTTTAGGGTGGAGAGGGTGTACTCGGCCTAATAGACCGGAAACCAAAGAGGCTTGACCGCCGCGGCCGCTTGACCACTTGGCCATACTCAGCTCCGAGATTTTCCGTTTAATAAACTCGATATACGTGGTAAAAAAAAAATCGAAGAAAAAAAAAACGATTTCGCTTTTGTGTCTGATCATGTACATTAATTGGGCCATCACTACTTTATTCCTATAGTAGAAAAAGTGTCAAATAATTTTCTTATCCCTCTTTTAAAACTGAGCCAATTCTAGAACTTTTGCAAGCTTTTGGGGCAATTTAAAAGTCTAAGTACGTATAAAAATCTTTTGAAAATTCTCGAGATTCGGAGTTTGAGAAAATATAAAAATAATGTCAGCGAAGAATTTAGGTTTGATCCGATCAATTTCGTTGAATTATAACTTACCAGGAAGCAGCAACTTGCGTCATTTCCGGGCTCAGCATCGGATAAGGGTACTGTCCCGTCGAGAATGGATACATCGGTGCCCTTGTCAGACCTGAAAGCAGCGAAAAATCTTCTTCGAACAAAAAAATTTCATAATTGTTATAAAATTATTTATCACCAGTCATATGCATTCATCGCTCCCACACGGGTTTTCTTCTCTACCAAATTTCTAAAAATAATTCATCGACTCGACACGTGCTAAATTTACAAAATAATAAAAAAAAAAACAAATTTTGTTTTGTTTAAAAAGCCGAGGGCTCGACTGAGCGTCAAAATAGCGAGTTTTCATTGAATATTGAAAAAGAAAAATGTAGGCCTTTCCAGCCCCGTGTGGTACTGAGTCAATCATCCCTTGTTATTTATTTTACTCCAATCGCGGAATATTGTCACCTCACAAAAATAAAAATTAAAAAAAAAACGTTTTTGATCGTACGAAACGCGGTTTCCCCTGAGAGGTGAATGTCTACTACCCCCAATACACGGGGTGAATCTGAACTACTCAAAAAATCCACAATCACAAAAAAAAAAAATCCCCCGAATTGTATAGTTCTGGCGAGTCGATAAATTTCATATTTTCACTGTATCGCTGTTCACTGTATGTCATATGCATCTTTTATTCATCGCTTTCACACGGGTTTTCTTGCCTACCAAATTTCTAAAAATAATTCATCGACTCCATGCTAAATTTACAAAATAATAAAAAAATCGAATTTTGTTTAAAAATTCTTCGCATCAATGAGAGCAATGAATGTTATTGCCATTCGCTCGAACGGATTCGTAAACGCCGCAAACGTGATATTTTTGATCCCCCTTGGGGACTGGGAGAATCGTGTGTTTGGAAAAGGGAGAAAAGGGGGCGGGGAAGTGACTCGTTACGAAGGGAAAATCTGGTCCAAATATTATAGGAAGATCAAAGAAAGTTGGTCGGTGAAAGGGAGATATGACTGCTCCGTTCGATATTATGATACGAGAGATCGGCGATGCGGTAAATTTGGAAATGGGAGGGGGTTGAAACAGCTCGTTTTCCAGAATAAATTGGGCCTTGGACATTAGCGCAACGTTTGCATCTATAAAGGAACGAATATGCATATTCATCGGTTGGTTATAATAATTACCTATGATACATTTATCCATAAATATTACACGACAATAAACACATTGGGGTGAAATTGTTTACACCGATAATGAGCATAATGCGAGATTCATACCCCTGAAGCGATTGCGATTAAAAGTCTATCGCATTTTCGGTTGTGCTCACAAGGATGAAAACGATAATTAATCGTAATATACGGCTTTGCCGAATCCATAAACGATTTTTCTGATAATCACCGTACCCTCGATGGTGTTTGAGTAAATCGTATACACATTACAAAATGTTCCACGCACGAGGATTACATTTAATTTGATTGTGTTGATTAATCGTTTGCGAAAATTTAGCCGAAATGGATTTAATGAATTACGGGCTAAGAGGTGGGGAATAAAGTACAAAGGGCGAGAATTTATCTCGTTTATTTGTTGTTTCGTTAGTCAACACCCTCAATTCCAATTTTTCCGAAACTCGTTGACCAACCAGCCCCTAAAAATCGTTCCACCAATTATCAATTTCTCGCTGTTGGAATTCGGTGCGGTTTTTTGCTTACGGGTTTGTGTAGACGTGACTGGGGATTTTTTTTTTTTCTTTTGCTATGATCGCTCGGTACACCGAGTGAGGCTGACGAGGAAACAAGGGCCATGAACCAACCCTTATTCCATTGCGGCCAAGTGTAATGCAAGTGGGGTTTGAAGAGCGATGAACTATATGCGCCTTCGGCGAACGAAATAATTGGCATCATAAGAACTGACGAATGGGGGGGGGGGGGGGATAGGAAGAGGAGCAGGGGGGGCATATCGGTCTTGAGGCTGATACTGCCTGACGAGGCCAATATTCCCTTCTTCTCACTCTTTCCGCTCGTTTCGCTCTTTTCATATATATATATAATCTCATTTCCAGTGGGCTGGATGATGCCGAATACCTTTTCGTAAAGCCATTTCTCTCTCTCTCTCTCTCTCTCTAACTTTGTCCCTTTTCCCCCTTATAAGCCCGTACATTGCGAGTCCTCCGGGCAATACTCGCGAGGTCCATGCGTGGTTTTTTGCGATCGAGCCACTCGTCTCTCCCTTCCCCATTCCCATCCGCCGAAATCGTAATTAATGGCACGTAGCGGAGTCATATGAAAATGACAATGTTCATTTCTCGCGTTCACGTTTTATGGGCAAAAATTCATCCCGAGTCGTTCTATTCTCCCTTTAAAGCTGGCAATTACGCTTATAAATATAATTTAAAAAAATTGTATTGAACATGTAATTTTTCACCATTAAATTAATTGATCCAAGCAATTGTTGGCTCTCCCGACTAACCGGTTTTCTCCATGAGGGTGAATCACTCACAGCAATCATCGATCTCAAATTAAACTACCCCTTAAATTAAAAATACAAAAAATGTATGCAAATTCAATTTAAATTTCATCGATTGTTAAAAAAAAAATCATCAACTCCCATTAAATCTAACAAGAAACTTTGTTTTTAGCTTTCTAGATTAATTAAAACATCGTTTTCATATAAGACCCCTTAAAATCGAGACAATTTTGCGAGTTTTATCTTTCAATTTCTTCCAGATTGATTTTCGCCCCTCGCGAAGGGGTTGTAAGATTGGTAATGGTGAGAGTTTTCAAATTAGAGGGACATTTCGGTGGATGGAAATCTGTAAGGAGGCACCTGTCTGGTTTAAAAGGGCACAAGAGATAAATGAACGTATGTAGAATGGATGAGAGTGACTGATGTCTGTGACTTAAAGAGGAGGAGGAGCTCGGGGGTGTAACCCACACTATATATATATATATATATATATATATATATAGACCACATAGTGATGTGAGATACTAAACGAGGGGTTGAAGAGGGTGGGGAGCAGATTAAGGGGGCGGACGGTGCTTCATATCCTGGAGAGTTCGCAGAGAGAGATCGAGAGAGAGAGAGAGGGAGAGAGGGAGATCGAGATATTCCGTCATGTGTGCTTAATCACTTTCCAGTCGACTCGGCAGTCTGCAATCCCATTATCGGCGTCTCACCACCCGGAAAATGACTCTCTTATTCGCTGAACAACCCGAGATATATTCCGGACTCTCTCCCCGCTAGTGAGAGACCCCGGGAAAGAGAGAACTTGTGTATAGATACACACAAAATTTGGGGAAAAAGAGAGAGAGAGAGAGAGAGGGAGAGATCGGAGGAATGCCGAATCGATGTTGCCGAAGGCCGTTGAACTATCGGAGGCTTTCCTCTTTTTCCTGCCAGTTTTTAAGTTCGTCTTTTTATTCCAGGTCTTTCACTCAATCCCCATTTTTCCGAACCGTTTACTGCCCCCCCCCCATACCGAAATTCTATGAGGTATCAGCCGAATTTTTTCGGCTATATATTTTCGGTAGCGCTGCCGCCATCTTCGTATTCTGCTCATCTCGATCGCCTCTATTTTATAATACACAGTTATCTCGTAGTGTTTTTGAAGGCCGAATTGTGCATATCTCTTATGAATATAAACCGTGCATACGGCCTAAAATCAACAAGGATGAGAGTCTCGGGGTGTATTATCGAGACAAAAAAGGCATTTTTTTTGCCGAAGAGAGGAAGAATTGGTTCTATCTTAAGAAGTTTTTGATCTGTCATTAAGAATATTTTGAGCTGATTTTAAAAATTATTTTGATAATGAGAATCCATCAAATTGATAAATAATTGTGAAATCAATAGTCTCAATTTCGGAAGATCTCATTGCCTCTAAGTTTTACGGATGTAACACGCCATAAATGATCTTATTTTTAGACCTTCCGTAGGCAAATTCGGTCTTCGGCCCAAGTTTTCCTACTCTTCTAGGACTAAAAAGATCTGAAAAAATTCAAGAGATACATTTCATATTCTCTCTTGAATTATCCTATAGTTTTTCAAGTCAAATGTTCAATTTTTTCCCCAATCCATCCTCCCTTAATTTCCGTGAAATTTCGGCGTAAAATTTCGCTTGTTGCGTCAACGACCCAGATTGCTTACAAACGCGCTATATCTGTGAGCAATTTTTTATTTTTAAATCAGAGCGGGCTCGAAGCCCTCGTCAACCGAAATATTTTAATTGGCGCATATTTGCCAAATATTCGGGCAATGGAGATCAATAAAAAAAAGTCGTATTTTCGTCAACTTGGCTAATTGCAATGTGCATAAATTCACCGGAATCGTCATAAATCCTTCGATTCGATTTCAATGCTATTTTTTTTTGCCGAAAACGCGAAATATTTTTTAGTTCTCGATGTGAGCGTGTTTGTTTTTTTTATTTTGCTTGCTTGATAATATTTGGTGGCCGTGGAATTATTCCCGACAAATGTATAATAATATCATGAATTATTTCATGAATGCTATTTTTTTTTTCCAGGAAACTCTTTTTTGGGCGTTTATAATGGTGAGAAAATGGGAAATATTTTGTAGCACTCAGTTTTAGGACGTTTTTACCTCTTTACGGCGTTTTAATTCGGCGCTGCCATGCACACCAGACTCCATCAAACTACATGCTCTATTACTTCGCTCTGTTGCTGCCCTACCCATTAGTTTACTATCAATTCTATAAGAGAGAGAGGGAGAGAGAGAGAGAGAGAGAGAGAGAGAGAGAGAGAGTTAATGCTCCTGCTCGTATACACCCGCCCCGAACACCCGATAAAGAATTGACGCGCCGACATCAATGTTCTCGTACGCGATAATTGCATTAGTCGCAGGGAGCCCTCCCCCTCGATCGGGTCGCTCGTCTAGTGAGAACTCCACACAATTTTTTTTTTTTTTTCAACACGGAATGCTTTCACTACATTTATTTGCTACATTCAAGACTCCACATATAAACCTGAAGTATACAGGCATTTATAGGTAGAGTTATATTGAATGGCCTGCAAATTTGTCAATATTATTGACGATTCCCCCTCAAATTAGTTTTATCGGATTTTTTGGGAATTTGCTGTATTGGAAAAAATGAAAAATGGTCAGTGAACTCGAGAAGGAGAAATTGAGAAACAAAAAATATATATTTTACTTTGGCCACGGATAAATTGATTCACTAAAATGGCTGTAACTTTGCATCTAGATGGGTTTGAGACTCCAAGTTGTGCTCATTTTAATTATAATCGAACAAACTTCAATTTTGGCGTCTGATTCGCTGGAGAAAATTTTTTAATACTAATTTTACAGATCTTTAAGACTCTACAGAGTGGAAATTCTTCATAAATTGAATTTCAGCGATTTTTTAAGTATTTCCAGCGTCACAAAAATCAAAACAGCTGACGAACAAAAGAGCATTCGATCGAAATTTTCTTGTCATTAAGAAACACACTGAAGATTTTGTGAAGGAAAAAAAAATCACTTGGGAAAAAAAACTTTAAGCTTTTCCAGTTTTCGAAAATGCGATATTCAATAAAATAACGAATAATTATATAGTAAAAACGGGCCTAAGAAAAAAAAATACTATAATCTACTAATACTATAAATACTATATACTATATACTATACTATATACTATATACTATATACTATACTATATACTATACTATATACTATACTATATACTATAGTATATACTATACTATATACTATACTATATACTATATACTATATACTATACTATAATAAAAATACTAATAATACAAATATTTGTACCAATTTGGGCCGTTTGAGAAATTTAAACAGTTTAATATAATAAATGCGCGCTGTTACCTGCATACGTAAAATTCACTGACACTCTCATAAAACGCGATTGTTTCTTTACTTTTTAAATTTTCCCACGCCTTTTCGCACACCGCGTTTACCTGCATACGTGCGTTTGTCGTTTGTTATAATAAAACGACGGAATATTCACGATACACGCGTGAATCCAAATGCTATACATTAAACGATAACGAATTGATAGGACATGGAACAAGAACACGCGGAATTGTACTCTTAGAGTTGGCAGTGCGCGGACCGCGGCGTGCGATCTGACATAAACACGCAACGTATAAATAGTCACATACTCTATCGGAAACACGATAATTGCATTAGCCGATTGCCAAGCTGGTTTATTGTGCTGGTAAAAAAATAAAAAATCTTGCCCGATTTTTTATTTATTTCGAAATAATAATTATAATAATAATAAATTCTGAACTAGGCTGTGAATATTGATACGCTGAATCACTAGCGTGCTCTTTTTCACGATATAAGTTCATAAAAGCTAATCAAATTCTTTAAAACCCATTACGATATGATCACTCAATAGATTATAAATAAATATAAAATTTATTTGTAATTATTATTATTTTTACTATTATTATTAATATTATTTACTTCATAATCAGGGGGAATAAAATACTTCGAGACTCTCATTACGATATAATTTCTATATTTTACTCGACGTATAAATGGTATTTATGCTTCTCCCTCTTTCACGATACGGTCATTTATTAGGACGTTTATCAGTTCGTTTAGAACGTTCATGATAAATCATAAGACCGAATCGAATTAATTCTTAATTATTCCACGGATATATCGTGTCAGATTTTCCTCACTCGTTCTCCCATTTCCGTTATTTTGTTATAAAAAAAAAAAAAAAATTAATGCAACACGTTTTAATGTACACTCCAGTGGTCATTTTCTCGAGCGGTAATAGCAGTGTCGAGAGCGCGGGAATGCTCGTTATTATACCGAGAGCAGTGGGCACGCCTTTGGAAAGAGAGTTCTGTACCAACCATGAATTTATATATGGGGCATTCCAGGCAATTGGAAAGGGCTCTGAGCCTCATAATTTTATGTTTTTTTCCTTCAATGTTGGAGGGGAAAAAAAGGCCTTAGACAATTTTTTTGTAAATAAAAAAATCATGATGAAAGAATTTTTTTGTAAATAAAAAAATCATGATGAAAGAATTTTTTTGTAAATAAAAAAATCATGATGAAAGAATTTTTCTAATTGACCCTGGTTAGCCGTTATAGTAAACGTTATGACCTATCAAGTATATATGTATATGCGTGCCCAATGTATATATAGTACAAAGAGCAGTACTATATATAGGAAAGCCTCATCACTATTTATCAGTTGGATTTGCCAAATTGACGCGAAATGCCCCATATAATAATGAAGTGTAACCCTATCGTATAAATGTGTGACCAATGTATATATAGCACAAAAGCAGCACTATATAGCACTATATATAGAAAAGCCTCACCATTTATCAGTTGGATTTGGCAAATTGATCTGGAATGGCCCATATATTATATAATAAAGCGTAACCCTGTCAATTATATATTATTATATGTATATCCATGCCCAATGCATATATAGCACAAAATGTAGCACTATATATAGGAAAGTCTCACTACTCATTATTTGCATTTGGCATGCTGTTTAGCTGACCTAGCCAGGTGGAACTAGTTGCCCTGTAATTGTGCGAGGAAAGGAGTGCCCGGAGGGTCTAAAAAAAAAAAAAAAAAAGAAAAGAAAATAAAAGAAGAGAAAAGACTCGCCCAGTGTCTCTCACTACATTTTCTTCGTCTTCCTCTTCATATCCTCACGGTTCTCTTCTATCTCACTCGACCTACAGCCACTTTTGCGATTAATCCTAAAGAACTGAGTCTAATTTTATCTTCTCTCTCTCTCTCTTAACTATTATAAGAGCCACACGAGACTGACTCGATCTTTATTGCTTCAATGAGAGACTGCTCAGGGTGTCGTAAAAATTCGTTACGCCAAATCAACGCTCGGGAATAAATTGATCCTTTCATAACACCGGCGAATTTGCTCGCTTCTCTCTCTCTCTCTCCCACTCTTTCTTTTATACAGTCAATTACCTCATAACACTCATGACGTATGCGAGGGGATTCCCTCGGTCTGTTGAACCTTCGAGCCGTTTATCTCGAGTGCTCAAGAGTTCGAGACACTGGAGGAAAACTCAAGGTTCATTTTTATATGCATAGGCATGGAAAACGTATATATATATAAGTCGAAAGAGAGAGACAGAGCCAGAGACAGAGAGACGAGTTAAGCTAATTAGAAATATTGGCTCCAAGGTGCGAGGGAACTCCAGCCTCTTCGTCCTCGAGAGGCCATTGCACGAGCAGCTTCGAAGAGGGTGAGAAAAGAGACGATATAACATAGGTGGGGGGGGGGGGGGAGGAGGAGGGTTGAAACGCGTAATAGGGTTGGAACACGCGTTTCAAGCTTTTCCCTCCCTTTCTCAAGTTGCATCACGTCGAAGACGAGCCACGTACCGAAGAACGAGGAGTTTTTCATCCCTTGTTCCTCTTCCTCGAGGAGGAAGGGGTGAGGTCGTGACGAACGAAACGGTTCTCTCTCTCTCTCTCTCTCTCTCTTTCGTATTTTTCATTCTTTCTTTTCCACTGCAGCAGGCGAGACGCGGAAAGTGTAAAACGAGAGGGTTGACGCGAGGGTAGACGACACGAGAAGCTCGCTCGTTTGCAAGACAAAGAACCGAGCCACGTAGCCACGTACAGGAGAGTCCCGCAGTCTTGTATAAACGCTATCAACCTCCATCTACATATTGTAGCCGGGGTTGCAGGATAGAATGTCGTTTGGCTTGCCTCTCGCGTCGCACATAAACGTGTAGGTCGATGTAACTGCGTGTAAAGCTTCGCTATTAAGGGTTTTTTCATGGAGAATGCAAGTTGGGTCAAAGTTGCCAATTTTCATAAAGTCTTTTAGGGTGAATTCACAGAGTTGAGAGTGTCACTATTTTTTAAGATTTTTTTATTTTAGTGTTTTGTAAGGACAAACCATAAAGACCTCACACGATTATTCAAATCTTGTGCAAGACAAGTTTGATTTGATCCTGTTAGAATTTGATTATTCTGAAATTTTTATTTATTTATTTTTATTTTTACAGTACTTTATATTTTTTAAATCATCTAATTTCAAGGGAAGAATGAGAATCTGGCTGATGATTAGCATTCAATCACAAAAACTGTTGAAATTATTAAATATTCTGTTGTCAGAAAATTATTTTCAATAGTTAAAAGAAACAAAAAACGTGCCAAGGGTTGATATACTGATACATATACTGATTTAGGGCATTGCAAGCTAATAAAATCGATTACAAAGTCCACGAAAAACTATCTTTGCAAATCATCAATAAAAATGAAAATCCCAACAATAAATTGGTAGCCAAAATTATTTTAAAAAATTGAAACTTGTACCATTAAAGGTAAGATCAAACTTTTACCTCTCTAGCTCAATTATTTATTTATTCCGCTCAAAGTTTTTACGATACTCGACAAAGTACGAGAAAAAGTTTCGTTTTGGGGCCTCCATCTTAACTATAAAATCGAAAATACTCATCGTTTATAAATCTAACGGATATCGATTGTTTACATCTAAGAGATGATGAGAAATTCGAGGGGAGCAAGGGAGATCTGCGAGATGAGACGTTCTCGCGAGCTCACTTTGCTGTAATATCGTCGCGTATCGTTTCTATAAAACGCGAACCCTTTGAGTGAAGTTGGGGGTTGAAGTCCAAGAGAATTATATATAGACGGGGAGGAGGTTAGAACCCCCTTGACCTGACTCCGCGGAGGGTTACGGAGCAAAAAGAGAAAGCAAAAAAAAAAGCGTTTGGAGAGCAAGAGAGCGCAAGAGAGGGCGCAAGAAAGACACGCCTGGCTGATTAGCCTAATGGTGAGTCTTCCTCTTGTTCTCCTACTTGACGCGAGTTCCTCTCCGCCCCCGTTGCCGCCTGTTCGCTCTTTTGTGCTTGAGCTCATCTCTTCGTCGAGTTTCTGTTTTCTTCGCATTCTCTCTCGCTCTCCTCTTTTTTCCCTTCGATTTCTCTCCTGGGGGCGGGATGAGTTCGTGGAGGGGGTGGCAAAGGAACGATGTAAAACACCCTTAAATCGTGGAGAGGGTGGGGGGGGGGGGGGGTCTAAAGTACGTTATCATTGAGCCTCTTGACTCGATAAGGAATATTGCTTCTATCAGAATTCCACCGCGAAAAAATATCAATATTTACAACCGTCTTTCCTTCGAGCCTTTAACCAGCTTTCTCGTTGAAGGATCTGCGAGATGTATCTCATCGTCAAGTCCACCACACAACGTTACTCCGGAAGTCACGAAACGTTTTTCGAGTGATTCCCTCTCCCGAATATCGATGGGATGAATATATATCGTTTATATATGCGAGACTATTCCTCTGTCACGACACAAAGGAGGATCAAAAGTCGTGCCGAGAACGTTTGATGGGGTAATTCAAGGAGAAGATGAGAGAGAGAAGGGACAATTTCCGTGACAAAGGAGCCAATGCCGAACGATTATACTGACTCGAGTGGAGAAATTTCGTTGAGTTATTTATAAGACTGTTTTTTGCATTGGAAATTCCGATTAACTCATTCGTGGTTTATGGTTTGGTTTTTTTTCTCCTTGAAATTCGAGAAAAGGGTGCCATTCACAGGTGATACGCTCGTTGGATACCGTCTTTACTCGTTAAAGAGCACTTTTTCAACTCTACTTAGATGCAACTCTACCAGAACATTCGTGTCGTTTTACATCTTTAACGCATTAGAATTCTGTCAAATACGAGACCGGCATCTGTACTGAATGACAACTTCACAATAATTCAACTCTACAGAAGCATCTCCACCAATTACGAATTGACTTACATTCATAATACTCAATAACTACTAGAATTTAGTACTCCTAAAATATCTGTGAAAGCTGACGGGGAACGTCTGCAACGAATTTCAACTCTACTGCTACGTATCATTACCATTTTATAACTCTACTAGTTTAAAACTGTCCAGCTGATTGGTAAATAACCCTCTGGATAATACTCAATAACTACTAGAATTTAGTACTCCTAAGATATCTGTGAGAGTTAACGGGGAACGTCTGCAACGAATTTCAACTCTACTGCTACGTATCATTATCATTTTATAACTCTACTAGTTTACAACTCTACAGCTGAATTGTAACTAGCCCTCTGGATGAAACATGAGACATCTGTGAAAGCTAACGGGGAATGGCTGTAATGAATTTCAACTCTACTGTCACAAGTCATTACCATTTTATAACTCTACTAGTTTAAAACTGTCCAGCTGGTTGGTAAATAGCCCTCTGGATGAAACAAAGAGTATTTTTTTCACTCAATTTTATCCACAGGTCTATGTAGCGGACCAGCCTGAGAGTTGAAAAATAATAGAGATGTGACTAGGTAAAGTTTTAATGCAGTAGAGATATTTCCGGTCACTTTGATTGTGGTAGAGTTGTTACGCGATCGGGAAGGTGACATGCTTTCGCATTTGGTATAGAGGTCTCATGTGACAGAGCTTATGTAACGTCGAAGATGTTACGGTAGAGTTACATTTGGGTGGAGTTGTAACTGGTAGAATTGTCGATATGACCGTGAAAGAGAAATGTGACGATTAAAAATATAATAGCAACCTCCACCTCAGCCACCACCACCCATTTTCAGCTGAATCGAGATAGGCCAGCCCTTTCAAGCCCACAAGAATATCATTAAAAAATAGTATAAAATCATAACAAATCGTAAATTTGTCTTAACAAAATAATTAACCACGCAACTTTCCAGGAATGTCGTCTCGATCAGCTATGCAAATACTATTTCCTTTATAGAAAGAAAGAAGAAATATATAACGAGAAACACAAAGCATTGGTAAGTAAACGACTAAATAAATACTGGACAAATATTTGTATGAAATTCTCCCCACGAATTTCCGCCCACCCTAGTAAGATGAATGGAAGTGGAAATGAGAAGTTGAGTGACGTGTGAGGCCTGACGTGAAATATTGCGAGCTATATGTGGGTAGATATGATAAAGAAAAAATAAACAATTGAGTAGGCGAGCGTTTTTTAATGTTTTTTTTTTTAATTTAGGGATGGCGAAGCGGCGTGGCTGACCTGTGGAGGCTGCTGCTGCAAGAAGTCGTTTCCAGTGTGCGGGATGTGAGGGTGGTCCGTGTGGGTGTGGTGGCCAGTACTCACCGGCCGCCGCGGCCGCCTTGCCAGCGTCCAGCGCCCCATATGGTGGTATACCCATGTGGGCAGGCGGTGGTTGCGTCAGATGATCACCGTTAGGACAAAAAAACGGCAAACCGCTTGGATGTGTACCCGCGAGTCCCATTTTGCTTGCCTGTTGACAAAAAACAAAGAAAAGAGCGATTAAATTTGATAAACTCAGCCTAGGAGACTCAATCGATTCAATACAACAAATATGGCAACGAGAAAAAATAGATTTGTTTATAAGTATATCGATAATTTGATCGGAGATCTCAGTGCATCAAAGTTTTCAAACCAAAAAGTGGCGCCGATGTACCCAAAGAAGCTTCAGTGTATAATAAATTCGGGAAAAGTCCCTGCAACCCTCTTTATATACTTGAGGAAAGCTCTTGAGGATTATCGTTCGGCCCTTTTCCCCATTCTATTCTCTTTCCCCGTGATCGCTTTCACCAATTTCAGGCACTTCGAGTGTTCTCTCGAACGTATATACACGCGAAAGGAAACGTTCCCGGGGCCAGTCCTCGCTCCTCTTATTTAAATTATACCGTTGAAATTAGCTTGATAATATCGAAGCTCTGGTTCAACAGGACTCGAGAGCACTGCCGGAGATTCGACTCGGCAGACTAAAAACAGATAGGGAGGCATGGGAGCGTCGAGGGACGGTGAACTCTCCTCGTTTGGAAGGGATCGATAGAGTTGAAGTTAACCCGAGTGGTCTGATCGTTTGCGACAGAAATGGCTGCCAATGTGGCGCTACGAATAATGTATGAAAACAACAACAGCGTGGGCCTCGTGAAATTATCACGTATCTAATGATCTGGGCCCTACAATTGAGGGAACCTGCTTACCATCATAACGGCGGATTCACGCATAGACCTGACAGCAAGCAAGAGTCCCGGATCCAACGGTTCTCTTTCCATCCAGAGAAGCACCTTGGACAAAAGTCCAACGGTCTCTTTTGCAGTTGGAACATCCTCTTCGTCATCTAAATCATCATGGATGTCCTCGTTCTTGCAAGATTCAGCCTCTTCCTCGTTTCCCAGGAGCTCTTTTTTCGTCACGTGTTTGGCAAATTCGCTTGCCTCATCAAGAATCCATCTCTGTAGTTCCCCGTCATCAACGTCCAGGCCTGCGTCCCGGGCGAGATTCATCAACTCTGCCATCAAGTTACCATCTTCGTTGTGATCCGAAAGTCTGTTTGATCGTGACGAGAGCATCGTTCCCATCGACGGTGAAGATCGTGAGGTGCCGTCTTCACATTCTTGCATCAACATCCAACTTCTGGCAAAAGTTTCCGAACGTATACCCAGCCAGGCACGATGTAGTTCAGCAAAAGCTTCCTTGAGTGTGAATCTCTTGACTCGTTCCTCGAGATCGTTCATACCCGTTTTAGCGATCAAAGTTCGCGAAGTATTGCCGAAACGAGGATGATAACGGACACTGGTCAACAGTCCAGCTGCTAGTCGAACTCTGAGCTCGTTGGCCACGATTCGGGGCTCAAGACAATCTTTCGGAACGATGACAAGACGGACGAGACCGTCGGCCGTAACGCACTCAACCTCCGGTGGCAAATAGCCAGCTGTTTCGGCGACCAGAATCGCACCGTCAGGATGCATCGCCATCGCCGTTGTCGCGAATTCACGATGAAACCACCAGAGAAAGAGGTCAGCGGTCAAAGAACCATTTCCACCACCCGCATAAACAACTGGCTGAGTCACCATGTTGACCCTGCTTAGACAACGTGGTCGCCAATGACGTCCCGTCACGAGCAGTCTCGTTCTGTGCCGACCGCCATGATCAGCTGCTCCAACGATCCAAATTCTCTCGCCGTCCAGTGCACGACGACCTGGCAAATCTCGCCAGTCGAGGAAAGACACGTGGGCGAGATATATTCGACTGTGGTCGTAACCCTCCAAGGCAGTTTTCAGTGCCTCGAGAGGTGCATGAGACGTAGAAGTCACAGGTCGACTTGGACCTGGTGGTGAAGCCGAAGTGATTGTCGATTCGGCGTTTGAGATCAGGATCGAGGGCGAGTTTGATGTCGCTATCGAGAATCCAGATGCGAAAGATGACGAAGAGGATTGGATAGAAGCTGGTGAAGTTACAATTGAGTGTCGTGACGAGAATTCGGACGAAGGGCCCAGCGAAGGGTAGGTGAAAGTTGGTGACGTGGAAGGAGATGAGGTAGTCAGTGGTTTATCAAAACTTCGTCTAGTCCTTTGAATGCAGTAAGTAGCATTATCCTGGTGATTTTGGACTCTCTCGGCAAAATCAACATTGACTTTTTCTGCATTCTTTAGTTCAGTTTGATGTTTCGGGGACACTGAAATTAATCTGCGCCTCATGGGATGCGAATTATCCGGAGAACAGGAGCGTTCATCGTCATGCTCGTCGGAATTCAAGACCGAACGATGAGAAGAATTCTCCTCATCGTCTGGTGTTTCCGAACGAGCATCGACAATGGTATTTTCCAATATTGTAGTGCTTTCGTGAAAAGCACGTTGCTGCTCGCCGCTTCGTCTCTCCGTCCATCGTAAAAGCAATGCCTGGTTTTCGAGTGCCTTGGGATCCAGGGGTTGACGCGTGCGCGTTCCGTTGCATCGACCACCTTCAATTTTGACTGGCGCAAGCAGGGGTGGCGGTGGTCGTACTACTGGCGTAACTCGACCTTTATCCGATGGTGGTGCTGCTGCTATTGCCGTTGTCGCTTTACGAGGAATCATAGCTGCTCTAGCATCGGCATTGTTTTTTGAACGTTCCGAGCGGTTCTCACGTTTTAATGCGTAACGCTGATTTTCCGGTTTACGGTATTTCACGGTGTTATGCACCATCGTTCCTTGTGATACTTGGCCACGCACTTTACGAACCGTTCTCGCGACAACTCTGGCACGCGCACTCTTGCTGCTTCTCCCTCTACTACTGCTGGTTATAGTGACACAGCTGCTCCCACCAATGCTTACGAGCCTCGGCGACATGATAATAGATGTATGTGTGCGTGTTTTACATCGTCCGCTCGTAGCTCAATTCACATCTCCTCTACTTGGTAGGATCGATATGATGACATACATCCGTGTGTACTTTGTTTGATTTTTTTTTTTTCGACCTCTTTTCACGAGGTGATTGTTTTGTTTTGACTACTTGCCCAATACTCTCAGGATCACCTGGTGAACGCACGACTATCAAGACGCGATGGTGAACGCGCTGATGGCGGTTTTGGACGCGCCGTGTGCATATCCGGTCGACGAAGAGAACCGGCCGCGGCGGCAGCGCCGGCTCGCTACCGAACGACGACTGAGCCAGCCGTCGCGACCCAACCGTCAAAGGCCGGAGCGGGAACTAGGAGGCTTTGATGTACCACCGCTACCCGACGCGCACAAAGCAAAAGCGCCCGGGTATACGCGGCCTCGCTCTGGCTCTGGTTGGCATGGCACGCCACCGAGACCCCGGGGGCGGCAGTGCTTGCAATGGATGCTATCCGACAGAGCGAGGGGGAAAGAGATAGCTTGTTTGATAGAAAGAGACAGGAGAGAGAGAGAGAGAGAGAGAGAGAGAGAGAGGACAGACAGGCAGACAGAGGCAGAGGGTGCGGAGTACGTGGTGAAAAAGAAGACAGGAAATCTATCCTTTAGAGTGTCCTCTCGAAGCGTTGAGAGCCATGTCGAGGGTTGAGACATACACGCTTTCTCATTCTGAAATCCTTTCCCCCAAATCCCCTTCATCCCTCTACTTGATTCCCTTCCTCATACGCGGAACCTCTATTTCTCTATCTCTCTCTCCCTTTCTCTCTCTTGGCCTCGCACAGACAGACCATTTGCTCTATCATCTTCGCCTCCAAGTCGTTTTGTTGCCAATACCCCAAATAGCGTCCATGTAGAGGTAAAAAGACCATGACCGGCTATGGGTCGAGACGTTGAATGTGCCAAATGTGCCGTACCGAATCAAGAACGGTGCTTTTCTTGTCTGACTTTTCAGGAGAGATGAACGTTAAGAGATCTTAGTCTTCGGGCTATGAGGATCCTTCAAAACGTAGAGAATCACCCACCTATCGACTTAGTCGCGAGTTGACTCGTTTCCTCTCTGCAAAGCCAAGCGAAAGTTATCCTCGGGTTATCCTCGAGCACGATGAACGACATTGTGGGAGGAGGCGAGGAAGGGTCGATTTGCGCAAGTCCCCACAGCGCAACCAGCCCGTTTTCCTCTCTATCCACTCGCGGCATAGGGTAAATCCCAACGGGTAAAAACGGAGGGATAAAAGGTTTTCTCGAAATGGAGAAAAGCTTTATGGGCTCGAGAGCGTGGATAGTGGAACGATTATCCAGGAGCTTAATATTTGTGAGTAGGGGGCCCGAACGATTGGAAATATTGCTGACGACAGTTTGGACGCCTGCACTGGACGTCGGGAATATTCTCCGTCAATCCAGATATATCCAGCAATATCAGATTGTTTTTTTCCCTCTCTGCAGTCATGCAACAGAGAAAATATTGGATCGTCGGATCGATATTCTATTTCCGTATCGTCGACGGAGGAACATGTAACAGGCGCTGTCCGGTAGCGGATATAACCCGAGTATGTGGAACACTTCGTCTGTGTTGAATGAACATAGACATTGATTTTTGTTTGTTTTATCCCGCAACGCTTGGATAGATCATGACCGTACACGTTCGCTATAACCGACAGGCGAACCGCTTTGTATTTGCATCGTTTCTCGAATAACATATAGAGCTCTCTCAACCTGTCCGGGTCAGCGAAGGTGCTGGAGCTGCCGACGCAGGTACAATGTCGAGAGAACGTTTGATATATAACGAGAGTTGCTTCTTGGAAACTGGCGAGCAAGAGAACTCCTTTCCAGCGAAGGAGCATGGCTAGTCGAACCGAATAAGGAAAGTGGCCCCGATTGTATATCAAATCAGGAACTTTGAACGCTTACTGCATCATTTCCTGTGAAACGTTATTCGGTAGTACAAGCGACTGAATGTAAAATGCAATGAGTTATGTGCAATTTTTTTGCCTTGCCTCATCCGTACGATTTTTTTTCAGAATGAGTGAAGGCTGCAGTGAGTGAACGGATGGCGGACAGCAAATTATTCCCACGGAATTTCATAATCTGCATTAAAACACTTTTCATAATCTCCCTTCCGCGCGAGCTCTTGTTACATATTTTTTTCTTTGGAGTGAAAAAACTCAAGACTTTCCTGTATTAATAGAAAGCCGGTGGAAAGGATGGGAGCCTGAGGCTCTGGTGTCTTCCACTCCTCTTTTTTACGAGTGAATTAACTCAATACACGTCGGTGGAGCTTTATACAGGAATCGGATAATCCATCCGGATATAATTCGTGCTACTTCCGCAGCCTGAGTTAACTAGAATTTTCAACGTTTAAATAAAATGAAAAAAACATTTCACAGACCCTTGTGGTGACACAGTTTGAAAACGTTGACAATTTACACAAAGATTTATTCCATGTTGGGGGTGTGTGTATGTAACAAATGCCAAGGTTGACCCGCGTCAGTGGCAACACAGGCAGAGATAAAAAAATATCGAGTTCGAAAGAAAGGCCACTTGAATATCAACGGCCATATACACCTTTACAATGTTTATCACATAATATTACTTCGCTGTTCGGAGAGAGGGATGGTTATTTGGCACTCCGACATACAGACACGTGTGCCCCGTAAACGCGTTCGATAAAAAAGGTTAAACGTAAATTGGCTGGCATCGAGGTGGGTAGTGTGGCGAGGAAGAAGGGTGAGTATATACACAATACATTTATGTATGCGCCCTGATAGAGAGTTGGGCCATGCTAAATTGCGTGGGTGGTGGTTGGTTTACGGGGTCGCATGAATTATTCCAAATGCATTAATCTGGTTGGCTTGCAGAGAACGAGAAAGAGGAGAGTATCGTCAGGTCGCGTTCTTCATCCGTGCTTCTTGTCATCCCTCTCGCGGTCCCTTTTACCAACACACTCGCCCACCTTCCTCAATCTGTAAGTCCCGACTAACCCCGTCTGGGCCGTCGCGTCCCTCAATCCTCTCACTCACTCCTTCCTATATTTCGTGTTACAGCCTATATCTTGCAGTAAAAAAAAAGTTGGTCGTAGATACGGTTCGAAGGGGATGGAGGTGCGGAGAGAAACGTAGAGTGGTGGTGAGTTTCCAGAGTTGCTTTTCAACCCCTCGACTCAGTTTTCTCTCTCGCTCTTTGTCTGGGAAGAGGGGTAGTAGGGTGCGAGGGCGTTGAATGGAGCTGTGCTCAGAGGCGGCGGTGGCCAGCCCCAAGCACGGAGTTGCCGGGGCAACGTGGGAGGCGGAGGTATGTGTGCGCACTCGCGAGCAACCCCCCGCGTCATTCACGGAGGGGCTGAAGCGAGGAAAGCTCCCTACGATGGCGAGAGAGGGTGAATGGGGAGGAGGGGGAAGTGCTCCAGGGGTGGCTGAGGGGGATCGGGATATTGGTGGAGGAGAAAACGACGAAGATGAAGCGCTGACGCGCGGGGGCGTGTGAGGAAGCCGACGTTACGCGTTCGTGTGGAGGGTGGGAACACGGTAAGATATATATATATATATAAATATATACATACATGGAAATGGAGGGTACAGTGAGCGAGTGCGAGAGACGCTGGACTCTCTGAGCCCCACGTTGGATCCCCGCTGATGGCTCGAATAATCAAACGAGGCAGACACACACCCACACATACATCACAGACCGTATGGGCTGGTGGAAAACCAGAGTCTCTCCCCGGTCCAGAGCGTTGAAAGCGAGTTCTACTGCTACTGAATATTCGTTGCTTCGGGTACTCCTCTGTCTTCCTGTGGCATGCCTCTCTGCTCTCCCTTGGAGCTGGTTTTCTGTTTTCCGAAAACGCCGGGGAATGATGGAGGATATTAGAGATTCACGTGGAATTGGTAAGTTCGGAGCACGGTCATGTAAATTAAGGTTTTCATGGCTAACTCACGTTAACCAAGATTGTTGCTCTCAGTTTTGTTTTTGCTGATGGTCTGAAAATCAATGGTTATAAATGATGCTCATATCAAAAAAATTTAAGGTTAATTTTTATCGAATAATTGCGAGTTATTTGCGAGTTATCTCTACAAAAATGCTAAACTTTACTTTCCATTTTTACTTCATTGACAGATGTCAGGAGATGGTAGGAGGCAGTAAATTTGAATATAAAAATGGGAGATGGAATGTTTGTTGATGTATTCGCCGAATTAAAATTTAGACGATCCAAATAATCGTTAATTTTAAAAGAGTTAAAAATACAACTCTTTTGCACTGCCTAACATTTAAACTCGAAAAAATTGGGGGGAGGGGTGATATTCCATCTCAACCGCCGATTCCATTGAGAGAAAACATCATTGAGCAATTTTCCTGCCTGAGGTAACATCGTGGACGACTTTTAGTCTGCTGCGTTTGGCAGCTTGAGGAAAATAAGATCACGTTGATGACGTCCGGAGATTTTCGTGTCAGGTTATTTGTTCTCGGACGAAGAATATAATACACACGTATGCTACATATGTAGCAACAACATAAGGGGAGGTGGTTTCGGCTGGTCAGACATCGTCATCCCTTCTTTTCCGGCTGGTACCAACTCGGGAATGATGGAGAGAAATAGGCTGCGGAAGGGAGACAGGAGGTCCATATTAAGTGGAAAAAGCCTCGGAGCAAAAGAAACAGTGATAGTTCTATGGATAAATAAGCAGGGGAGAGGGAAGCATATATATATAGACGAGAAAGAGTGAGATCGGGTCTCTGCTGGAGGGTGCAGCGCAGATAAAAGTGTGTGGGTGGACGGCTCTCCGATGGAGCCGGAGGGGTTATCGATGGTGGAGGATAGCAAAGGGAGAGAGATAGAGGGAGCGAGATAAATGGAGGGTAAGTGAGTGAGACGAAGAGATGAGAATCGTGTGGAGGGGTAAGAGTGGCAGGGGGTGGGGCACAGGGGATAGATTCAAGTGGAAGCTGTGGCCAATCCGAAGGAATCGTCGCCATGGTTACCGGCGCCTGCGTCCACCGTCAGCTTCACCCGTATTCGCACACCCTCAACTTCAGACTACCACATACTCCTAAACCTCATCTACGCGCATACCGTCCTCCACTGATACATGTGTACTTTCGCCGTTCCTGCCAGAGCACAACCCCTAATTCCAACCCGCTAACTTTGCGCTCTCCTTCTGGTCTCTGCTATACGTGCAGGCACCAGAAGGAGATGGAGGGAGTGCGAGTGGTCGATGTCTCCTGCCACCCCAGCTCCACCACCACTGACGCCGATCACTACACTTAACGGGAAAACCACCCCCTTTGCTTAGTGAAGATGTGGGAGAGACCTAGTGAAAAAGAGAGGGAGCACGATAGCCCCATCGTACAGAAAGTAGACGAGATGCGTTCTGATATGGCTGCGTATTGAGGAAGCTGGTGATGGCAGCAGGTAGTACAGTGCACTGTACTCTTTTGCTACGAGCTTCTCTGCTCTCCAAGACTTATGCTACTGCTTCTATATCAATGCGGCCATGATCACCATCTCCCTTCCTCTCACTCTCTTTGGGTGAAGTTCACGTTGCAAGTGTGGGGAAACCCCTGGAACTTCGTTTAACCCACTTTCAACGGGTCGCACGCACACCATGACGGTGGGTACTACACATCAGAGAAAGAGAGAGAGAGAGAGCAAAAAGAGGGGCGCGTTATGTACCGGCTGCCGGAACTGTGACAAACTTAAAACGAACGGACCCCCGGATGCGCTTGGGAAAGCAAACGACTCTCGACACTATATCAAACGGAGAGTGTGACGAGGTTTATGGATGTGTGTATATGTATATAGGGAGGGTGGCTGCAGCAAAGGCAAAACACTCCGTGGGTTCTCTCGTATCATGTCCGACACCTTCACTTCCGCGGTTATTCGCGCCCTCCAACACAATTTTCAACGGTCTTATGCAGGGTTTAAAGCTTCTCGCAGTTTGCAGCCCTTTGGCTGTTGGTATTTACGTCTTTCATCCTCCTTTCTGCCACTTTCCCTTTTTGGTAAGAATGCGCGCAGGCTCAGCTTCTCTCACTGAATTCACTTTTAAGATCAGAAGTTTCGTCGGATAGAAAGTGCTAGCTGTCCTTATACTGAGAAGGAAATGGAAGGAGTCAATGAACTATGACACGTGTTTTCTTACTCCAGTTTCAAAGTTAATAATTTCTTTTTTCTTTTTTAGCTACCTTGTTTGAGTGGAAGTTCTGAAACAGGTATGGCGTCTAGAAATGGATATGTAGAGCTTTAACGATAAGGAAAACATTCATTTCACGTAGGATTTAAATTTATATATGCTTCCACTTCACTTTTAAAGCGGAATTTTAAAGTGACTTCTAGACAGTTTTCTCCACAACTTAAAAAAAAAATGACACGTCGGATCGCAGGGGTGTATATTTTTGACAATGAGTAGCAAACAATACGTGTGCACTGCTAGAATTAGACAAGAAAACCATTCAATCGAATAATTAATCAACTCTCTTAGACTTTTATAAAATATCGAAAAATTTAAAAGTTTAGTCTTGGATTAACAACGATACAGAACAACCTTAAAGAAGCTCGGAAGAAAAGCACAATGGAGGACGAGAAAAGTAGAACGCGTGCGCAACGTTATATACGGAGGGAGTGTCCGGGATTCCAACCCCCACGTTTTCCTTCTGCTATATTAGGTATACTCGCGTATAATGGCACACGAGCCTTCTCCGGTATTACGTAATTACATATTCGGATGAAGTACACAAGGGGGAAATGGCAAGAGCGTGACGAACTTTGGCAAACGCACCGATGGGACGCGATATGGCCCTTGCAAGGCTTGAGCCAATTCGGTGGGGGAAACCTTCGCGCATTCATTCTCTCGCTCCTCCGAACCTATAATTTACCTTTTATGAAACCGTTACCATCGAATAATGACGTGAAACTTCCCATTTATATTCATACACGCATCGCTCGTACTCGTTTACGTACACTCGTTGTATTATGGGTCAATCATTTCCGTCATTGCCATTTTGATTTGTGTATGATCTTTACCTCGATAGTGAATTGATCGTAACACAAGTGGATGTTGCGTGACAGAAATGGGCACTAAAATTAATAGAAGATCGTTCGAAATAATTATTTTGGAATTATTGAAAATGTAATTTTTTCCAATTCAATTATGAATAATTCAGATTTTTTATAATGATTATTATTTTTTTTTCTCATTTATCATCCTATTGATAGCAAAGACAGTTTTTTCGCATTCATCATCATTTTGATAGGGAATTGAGGCGTATAAAATGTGGCGTAACAAAAATGGACACTAGAATAAATAGAAAATTGTTCAAAGGGACGAAATAGTTATTGTGGAATTATTAAAAGTATTTTTTTTTATTTCATTTAATTACGAACAATTCAGACTCGATACTTTTACTTTTTATAACGATACTTTTTTTCCCGTTTATTGTAATTTTGATGGGAAATTGACGTAAATAGATTTTCTATTTCGAATCTGTTCCATGTCCATTGCGACGAATGAAGAGAATAAATTCTCTAGTAACACAAAACAAAACAGCTGATAAAATATATTCTCTGTGTTGAATTCGTTGACTGTACTAAACAATTGTCGAGTCGGTGGACTTCCAATCCGAAGAGTGCATACACATAAAACACATACAATACTCAATTTGAATTTCGATCGACATGAAGTTGGTTCGTTCGAACGGGCCGTCGCGTTTCGCTCTCGTGTGGCATCAAAGGCCAACCGGTTTTCACACCCTCACCATCATTTCTCACCCCTTTCTCTCTCTCTCTCTCTCTCTCTCTCTCTCTCTCTCTCTCTCTCTCTCTCTCTCTCTCTAGATGTATACTCGTGTAACGTCGTTTGTGTGTCCACGTGCGTATATAACAGTCGAGAGTCAAACAAAAATGTTGGCAGCGAGAGGGATAGAGAGGGAGATACGTCGAGGCCAACGTCACACGGGAAGTTTCGTCAAAGGCGAAGAGAGATTAAGGTCGGTGAACGTTACAGGATGAAAATTGTTTCGCATTTTCCAGCGAAAGGAGAGCGAAAAAGAAAGGCCTTTTGTTTTATAAATAGTCTTAACGTCAACGTTGATGGAGAGACGCGTTGTTTTGCGCCTCTGGCGAAGAACGGAAGCAGCCTCGACGACGTCAACATGCTTGCCAACTCGAAGGGTGGCCTGACGTCTAAACGGTGCATGCCCGATCAGCTCTGATGACGTTTCATCTTAGAGAATCGCGCACGAAATTCGTGTAAATAGCGGCGAATCCTCTTATGCAATCGGTGCATAATTTCGACTTTAAACATCCTTGGGAACTGGAGTGACATTTTTGTGACAGAAAAAATGGCCGGGTTGATTTTTTTTTTCTGATAATCAATCATAGACCATTTTTTGGTTACTCGGATAAAATTCACAAAGCTCATAAGTTCCAGCTGCAATTATTTCTATTGTAATTATTAGACATTGCAATTTTTACAAAGTCAGAATCAAATAGATCGAGAATCATCATTAAAAATTAATTGACAAATTAATTTGGTAACGTTAATTCTTTTTTTTTTATTATCCAGTCTCAGAAAAAATGGACTTCGGTGTATGACAACTAACGAGTTCAAGTTCGTCGACATGTAATGACCCTGACGATTTCCAGCAACGGGAGACTTCCACGTGTCGCGTTGGGTCTGTCCTGTTCTATAGCATGAGTTGACTCAACGTTTGGTTTTTACGGCGTGGGACGGTGAACCGTGGGGAGGTGAGGGGGGGGGGGCATCCCCCACGGATGGGGGATGTAGACGCGTCACCTGTAGCTAACAGCGAGTCTTTCGCGTGCGTGACAACCCTTTTAAACGATTTTCTCTCCCCCTTTCCTCCCTTCCTCTCTCTCTCTCTTTGTCGTCCTCTCTGGTGACGACGATAGATCGTATCGTTGAACTGTGTTTGACATCTTTCATCGCTTATGGGAGAATGAAACCAATCCCCCCCTTCGACGTTTATTTAGCCTTTGAGCCGTGTTTGTTTTTCAAGTTCGATCGAAAAGAAAAAAATAAACTCAATAACATTCCCATACGTTTTTTTTTACATAAAAATCTATCAAACAACAAATTTGTTCTCTTCATCTCAGTTCCCTCTGAGGTCACTCCTGTGACCTTCGAAGGAAAAAAAAAAAAAAAAGGTTAACCCAGAGGATAAAAGTGGTAAAAAGCCACGAGAGGAATATTTCTTGGGATACGCACGTGTGGGCATCACTCGGGGCGTGCAGGTCACACACGCGCACCCCGGCATATATATTTATGCAGATGCCTCGTACGAGGGTGTTTTTAGGCAAAGCATCGCACCAGATGGAGAGAAAGAACGAAGAGATTGAGATCGAACTGAGACAGAAAGTGCGACGACGGGAAGGGGGTGAAGTTTTGTGGATCGAAACGATATATAGGTTCGTGGAGACCAGGGGTGCAGTATAGGGGTGGATTTTAGAGTTTGGTTGGGTGAAACGAGGCTATGACGGAGGGTGACTGCCGGCAGGATCAAAGGGCAGCGCTCTCTCTCTCTCTCTCTCTCTCTCTCTTATTCTCTCTCATTCGAGGTTCGACGCGTGGGGAACCTGGTGAGGATGTATAGGAGCTTCAAGGGGAATGAGACACCGTGCGTTACAGGCAACGTGAAAATCGCGGGGTCGAACTAGAGAGAGAGAGAGAGAGAGAGGGCCGAGGGAGAACGGAAAACGGCCGCGTAGCCGACAGGAGAGCAGCTCTAGCGTAGCACTGGCAGGTCGAGAGCTTTGGAAGCTTTTTGTTTCTATACGTATATCGAGGGACTCTCCTGCACTCGTTTGTACACATAGAGATCCTCTGGCACTCGTTCGTACGTATGGAGACTTCTCGTACTCGTTCTTATATATGAAAATCTTCTCGCACTCCTTCGTACAAATGGAGAGCCTGTCGCATTCGTTTGTCTACAGATGAAGACCCTCTCGCACTAGTTCGTACATATAGAGATCCGTACTAGTTCGTACATATAGAGATCCGCACTAGTTCGTACATATAGAGATCCGCACGAGTTCGTACATATAGAGATCCGCACTAGTTCGTACATGTAGGTAAATATCGTGAAAAGCGGAAGCGAGAGCGAGAGAGAGAGAGAGAGAGAGAGAGAGAGATGAAAAGCGGTGAGTGGAGGCGACAACGAGCAAATCCGATTTTCGCTTCACTCGTAATGCCAGCGCGGGCTTTTCGCGCTCTCGTGCTGTTTTTAGCAACCCCCGTACTCGTTGGTCTAAGCGAACATGTATATATACGTTCATTCCACTCATGACGCTCTCTGCATCACTTTTCACCCATCCCTCCTTCGTTCTCTCCCTCAATATTTCAAGATTTTCTCCCCGGATACGACTTTGGCATACTTCCCGGTTTGCATACTAAAATGGTTGCCCGAAATAGGCACAAAACCCTCAACCAACAGACAACAACTTCGCCATGAAGTCGACGGTTGATGCCCATAGATACGGGGAGAGCAAATAACACGGGACTGTGTAAGTAGAAATGCCCCCTGTGTAGTCAGACGTGTCAAAGAATTCAATGCTCGCCGTTCATACTCAGTTAATCAGTTTATTTTAATCGAATTTTGCAATTAAACATTTTTTATTCCTCTTGACGTTTTGAAAAAAACTATCGGTCTTTCGAAATAATGTATTCATACCAAATTGTTCATTCAGCATGTTGAAAAAATTCGGTCCTCATCTACACAAAATAATTTTTGACTCATTAAATGATGACGAAACTAATTTTGACAAAGCTCTGCCATTGGTTATTGCGTCACTTTACATGTACGTTACACTTTTCCATCGAAAAATTTACTTTCCATGCTGGTAATTTGTCTCAAAAAATTTCGCGAAGATTCTTGCATTAACACGGAGTCAAATTTATGTAAACGCCGCGGGGTCATGGAACAAAAAGGTTCGTGAATAAGTCGAATTTAGAGAGAAAAGAAAGAGAGAGATAGAGGGGAGGGGGGAGAAATAAAGCTTGTAAAAAGGGGTAGCTGGCGTATAGAGAAGATGGGGGTAGATCGTGGATTAGTTCGAAATACATCACCCGGTATATTAAATGGCGGTGGCGTTCACGGCTCAACATCAAAGCAACGCGAGTAAGTGAGACAAGTATATCTATAAAATAACAAATATATATATATATATATATATATATATATATATATATATATACGTGGCAAAAGCTGCAGTCCTACAAGTTGAGAGACTGTCGTGAAAAGCAAGTGAGAAAGGTGAGTTTGGGTCACGCGCTCGTGAAACTACAGAGTGCAAGAGACGTGAACGAAGGAACCTGACATTTGCAAATTTCCTTCTCGCAATAGAGCATAAGGGGGCAAGGGGGGAAGCGGTAAGGGCGAAAAACTTGATTACAAAATTTAGAAGCAAAGTTAAAAGGATCGGGGGTGAGATGGAGACTGGAGCACAGAGAAAGGGAGAAGAAGACTGAGCCTCGAGGTCTCTGTACTGGAGGATGTTATCGAGTGAAGGTTTAAGGGCGAGAGGGGAAGAGGGGAAGAAAGGGGGAGAAAGGGGGAGAGAGAGAGAGAGAGAGAGAGAGAGAGATTGGTGCGGCAATTTGTTACGCGCTGGAAATCAGGGGCGAACGAACGTGACAACGTTGAGAAGAATTAATTGCAAACGATGAGACGACGACGACGACGACGACGACGACGACGACGACGACGACGACAACAACGGCGACAATATCGAGATAGTAGATTATGGCATAAACTAGCTCGGTGATGCTCTTTGAGAACTGGAGCGTTTTGACAATGTGGGTGTGTGTGTGTGAAAGAGAGCGAGAGAGAGAAATTATATGGGATCCTTTTATGCAGAAGAAAATAACTTTTGTACGTGGTAAAAAACATTGACGATCGTGTACACTAAGTACTGTACCTCCTTGTCCTGTTCTTTTTTGCAAGAAAAAATGATTTCTACTCGAACGCTTCGATAATAAAAAATACAATTTATTTCACCCTTTTCATATCCACATAAAAATATAAGACCGATTGAGGCGAATATTATCATCGGAGTTTAGATAAACATGAATAATAATATCGATTTTCGTATTCAGACAAAAGTCCATCAAACAATCGAGAGTAAACTGTATTTTTATTGATCTTTTAAACAAGTTCTAGATTCCTTCTATTTACTCAATAAATACAATAATTAACTTATTTTTAAATGATCACAAAAAAGGGAAACTTGAAAAAATTAAATTTCGATTACCTCAAAGGAAAACTATTTTTACGAGAAAGCTTCGATAATGAAAGTACAATTAATTAATCATATCTTCGTCTCTCTAAAAACCGGACCCAAATTTAAAAAAAATGATTTTCACTCGAAAGCTCCGACAATAAAAATACAATTATACAAAATACAATTAATACCATTTTCATATCCACGTATCTCTAAAAAGCAATAATAATATTCATTCCCGATATGATACTCATCTCGTATCACATATCAGAAAAAAATCTTAAAAAAAAATGATTTTCACTCGAAAGCTCCGACAATAAAAATACAATTATACAAAATACAATTAATTAAAATACCATTTTCATATCCACGTATCGCTAAAAAGCAATAATAATATTCATTCCCGATATGATACTCATCTCGTATCACATATCAGAAAAAAATCTTTAAAAAAAATGATTTTCACTCGAAAGCTCCGACAATAAAAATACAATTATACAAAATACAATTAATTAAAATACCATTTTCATATCCACGTATCTCTAAAAAGCAATAATAATATTCATTCCCGATATGATACTCATCTCGTATCACATATCAGACAAAAGTCTCGATACCCGCAATCGGGTCCTTTTCACTTGTTGATCCGTAAAAGTTCCCCCTTTGACTCCCTCTCTCTCTCGCCCTCAACAAACAAAGCGATCCTTCCTATCATCGCATACATTTCATCCCTACATACGACATACGTACCATTATATAAAGAAACTTTTGTAGGGTGCGTGCCTTTTTCCACTCCTACAAAAACATCCCCTTCTCCAACCCTCCCCCATACACACATGAAAATTGAGAATTACTACTGTGTATATATAATATCGCATCATCAAAACGTTCACGCATTGTTCCGGAATCGATAATTGTGTCTCACAAGCTTTTCCCTCTTGACCCCGGACAACTCTCTTTTTTTATAATAATGGGGAGAGAGCGCACATTCATGGCATATCAGGCTCGTGAGGAATCGCCTTATTAGCAAAATGGACCGAGCTTAAAGCGCAGCATGCCTGACGGGAATAGTCTCTCTACTTTTCTACCATATATGTATATATATATATATATAAAGAGAAAGGGAGAGAAAGAGAGCGAGAACGACAGCTCGGCCTATCGTTTAGCCGGATCTCATCACAAAGAGTATCGATAGGATCGTCGCGAAGAGCTAGCATAGAAACGAGGGTGCTCGTCTATATTTCCCCCTTGGCATGTTTCGTTCACGTATGACGTTTTTCCTGTGCACACACACACACACACACACACACACACACACACACACACACACACACACACACGACTAACTTTTCTTTAGTTCAGAGCAGTTCTCTCGTTCATTCATTCGTTCATCTCTTGAATATGTTCGCGTTCCACCTCTCATCTGTTGCCACCCCCTATTTTTTTTTTGCTATCGCGATATCGATGTATCGCCCTCGAGGCACGAGGCCGATCGCTCTGACTGTGCAGAAAGATATCGCATATCTGTGAAGCCTAGAAAAGACGTATCTCGTATGTTTGTGCACAGCGAATACGATTTTTTGAACTTTTGACACGCGATATTTGATGTTACAGAAGTGCCTTGCCGTACTAAAATTCTTTTAATCCTGGCAGAGGGAGCTTTTCATCCATTATATAATATATATTTAATGCATTCTCTTCCGATACGAAGAACTGAATGCGAAATGCACTCACACGATGGGCCCAAAAAAATATACACGTACAGTGCCCTCCAAAAGTTAATTGAAATAAGGCGCTATATATTTTATATCCATTCGAGACGGCGATTTTTTTCGAACATGGTCCTCAGGAGCGATTTTTTTTTTCCCTTATAGTGTTCATATTTAATTATTGCACACACGGGGTCCAATGGGTCTTATAGCTTCGGAAATCAATTGCACACACGGAGTGCAATCGGTCTCGAATGGGTTAACTAATACTGCTTTCGATAATACTTATTCACTCCACATCCACAACTGTGATTTTATTTCAGCACCCACTATAGTGCTCTATTATGCTCTATTATGCACATAATAGAGCGCTCTATCATGTTGATGTCAAATAAATCAGTATTATTGAAAGCAGCATTACTTATAAATATAAATATATCTATATATATAAATATAAATATTTATATTTATAAATATAAATATAAATATAAATATAAATATAAATATAAATATAAATATAAATATAAATATCTCATTAACTACACAATGGATTTTAACAAACTATATCTAAGAACCAAGTTCGTCAATCATAGAAACCTTCTCCAAAAATTCGTCAAGCCATTATCAGTCGTTATTGTTCCGAAAATTCTCGTTTTTATACACGAAAAAATTGTTATCGATAAACTTTAAAAAAATCGAGTTCGCCAGATTTTTTTTTAATTCTGAAAATTGATTGATATTTTTTTGTACAGCTTTTGTGTCGCTGAAGAAGAAGAAGGAAA